>JAWWMS010000084.1:1929129-1958921 GCA_035048045.1 Chlorospingus semifuscus
GTGGGATTTGGGGTTCTGGCTGGGCTCTGGGTGGCCCCACTGGGATTTGGGGTCCTGGGATTTGGGATCCTGGCTGGGCTCTGAGTGACCCCAGTGGGATTTGGGGTTCTGGCTGGGCTCTGGGTGGCCCCACTGGGATTTGGGGTCCTGGGATTTGGGATCCTGGCTGGACTCTGGATGGCCCCACTGGGATTCGGGGTCCTGGCTGGCTCTGGGTGGCCCCACTGGGATTTGGGGTCCTGGGTGGCCCCACTGTCCCGTTTCCCCCCTGGGATGGGTGAGGCACAGCCCCAGCTGCTCCTCGTGCCCCTGAGGCAGCTCTGAGTCAGGATTCCCCTCCCTGGGGTCAGCTGATGCTTTTCCCCTGAGCTGGCAGCAAAATCCTCCCTTGGAATCACAGAATCATGGAATGGTTTGGGTGGGAAGGGACCTAAAACCCACCCAGTGCCAGCCCTGCCATGGGGACACCTTCTGCTGTGCCAGGGTGCCCCAAGCGCCCTCCAGCCTGAGCAGGGAATTCCTGTAGTGGGGAATGAACATTGGGGTCACCTCCAGGAGCAACAAAAAGGTTCCAGGAATTCCTGTCATGGGGAGGGAAACATGGGGTCATGTTGGTGTCACCTCCACGAGCAGGAAAAGTGCTCCATGAATTCTTGTAGTGGAGAAGGAAACATTGGGATCAATTCCAGGAGCAGGAAAAATGCTCCATGAATTCTTGTCATGGAGAACGAACACTGGGATCACCTCCAGGAGCAGGAAAAATGCTCCAGGAATTCCTGTAATGGAGAAAAAAACACTGGGATAGTGTCAGTGTCACCTCCAGGAGCAGGAAAAATGCTCCATGAATTTCTGTTGTGGAGAACAAACACTGAGATCACTTCCAGGAGCAGGAAAAATCCTCCAGGAATTCCTGTTGTGGAGAGGAAGACACTGGGATCATGTTGGTGTCACTTCCAGGGAGCAGGAAAAGTGCTCCATGAATTCCTATCATGGAGAGGGAAACATTGATTTCACATCAGTGTCAGCTCCAGGAGCAGGAAAAATGCTCCAAGAATTCCTGTCCTGGAGAATAAACATTGGAATCACCTCCAGGAGCAGGGGAAATGCTCCGTGAATTCCTGTTATGGAGAATAAACACTGGGATCACACCAGTGTCAGTGTCACCTTCAGGGAGCAGGAAAAATGCTCCAGAAATTCCTGTAATGGGGAATAAACCCTGGATCATCTTCAGGAGCAGTAAAAATGTTCCAGGAATTCCTGTCATGGAAAAGGAAACACTGGGGTCCTCTCTAGAAGCAGGAAAAATGCTCCAGGAATTCCTGTAGTGGTGAATAAACACTGGGATTGTGTCAGTGTCACCTCCAGGAGCAGGAAAAATGCTCCATGAATTTCTGTTGTGGAGAATAAACACTGAGATCACTTCCAGGAGCAGGAAAAATGCTCCATGAATTCCTGTCATGGAGAGGAAAATGCTGACTTCAAATCAGTGTCACCTCCAGGGAGCAGGAAAAATGTTCCAGGAATTCTTGTCATGGAGAATAAACACTGGGATTGTGTCAGTGTCACCTCCAGGGAGCAGGAAAAATGCTGGACACTCAATGCTGTCCCTAATCCTTCCTGTGGAGTTCCTAATAAACAGAAATCAGGCCCCAAATCTGAGCCTGGTGCTAGGGATGGAGTGGGAAATGGGATTAAATGGAAAATGGGATGTGGGGAGGGATGAAATGGGACATGGGAAGGGATAAAATGGGATCTGGGATATGGGAAGGGATGAAGTGGGAAGGGATGAAGTGGGAAATGGAATCTGGAAAATGGGATTAAATGGGAAATGGGATGTGGGAAGGGATGAAATGGGATCTGGGGTGTTCCTGAGGAAGTTCCTGTTCCTGACTCCTGCCCTGTGGTTTTATTTTTTGCAGCTTACAAAACTGTGTCAGGTGTGAACGGGCCCCTGGTTATCCTGGACCAGGTTAAGGTAAATTCTCAGCTGTTCATGGAAATTTTGGAGGGAGAATTGCAAGGAAAAGCTGGGAAAGATAAAATCCAGACTGCTGGGAAGTTCCCCAGAGCCACTTTGGTGCATTTCTGACTGCTGGGATCAATGGGAAATTCCTCTGAGGCAGGAGGAAAGGGAGAAAGGAAGCAGAGTTTGGGTTTTTCTTTCTTGGGGAAAGGAAGGAAGCAGAGTTTGAGTTTTTCTTTCTTGGGGAAAGGAAGGAAGCAGAGTTTGGGTTTTCCCAAACCCCTGGAATGCTGATGAATTCCCAAGCTGAAGTGAAGCTGTTTGCTTTGCTCCCAACCCTTCTGTTTCCACATCTAGTAAAGGAAGCTGTGAACACTCCTGGCTTCTTTTCAGGCAAAGCTGCTGCAGGTTTTTCTTCTTGTGCAGAGGCTGCACTGAGTCTTTCTGCCACAATTTGGAGTTTTTAGAACTGATTCTGCTCCAACCATCCAGATATTCCCATAAAAATGCCCTTTAACTTGAGAGATTTCATATCCTGAGCAGGAGTTTAGTTCAGATGATAAAACTATTCATAAAAACCGAGTAATTTTTAAGAAACCAGGCTGGGAGGTGATGATTTTTGTTTTCTGGCTGGAGTTTAACCCCTTCCCTCCTCCCTGTGCCCCCTCAGTTCCCCAGGTACGCCGAGATCGTGCACCTGACCCTGCCCGATGGCACCAGGAGGAGCGGGCAGGTGCTGGAAGTCAGTGGCTCCAAAGCTGTGGTTCAGGTAGGAGCAGGAAGCTCTTTTCCATCATTAATTCATCAGGATGAGCCCCAAACCAAATCAAACCTGCCTGGAGATTTGTTCTTTTTCAATGGAAACAACAAAATCACCTGCTTGTCCCCAGTGCAGGTGGCATCGATAATTTGAGGAGATTTCTGACCATGCACAATGATATTTTTGTTTCCATCCCCCCTGGATTTATTTCCACCCCACTGGATTCACTTCCACCCTGCTGGATTTATTTCCACCCCTTGGATTCCTTTGCTCCAGGATTAAAGGAATCCCCTGGAATTTGCAGTGTTGCATTCCAGATCAGCCCTGTGCTTAAAATTTAAATATTTCTCCTAAAAAGCTTTTTCTTTTTCACATTATTGCATCTGAAGAACTTGGCACTTGAGAGCCAAGGAATTGCACCAGGTTTGGTGGTTGTTGCTGATAAAATTCAGGATTTTTTTTTTAAAACAAGATTTTTTGTGGTGTTTTCTACCAACTCTTGCAGCCCTTTCAGAGCTGCTCCTGCTTTGTGTCCTGAGGCTGCAGGTGAAGCAGCATTCAGGTATTACTTTGTGAAGCACAAACCTCCTGTCCTGTGGTTTATTTTTATTTTTCCTGCTGCATTTTCAGGTATTTGAAGGCACTTCAGGGATTGATGCCAAGAAAACCTCCTGTGAGTTCACTGGGGACATCCTGAGAACCCCGGTCTCAGAGGACATGCTTGGTGAGGATTTACCTGTGGATGTGAGCAGTGAACAGAATTATCCAAAATTAGCTGCTTTTCACAATAATTCTCATTTTTCTTGCTGTTTCCTATAGGCAGAGTGTTCAATGGGTCAGGAAAACCCATAGACAGAGGTCCCATTGTCTTGGCTGAAGATTTCCTGGACATTATGGGTTTGTTTTTAATCTTTTTTCTGAGGGGGGATAAAGTCAAACCTGGTGTGTTCCAGCTGAATTTATATCTTTGAACACAAGAATTAACTATTTGTTATATATTACAACACAAAATCTAACTTGGGAGGAGCTTCATCTCATTTTTGAGTATTTGTGTGGCACCAAATTCTAATTAAATTACCCAAGTGCAGGGAGATGAGGGAGCAGAACATTTTCTGCAATGTTTGAAAGATACTCTTTGTTATTTGTAGACTTAATTCTACCACACCTAAAGGTGAAATTCTGATAACCTGGCAGAGTTTTCAATAATTTTTACCACTAAAATGAGCATTTAACAGCAGTGTCTTGAAAGGTGTGACCAGGTGCAGCTAAAGATCTGTTGGTGTCACAGTGAGGTTTAATCTCATTTTTGAGTATGAGTATGGCACCAAATTCTAATTAAATTACCCAAGTGCAGGGAGATGAGGGAGCAGAAAATTTTCTGCAATGCTTGAAAGATGCTGTTTGTTATTTGAGGTGAAATGCTGATAACCTGGCAGAGTTTAAATCATTTTTACCACTGACATGAACATTTAACAGCAGAGTTTTTAAAGGTCAGGTCTGACCAGGTGCAGCTGAAGATCTGTTGGTGTCACAGTGGGGTTTGTACTCATTTTTGAGTATGTGTGTGGCACCAAATTCTAATTAAATTACCCAAGAAATTTTCTGCAGTGTTTGAAAGATACTCTTTGTTGTTTGTATTAATTCTACAGCACCTAAAGGTGAAATTCTGATAACCTGGCAGAGTTTTCAATAATTTTTACCACTGAAATGAGCATTTCACAGCAGTGTCTTGAGAGGTGTGACCAGGTGCAGGTGGAGATCTGTTGGTGTTATATTGGGGTTTCTACTCGTTTTTGAGTATATGTATGACCAAATTCTAATTAAATTAGCCAAGTGCAGGGAGATGAGGGAGCAGAACATTTTCTGCAATGTTTGAAAGATACTCTTTGAGTGTCCAGGGAGTAACATTGTGTTCTCTCCACAATCCCAGGCCAGCCAATCAACCCCCAGTGTCGGATCTACCCAGAGGAAATGATCCAGACTGGCATTTCTGCCATCGATGGCATGAACAGTATTGCCAGGGGCCAGAAAATCCCCATTTTCTCAGCTGCTGGGCTGCCCCACAACGAGGTAAGGCCCTCAGAGCTGCTCTAAACCTGGTGGGAGCCAAAAATAAATTTAATTCAGGGCTGTGGAACAGCATCAGTGCAAACCCTGGGGTATTTCTTGCCTAGATCGCAGCTCAGATCTGTCGCCAGGCTGGCTTGGTGAAGAAATCCAAAGATGTGATGGATTACAGCGAGGAGAACTTTGCCATCGTCTTTGCTGCCATGGGGGTGAGCCCACAGAGCTGGGGGAAGGTTGGGCTGGAGGAATCAGAGACATTCTGAGAGTGGCTGAGGCCTGAGTAGCTTTTGTGTGTGTGTGGAATTAAAGAATGGGTGAAAATCCCCAAGGCTGGATCTGCCTCTGGACAGGCTGCTCAGAGAAGTTGTGGCTGCCTCATCCTTGAAGTGTCCAGGGCTGGGTGAGGCTTGGAGCACCCTGGGATGGTGGGAGGTGTCCCTGCCCATGGCACTGGAGGGTGACTGATCACAAAAGGGACGGGGCTGCTGTGGAACGTGCCTTGAGCTGTTTGATTTTCCAGCATCAGCCTCATTCCATGGTTATGACAATGGGAAGATGCCACCAGCTCACATCCCAGCCAGCAGACCCAGAATTTAATGTTACAACTCACTTTATAAGTTTTTTGACCAATCACACAAAGCAAAAGCACATTGACAGTAGTTCTATCCAACCACTATAAGCACAGGTACCTTTGGTTAAACAATGCTTGCTTATTTCAAATACAATCCCTGCTTGTAAGCCTTAAACACAATGCACAGAGCTCCATTATTAAGCTTAAAACTTCCTAATATCTCACTAGATAAACTTTTCTTGCACTTTAGGGAGTTATTCTAGATAAGGGTTAATACACAGACCATTGTTCTATTTGTCCTTGCCTTTCTACATTTTACATAATTTTTCTGCTGACCAATCTCATGGCTGCTACTCAGCTCTAATCACAGTTCTGCTGTCTCTGAGGCCTTGTGCAGCTTTCCCAAACCTTTCTGATTTATGGATTCCCACACTTCCCACCACCATCCCAGAAGAACAAGCCATCAGCTCACTGCCAGCTTCCCTCCTGTCACAGCACACGTGGCCATGCAGGAGGCCTCAGATGCACTCTCCTGCCCTGCCACACAGTATTTCTGTCACCAGAGCACAGACACAGCCCCACTGCTTCTCAGGGCACACACTGCAGCAGAACTGTCATTATTATGGTGTTTGTAGGCAGAAGGTATTTATTTACTATTGAAGCAGATAAAGTAGACTACAATACTACGAAAAAGAAAGCAGACATTAAAAGTATTAGAAGTATTAAAAAGTAGACATTAAAAGTATTAAAAATTAGATATGAAAGGTATTAAAAATATTAAACTAATACTACATTAAAAGTATTAAAAAGTATTAAAGGAGACATGCAATCCTACAAAAGTATTTGTCTACTATTAAAAAAGCAGAGATAAAATTCCTGAAAACAGCCCCTGACATTCACTGGCTACAGAACACAGTGTCAGTACCTCCCTGGCCTGAAAACAAGGGAGGGAAGGGCTGCTTCCTTCCCTGCAATGAACCACCAAAAGCACACACTGCAGCAATCACTTCTGTCCATTTGTCATTTCCCAGCACGTGCTCCAGCCAGCCCTGAGCTCCTGCTCTGCCCTGGTCCCATCCCCAGAGCCCTTCCCACCTCAGCAGAGGGGTGGGACCCTCATGCCAGGCTCTGCAGGCTCACAGGTGACACAAACAGCAGGGCACAGCCAGCCTTGGCACTGCCTGGAGCTGACACGTTTGCCCAAGAGCAGCTTGGAAGCAGAAAACAAATCAGTGAATCATCACATGAAACACAACTGGGAGGGATTTCTGGGAAGAGCACAACTCCAAGAGGATCCTCTCAGAGCAACAGCACTAAAAGAGGCCAAATTTCAAGTCTCTGAATGCTCTGACAGCTCTCTCCCCACTTTCTGCCCTCCTTCCCACCCTTCAGAGCCCAGTTTGGGAGGTAGCGGGGATGGGAGTCTCCAGCAGGGATGTCCTTGGCACTGCCCCTCACTTCCCAAAGCAGCTGTTCCCATGCCAAGTGCCCTGGGCAGCATTTCACACATCACCAGCAACCCTCGGGGAGGGCACAGAGCCCATCAGAGAGGGCACAGAGCCCACCAGAGAGGGCACAGAGCCCACCAGAGAGGGCACAGAGCAGTTCACCAAAAACCCAACCCAAGGGACAAATGCAGCCGAGCAGAAAGCCAACCCTGCTGCCACAATTTCCTTCTACAAAGGGCAGGTAGAGTTTGGAATCAATTTTTCAGCAAGTTACAGGACTTCTAATACTGGCAGCTGCTGGAGCTGCACCACGTCACTGCTGAGGACAGGACATGCTGATGACCCATTTCCGTGCTGAGATTTTATTTCTGATCAGAAGAACACAACTGCATCCATGACCATAGTTATCTCATCTTATCTCATCTCATCTCATTAAAGGCTGCCATTAATTACCAAGCACTGGAGACAACTAGGAAGATGTGATTCATCTTCCCCTCCCCACTCCAAATCCACCAGAGGAATTCCATGCATGCTCCACGGCATGTGGGAGCTTGAAAACCACCAGAACACATCACAGCTATAATGAATCTCCAGACACTGAGGGAACTTCTGGGGGTGTTCAGGTGTTCTGGGGGTGCCTGACAGGTAAAATCTGCATTCAGCAAAGGTCAGACTGCACCCCCTGTCTTGCTGGACCCATTGGCTCAGTTACAGAATCAGAGCACACAGCTACATGCACTTACTCACACACACTTCCCCTCAATCACCATCCTTCCTGAGCTGTGACTCCTTCCCAAGGAAGGTCAAAGACACACTCTTCAAGGGAAGAAAAAAAAAATTAAAAGAGGAAAGTTCATGCTGTGGCCTGTTACACCACAGAACAAGCTAATTTCATAAAAACAACTCATCAGCATGTGAGCAGCTCAGCTGCTAACACCAAAACTCATTAAGCTAACTGTGGTTCTCATCAATTGATTACAATTAATAGCTGAGGTCAGCTTCCACATTTAGGCAGGGGATTGCTCAGCAGAAGTGCCAAAGGCATTACACAGCCAGGACAGTTCCACATGGGGCATTTCTGACCCAGCCATCAGCTCCTGGTGCTTCAAGCTGCACTCTCCATTCCTCCAGCCCTTCCCTCCAGCTCCACATCTTTAGATTTTCTGTTGTCATCCTTGCCTCTCCTTTCCTGCAACTAAGGAGAGGATTTCCTTACACCTCTGCCTGCTCATATCAGGCTATTCTGGCTCCACTCTCCAGATAAATCTACCCAAAAAAACCCACAACAGGACACAACAGCCCAGAGAGGCCTCACACACACCAAGGCACACATGCTGTGTGTGTTTATGGATCTCCACAGGTTAAACTCACCTTCAAAACAGACAGCACACATCTGAGTCACTTGTCATTTAACAATGACACTCATTTCCTTTCCTGCTCCCCGTTTTTCACCCTCTCACACTTGTACAGAAGTTATTTCCACCTCAGCAGAACACTTTGCACCATCCTTTCAAAGCCACTTATCCCTGATAGATACTTCTCTCATGCTCAGATCACTGGGATTCTTATCAGTCTTTATGGAGCCTGAATTCCATCTGACTGGGAGGTACCAGCTGCCAGCTCAATCTGCATTCTCCAGATCCTATTTTCAGAATCATACAGGACTTTGCCAAGCAGTGTCTGAGGAGAAACTTCCATGACCTGGCTTACTTACATATGTCCTTCAAAACAACAGAACCACTGCTTTTTTTGATTTCATTTTTGATTTTTTTTTTTATTTCTCCAGGCAATGACACACTAGGAAAAGCAATTTTTTTGGTGCACTTGACTCTTGCACTAAGGTCATAGCTGAAGTAGGATTTATTCTTGGGACTACTGCAAGCAAAAACCTCCTTCACTTTCACTATGTAAATATTATCCAAGTCCACTTAAAAATGTTTAGAGGTTTATAAAAAAAACACAAAGATAACAAGACTTCTTCTAAATGTAGGAATGTTTTCTGTGGAGGCAGCAGTTCCAGCTCCTCCCAAACCTCAAACACCAAAGAGTGCCTCAGTGGTGCTTCATCTTCAAAACACCTGGGAACATCTGGCCAGCTGTTCTTCCACAGGCACCACTCCTTGGGGCTTTTCTTCCACCTCTCAGTCTTCAGACCTGCTGGGTTCTCCTGCTGTGCTGGTGCAGGAAGAGATGAGCAATAATCATGGCAAGAGAAGCAAATTCCTCTGTACGTATTGCTCACCTGGAATATTTGGATAACATTAAACCTGGCCAGAGCAGCTGATGAAGTTTCCTTTGGTATTTCACTGGGGATGTTGGATGTTGATCAGGTTACGGAGCTCTCCCACAGAAACATTTCCTAGAAAATTCTTACACCCCTTGCTGAAATCCAGACCTATGCTCTAAGTGTTTCCTGTCTAGACTCTCCCCATTCCTTCTGCCCTTCCTAAAGCCTAACTTGTCTGCAAGACAACAGCTCCCCTTGTTCTACAAGAAGGACTGTCACACGTGTGCACTGGTACTGCCACAACATGCTCTGCACCTCGGAGCTTTCTCAAAGGAGAAGCAGGGTGAAGCTCAGCTATCTGCAGCAAAATGAACCCTCCTGGGGGTCACTGGCCCTGAGTCACTCCTTTCCACCCATGGCATGCTGAGCCCACTCATTTCCTCCCCATCTTACCAGCTCTGCTTGCTCAGCTGACTCCGTGGGAAGCTTCTCTCTGGAGACATCACTGCCTTTACATCTGGCCACCAAAGGGAACTGTGAAATGCACATTCTTACCTTTTTTTGATATTTAGCTTGTGAGATAATAATGATCAAGACATGCAGAAACTCTAAAGCCATGATCCTCATTTCTTTTTTCCAAAAGCAAGGCAATGTTAACTACACTGAAATGTCTTTCCTCTCTTTCCTTTTCACATGGAGAAAATAAATAACCACAAACCCACTCTTTGCTGAATGATTGTCCCAGATTTGTTGTAATATGGGTGAGGCAGTGCTGTGTTTTCTGTGATCTGAACAAAAGAATTATCTTAACCAAACACCCTATCTCCCCAGAAATTTCAACCCAAGCATTTAGACACTTCAAGAATTGTGGTCAAGCCTGCCTGGAACATCCTGGTGTGTGTATGACACCAAGTATCAAGAAAAAGATGGAGTAGCACAAAGCAGCCTCTGCTTGTGAATTTTTTTTAATCCATATAATCAAATCTTGAAGGCTTCTATGGACACCAACAGGAGAGGAAAAGCCATACACACAAATCCCTTAAGGCTACACACCACTATGTGATTATGGTCATTCAGGAATTTTCAGATAATAGTCTCTGGTAACACTCCACTTCTGCCTTACATCCCTATGTGTGTCAAAAGCACATTATAACCCAAGAGCTGGAGGTTTCTGCCCTCTCCTTCATGCTCATACTCAGGCAAGGGAGGTTCATTATATTTCATGGAAGGTTTGGCATTAATAGCTGGGACAGAGAGTTCCAAAGGCAAAGAGGAACACTACCATCCACCATCGGGAACTGGCACCAGTGTTAATTTCTTACAGGCAGGAACAAAAATCCTATTCCTAAAACACCAAGCACCTGACATCTCAGAGATGCATAATTCCAGACATCACTCCTGGGTCCCCAGTCAGGCAGCTCCCAACGTGCTGCACCACCTCTCAAAGCTGACTTTCACCTCACACAGCTCACACACCCTCCAGCAACAAGGCAGCAAGTGAGAGGACGAGATTCCAGCACAGAATCCCTCAGGGAGAGGCACACATCACATAAGCACTGTCCTCAGCATGAAGCACCAGTATCAAATATATTCCTCAGCTGGGAAGATCTGACTATAAAAACATGCATTAATGACAAACACAAAAGTTTTACACAGTGCATGTGTCCTTTCAGAAGGGGGAAACAACGACAGAAGAGATATTTCTGCCTCTCACGTATGTACAGCCCGGAATTAGCACCATAAGAGCCCATAAACAGAACCATCTCAATTCATAAACAATCCCTAAGGACAGCACAGGACCAAGTCCTTAAGAGCCACGCAGAACAATGGCACTGAGTCCTGCCCTCCCTGGGGACAGCAGCCCGGGCAGCTGTGCCCCATACCCGAGCCCCTGGATGGCCAAGGCCACCTGCACTGACCGGGCAGCCCCGCATCCCTGGGGCTTTGCTGGGTAAGAGCCGGGCGGAGCTCCCGGGAGGATGGAGGAGCAAAGAACTCGGGCAGGTGTGCCGGGACCCGAGGCTGCTGCTGGGATCAGCTCCCCGTCTGGAGCTCCATGGGCCCGGCACCGGAGCCCCACTGTCCCGGGATCAGCTCCCCGTCTGGAGCTCCATGGGCCTTACACCAGAGCTCTGTTATCACGGGATCAGCTCCCAGTCTGGAGCTCCATGGGCCCGGCACCGGAGCCCCGCTGACCCAGGATCAGCTCCCCATCTGGAGCTCCACGGGCCCGGCACCAGAGCCCCGTTATCAGCTCCCCATCTGGAGCTCCATGGGCCCGGCACCGGAGCCCCGTCATCCCAGGATCAGCTCCCTGTTTGGAACTCCACGGGCCCAGCACCGGAGCCTCGCCTGGCACTCCGCAGCATCCCTGAGCACCGGCGATGCTGGGCAGGGCACAGGTGGTGCTGGCACCCACAGACCCGCCTGCTGTGGGTGTCACCGGCCGCCCCCGGGCACCGCCGCGGGGCACACGGGGCCAGCGGGCAGCACCCCCGCTCTGGCCGAGCTCTGGGGGGCTCTGCCCCACCGGACCCCTTCGATGGCAGGGGAAGGGTGACAAGGGGGGGCCTGATCCTCCGGAGGGGACGGGGAAGGGGGAACGGCGCTGTCCGGGAAAGGGAATGGGGGCTGAGCGGGCTGCGGGCGGCAGGCCCGGCCCGGCCCCGCGCACTCACCCGCGGGCTGCCCGGGCGCGGCCGGCGGCGGCAGGAGGAAGATGAGGAAGAGGAGGCGACAGAGGCAGCTCCAGGCCCGGGCCATGACACCCCCTGGCCACATCGCCCCTCCCGTGGGGCGCTGGGTCCGGCCGGCGGCCCCGCGGCCTTATGGAGCCGGACCGGGGCCTGCGCTGCACCGCCCCGGGGCGGAGCCGTGAGCCCGACCGACCGCCCCGGGCCCGGCCGACCGCCCGCCCCACGGTTCGGCACGGCCCCGGAACCCAGCACCGACCTGGGCATAGGCACCACCCCGGGACCCAGCACGGATCTGGGCATCGGCAGTGCCTGGTCACGGACCCGGGACCCAGCACGGACCTGGGCATCGGCAGTGCCCGGGCACGGCGCGGCATGGCCCAGCACGGCCCCGGGAGCCAGCACGGACATGGGCATCGGCACGGCCCTGGCACGGCCCCGGGACTGAGCACGGACCGTGGAATATCCTGAGCTGGAAAGGATCGTCAATGCCGCCTCCTAGCCCTGCACAGACACCCCAACAATCCCACCCTGGGCATCCTTGGGAGCGTTGTCCAAACCCTCCTGGAGCTCTGGCAGCCTCCGGGTTGTGACCCTTCCCTCGGGAGCCTGCTCAGTGTCCCACCAACCCTCTAGGGAAAGAACCTGTTCATGATGTGTTGGAAGCACATGAGAACACACCATGTCAGGCCCTGGCTGGGCAATACCACAGGTACAGGTGAGCACGAGAAACTCCCCAGAATGAGAAGGCATTACAGGTTTTGCCCTCCACTACAAGCACCAGGCATCCTGCCCTGCTCCACAATCGCCCGTGGACAACCTGCCAGGGCAATTTCGGAGCTCTGCATCGTCCTCCAGAAAAATCAGGAACAAACACCTGAGAAACCCTTCTTACAGGAGCAAGTAATGGCGAAGCGGAGTCAATTTACTGGGGAAAAGAGCACAAATACACCCGAACCTAGGCTGCCTCCCATTCCCACAGGGCGGGCTGGCACTGGGCAGCACAGCACAGCGGCCAGCTCGGACGGGATCAGTCGCTGAGCCGCCGCGCTGCCCGTTACCGGCAACGCAGAGCCCTGAGAGCCCTTCTCTGGTGCTAAGGAGTCCGCTCTTTGGGTGAGCTCGGCGGGCGCTCCCCGAGGGAGGGGTCCCGGGGTCCCCGACTCCCGCCGGGCCCCGTTTGAGCCGCTGCGGCCCCGGTCGGGCCCCGTTTGAGCCGGTTCGGCCCCGGGATTCGGCCCCGGGATTCGATTCCGAGCGCCGCGCGCGGCGGCAGGCGACACGCGCGGCATCACGCCCCGCTCCTCGCCTTCTCCCATTGGCCGTCAGCCCCCTCAGCAGCCAATCAGCTCCTCGTCCGGCGCGCACTCCCTCCGCCACGCCCTTCGCTGCCGCTTCCGCAGCTTTTTCCGCTTCGCTCTGAACAGGCTGCGAGCGGCGGGCGCCCATTGGCTGCGGGAGGCCGGCGGCGGGCGCCCATTGGCTGCGGGAGCCGGGCGGAGGGAGCCCATTGGCTGCGGGCGGTGCGCCCCGAGGCCGAGCGGCGCGGCGGTGCCGCCATGGCGCCGCCCGTGGGGTACGCGCTGCTGTGCGGGCAGGCCGCGCTCCTGCTCGGGAACCTGCTGCTGCTGCACGGCCGCGGCCTCCCGGGCAACGACACCGAGCCGCGGGAGCTGCCGCCGGGGCCGCCCGCCTCCGCCTGGGCTTACAGCGATCCGCGGGCACCGCTCGTCCTCTGCACCTACCTGTGAGCGCCGGGCCGGGACGGGGGCGGGAGGAGCGCGGTCTCCCCGCCTCCCTCACCAGCCGCTCCTTCCCCGCAGCCCCGATGAGTTCGTGGAGTGCGAGGAGCCGGTGGACCACGGCGGGAACGCCACGGCACAGCAGGAGCTGGGCCACGGCTGCGTGAAGGTGAGGGCGGGGCGGGGGCGGCCCCGGTGCCGGTGCTCCCCGGGCCCCGGTGAGCGCTGCCCCCGCCGCAGTTCGGCGGCCAGGCCCACGGCGAGGTGGATCACACGCGAGTGCTGTGCCGGGCGCTGGACGGCATCGAGTGCGCCGAGCCGCGGAGCTTCCTGCGGGGCAGCCGGCCCTGCGTCAAGTAGGAGAGTCCCGGTCCCCCCTGCAGCCACCGGACCGAGCCCCTCGGGGAGCACGGCTGGTCCGGCGGGGAGCGCTGACACCCGCTGACCCCGCCGCATCTTCTCTCGCAGGTACACCGGACACTACTTCATCACCACGCTGCTCTACTCCTTCTTTCTGGGCTGCTTCGGCGTGGATCGGTTCTGCCTGGGCCACACCGGCACCGCCGTGGGGAAGCTGCTGACCCTCGGGGGCCTGGGCATCTGGTGGTTTGTGGATCTGATTCTGCTCATCACCGGGGGGCTGATGCCCAGTGATGGCAGCAACTGGTGCACGGTGTACTGAGGAGGGGCAGAGCCCCTGGGTACCTCTGCCCTCTCCCAGCACCAGCCTGGCACAAACTGGACTTACAGAACTCAGGGTGCACAGCTACTCTTGAGAATGACTCTGTACCAACCTTGGACACAAAGTTGTTCAGGATATATTTTGCTTGTTTAAAATAATCTGCCTTCCCACTGCAAATAGTGACAGCTTCAGAAATCAGAGCTTGCAAACACAGGGGGGTCAAACAAACAAACAATAAAATCTGGAAGAAGCTGACTGCACGTACTTTGGGGATTAGTAGGTCACAGCCACACAGAGATGAAGGCCATGGGCCACCTGGGAGCTGGGAAAGGGCCAGAGGTGCCATGGGGCAGCTCCTGAGTGTGTGCCAGGCACCCTTTGGGTGCTCCAGCCTCAGCACAGGGCACCTGCAGCACACAAAGGGTGCAAGAACCTCACACTCGAAAGAGGAAGCCCCACCAGCTGCAAGTTTAAAACTTACCAAGCTGAATAAAATGGGAAAAGGAAGCCGCAACAAGTCCCAGCCAGAGCCAGACACAAAATCTGTGTATGCAAATGTCCAGTCATGTTTGAGATAAAACAGCAAGCACACAGCTTGACAGCTTCAGCTTGGGGGGCAGGGGGCAGCTTTGTCTGAAAATGCCATTCCTCAGCAGAACAACAGGGCTGGAAAGTCCATGGAGGAGAAAAAGTTCTGCAGTGACCCAGAAAGAAAAACAAAATAAAAAATAACATGCAAAAAGCTCACTATCATTAACAGCTCCCGTGTCTCCAGCCCCCCACTGGCAGCTCACAGCAAGACCTTGGTCCAGCAGCTTCCTCCTCCCCAGGGAACATTTGGGACCTTGGTTCAGAAGGAATTGTGATGTCCCTGCCTTCACCATGCACTGTTCCCTCCCTGGTGGGGACAGCATGACCCAAAACACACAGTGCAAATGGACATAACTGGGATTTCTTTCTTTATTTAAAAACAGGGGAGAAAGGGCATTGCAGCATGTACAAGCGAGGGGTGGGAGGCAGGGGCACTGCCCCAGCCCTAAGAGCACTTGGAATCCCCAGCCAGCACTTCCAGAAACTTCTGGAACCACGTGGGAATAGCAAACCCGCTCTGCCCCCCACAAGGCACCCCAATAAAGCCCCACAGCACAAGATTCAGGAGGGAGCAGCTCTGGGGGGATACCAGGGGCAAACACAGAGCTGAGGGGAAACCAGTTTGCTTCAAAATAACAAAGCTCCATCAAGGTCTGGCTGCACCCACCCAGCCCTCTGGAACAGGAGGGAAATCCCTCCCTCCCAACACCACCTGTGCTCTGGACGGCTCTGGAGCCCAGCTGAGCTCCACACTTGTTTGAACCTCACCTTCAGCCTCTCTGCAGTCCTGGGGATGCAGGAGGGTGGGAACCAGCAAGAGGAATGTTGTAATATTGCTGGTAGTTTCTGCTCCTGGATAATTACCTTAATTGTGCAACAAGCCTCTGCTTTACCTTCCCAGGCCTGAGGAAACTGTGCAATTATCAAGCACCAGGAATACTCAGGAGTCTGTGGTTCCATTGTCCCTCTGCATTCCCTGCTCTCCAAAACTGAGATCAGAACACTGCAACTCTGATGGATGGGCTTGCCAAACTACTATTAAACATTCTTGAAACAGTGTTAGGAGCCAAACAGCAAGTCAGCCTAAAAAAATGAAAGTTTCAAACTCTAGTGCAAATAAAGCAAAAAGGAGCAGAAAAAGGGACAGCAGGATTTAGGTAGCTACAATTAAATAACATTAACACACGCCCCTGTACCGTTTGCATTGATTCCCACCCATTTTCATGGTGTCTGTGTTCTTCAGCACACAATCCCCTTTGGGATTCTCTTCCCCCTGAACTTGGGGGACCCATTCCTGCCTCCCCCAGCAGCAGGGAGGCACCTGTGCTGTGCCCATCCCACGGGGACTGAGGCAGGAAGGTACAACTGGCATCACATTGAGGTCAGTCAGGCTAATCAAGGCTCAGGCACAGCTGTCAAACAGCTGGAGGCCCCAAAAGGGCTGGCACAAAGCAGATGTTCTGCTCCTGGCGAACACTCTGGGCTGAGCAGCAGAGCAGAGGATGTGTCACAGCCAGGGAAGTGAAAGGGGAGCTGAGTTCTCGGTTGGCACGTGGGGATTGCACACACTCGTGGGGTGAAGGTATCAGATCTCAGCCAAGGATTTTCTACACACTATTTATCACACCTACAGGAGCTCATTTGGTTATGGAAATGACGATTCACATTGCTCTAGAAACTCCTGCTGCCTTCCATCTCGGGCAGGCAGTGGGGCAGTTGGCCAGACAAGTCTGCCCAGCTCCATCAGGGCTGCTTTTCATTGCTTTTTACCAAAAGCCCTTCACCATCTGGCACAGCTACCTGTGCCCAGGTGTGAGTAGTGCAAAACCAACATCACACCTGAGGATGCCCCCACCTGGGAGCCACTGTTGCTCCAGCTGCCTGCCCTGGCTCATGCTCAGGAAGTACCAAAAGCCTTTGGAGGGGTTGAGCACCTGCCCAGGCTGGGGTTCAACAGCAGCCACAGGTATAAAAAGACATAATTAAAAGCCAACAGATTGCTGATAAACCCTTGTGTGGGCAGTGGGAAGATCCAGTCTCTGAGGGAATAAGTCACTGTGAGGGGAAGCTGCAGTGAGTCCCCTGTGTGGGCAGCTGCAAGCTGGTGGCTCCCAGCTCTGCCCTGGGGAATCTGAGCAGCAGAAAAGGGGAGAGAAACATTTTACAAACACAAGAAAGGCCACACTCCCCATGTCATGCCTTCAAAACCTCCTGCCACTTCCTCCAGACCTGGTTTGTGGGGGAAACAATGCAACTGCAGAAGATGTCCCCTCCTACAGGTCCCCAGCATCTCCTGCCCTGCACAGCGTGTCAGAAGCACCTTCCAAACATGGAACCACCGGGCCAGGCCTGGGCAGGAGCAGCCAGGGACCCTGAGCCCCGCAGAGCAGGGCACCAGGACGTGGGTGCAGACAGATCCTGCATGGCAGGGAAGGGCTGTGCTGGAGGGAAGGGAGCACTTTGTGCGCCCCAAACAGACCCTGGGGAGGCTTGGTCCCTGCTCAGACATCAGAGGTCCGGATGCTTTCATCGTCCAGGTCGAAGGCGAACGGTTTCTCCTTGAGGGGCTGCGGCTCGGAGCGGTGCCGCAGGCGCGTGCCGGGCCCGGCCTGGCGCTCCCGCTCCATCAGCAGCGCCGAGGAGTCCCTGAGTGGGGCTGGCAGCGCCCCCAGCCCCGGCTGCTGCCCCTCGGCCCGCGGCACCGGCGTCCAGGGCTGCCAGGAGCTCGTGGAGGGCGCCCTGCACGAGGATCGCCGCTCCTCCGCCGACGGCCGCGGCTGTGAGGGGCCCGAGGAGCCGCCGGGCCTGGCCGCGGAGGTGGATCTCATAAAGGACATCTCCTGCAGGGACAGGATTCATAAATTAATCCACTAAATAAATATCTTGCATGTTGGCATAATCTCCGTTTGACACTAAATGTGAAATTGAAAGTCTGTCACCTACCCTGGGGCGGGTTTTCAGGGCCTGCACTGCGGCTGTGATTGCGCGGATCCAGCTGTGCATCTCCTCGGGGCTGTCTGCCTGCAAACACAGCAGCCCCAGTGAGGCTCAGCCGTCCTGGCATTGCCAAAGTTCAGCTCTGCTCCCACAAAGAGCCCCTGTTATAAATAATCCCAAGGGAGAAAGGAATCCCCCACAGTTCTCCCTCATACTCGTGTGTTACAGCCCCATCTGCTCGTGTTCACTGGTGAAGGGCTGAACTTTCTGTCCCAAAAATTATCCCGGCCTCAGCTGCTCACCTGGATGTAAAAGGTCCTGGAGCTCATTATGATTTCCCACAAACAGCCCCTATTATAAATAATCCCAAGGGAGAAGGGAATCCCCACAGTTCTCCCTCACACTCATGTGTTACAGCCCCATCTGCTCGTGTTCACTGGTGTTCACTCATTTCTTGAGAGCTGAACTTTCTGCCCCAAAAATGATCCTGGCCTCAGCTGCTCACCTGGATGTAAAAGGTCCTGGAGCTTGTTATGATTTCAAAAAGGTTGTCTCGCATCAAGAGATCACTAGAAACAGTGGGAAAGAGACAGTCACAGCCCAGCAGCCATCGTGGACAGAAAAAACCCTGTATTTATCTTCAAATCTGGAGTGTGCCAGGGAGGAACATATTGAAGGCAAACCTTGGATCTCATTGGGATCTTTTTAGCTTTTTGTACGTATCCTTCCTCTATTCTTTAGTATAGTTTTTAGCCTTAGTTTTTCTTTATTATTCATTATCTTTTTAGCCTTCTGTAAGTATCCTTTCTCTATTCTTTAGTTTAGTTTTAGTATAGCAGAATAGAATGGAACAGAATGGAATAGAATGGAGTAGAATGGAATAGAATGATAAATTAGCCTTCTAAGAACATGGAATCAGACTCATTTCCTTCCCCCTCAGACAGGGGACCCTGAAAATACCCCACACGAGAAGCTGGAGCAGCCCAATCTCCCTCTGCTGCTCTGGCCTGAGCCAGCCTGGGGCCAGGGCAGGGAAACAAGGGTGGGAGCATTACCCAGACTTGACCAGGCACTCGTGGGTCTTGCAAACATCTTTCAAGAGAATCGAACGCAAGGGCTCCTTGTCCTGCAGAGGTGAGAGGAGACAGTGCTGGGCTTGGCTGGCCCCAGAGCTGCCATGTACCCCCTCCAGAGGAGGAGGAGGAGGAGGTGCCAGAGCCCTGCTGGGGTCCTGGGGGAGCTGCTCACCTGCTCACACTTGTAGTAACTGATGGAAAACTCATCCAGAACAAAGTACCGCCGCTTCCAGCTCTTCCTCTGGAAAAGAGCAGGAGATTGAGTGCTCAGCCCTGCCACTCTCTGTGGATGTCCTGCACCCAGAGCAGCCCCAGCCCATGCCTGGCACTCACCACGTTGCCCTGCTTGACACAGAAGCCGCTCTTGAGCGGGGCTGGCCCGGCTGGGGGCTTGGTGGCCGAGGGCGGGATGTAGCTCTGTGAGCGCCGCAGCAGAGGGTGTGTGACCACCTCGCTGCCCTCCCCGTCCTGCAGAGAGAGAACACAGCCACCATCAGCAGGGAGGCACCCAGGACAGCCAGGGAAAAGCCACCTGACACAAGCCCCGAGTGAAGAGTGTGAGCCAAGGGCTTGTGGAAGTGTTGGACACGGGCAGGGAATGAGCCCAGAGCTGATGATGTCTCATTGTGTGCAAATCACTGGTGCTATTCCCCCTTTTGCAACCATGTGTATAAAACAAGGAATCAGAAGCAATTTGAGGGCTGAAGGCAATCCCCTGCAGCAGGAGAGTTAACAGAGCCCACCTGCCTGGCTCAGAGGTGACTCAGCTGCACCACTGAAGGTATGAGGAGAACAAGAACCACCAGACAAACACGAGTTGGAAAGGAATGCTTTCCAACAGGAGAAGGTAATATACCACAGGAATAAATTGCTCAGAAAAGCCATTAAGTCTCTGATTCTCATTTTCAGAGCCAAGTTCTCCCAAGTTCTCCCAATTCTTCCAATTCCAAACCTGGGTGTTTGGAATTCAGGAAGGGAAGCTGTCCCTCCCAAGCACAGTGAGCACAAAGGGGCCGTGGTCATGAGCACGTGCCCAGCATCCAGTCCTGGCTCCCCTGAGCACACCCCAGTGCACCCCAAAGGCCAGACCCACCCCAGCAGCACTGGGGTCCCAGTGCACCCCAAAGGCCAGACCCACCCCAGCAGCACTGGGGTCTCAGTGCACCCCAAAGGCCAGACCCACCCCAGCAGTGCCCTCCCTTCCCCCCAGCAGCACAGAGGATGGCTGAGCTGAACCATCTTCAGCACTCAGCTTGTTCCCCACCCCTCAGAGCCCTTCCTCCCTGGGCTGAGGTTTGAGCATTGCCATGGCAGCCACTGCCAGCCTTATATGGCCCCACAGCGGGGACTGTGGTTTGGGTGAACCTGCCCACCCAGCACCTTCCTCAGCTGCTTTTTGGACACAGCAGCAGCTTTTTGTCTGGCCTCAAAGTGCTGCCCAGCCCTGCAGAGAGCTGGAGCACCTCGATGGGGATGCCACCCACACCCAGCTCTGCTGGGCATTGCACTGGTGGTGTCCAGAGCAGAGGTGGGGACACTTCCCCAGAGTGGGGACACTCTTGCAGCCCGGAGTGTCACACACCCTGAGGCTGGGGTGATGCTCCTGAGCGTGGGACTCCCCTCTGCAGCCGGGAAACCACAGACACACCCAGGAAGCTGCAGCAGGGGAATGGCCATTTCACACGGTGGGGGAAGCAGCAAGAGCACGGAAATACTCTGGCAGCTGATGCACTGTCACAGACATCTTTTTATGAAAATCCTTTCCTTAGGATTTTTTCCTCCGGAGAAGCTGAGAGGCCTCAGGAACAAAATGTAAAAAATGATTGTCTGGTGCTGTGGAATGCAACAGGTGCATCTGTGATTGGTCTCATGTGGATGTTTGTAATTAATGGCCAACCACAGTCAGCTGGCTTGGACTCTCTGTCTGAGCCACAAACTTTGTTTTCATTCCTTTCTATTCTTAGCTTAGCTAGCCTTCTGAGGAGAACCTTTTCTTCTATTCTTTTAGCATAGTTTTAATGCAATATATATCATAAAATAATAAATCAAGCCTTCTGAAACATGGAGTCAAATCCTCATCTCTTCCCTCAACCTGAGACCCCTGTGAACACTGTCACAGTCCACCTCTTGGCCAGGAGAGTGGCTTCCTCAGCCAGATTCTAGACTGCCATCGTGCCTAGGAAGACTTGTGTGCCAGCGAATTAAAATCGAGTTAGAAAACACACGGTTAAACTTCTAAGAATTTAATTTCTTGGCTTAATGTGGGAACCCAGACATTTTCGGAATATTGCTTTTGGAATGAGAGAGGAGAAAAGAAATCCCTTCTGCCCTCTGTAGTTCAAGCATATTAATAATGCCTTAGTTGCAAAGCTGTTTACGCCCCCCTCCCCTCCCCTCCTGCCGGGTGCCGCTGTGTGTCTGCTCTCATCAGAGCGCCGCTATTAGCTGGCCTCATTGGGCAGCAATGCTTCATCGTTAGCGAAAGTTGCTTTATCTTAGTGAGGGAGAAACAAGCCGTCCCTCTCTGAACCACCCATATTTCATGGCCAACTAAGCAATATCGCAAAAACATTGAGATTCCTCAATTTCCTCGATCGCGTGTAGCAGATGCTGGTTTGATGCTGGGAAAACTGATTAGCGAGCCCCTTCCTGGCCAGTCTGTCACGGCGCTGACAGCCCCGGCGCAGGCAGCTTGTCCAGCAATAGAAAGACCATTACCAAGTGCATTTTTCATGCAGCGAGAGAGAGCGTTTCTAGCTGCTTCCATGCAATGAAAACAAATTTCCAAAAACTTGCACGGCGAAGTGCCGGGGTGATAATCCGCTCCTGTACGGCATTACCTTCAAATGTGTTATCACTGGAAGTGTAAAATCCCAGCTCCTCTCCCGCTGGAGCCCCACTGTCATTAATCGAAGGCTTTGCCCGGCCAGGGGCCTGTCTAACTCACAGGGCTGGCTGTGAAACCAAGGGCATTACTGGATGATGCTGTCATGCACAGCCGTGCAGGTCTCCTTTGAGGGAGCCGTTGTAGCGGGCGAGCTGAAATCTGGTGTGTATAATTTCAAGGAAACCTATTGGCTTGCAGAAGCAAAAAATCAAGATCAAGAGTTCAGGGTTAAATTCAGCTGTCGGGTCTAGATAAGCTTATCTCCAAAAAGTGGCTTAGGAGAGATCTGCTCTGGGCTGAAATGCTTAGCTGGTGACCTGCAGGACTCCTTCCCACCAGGGCTTACCTCCAGATCTGCGTGTCTCCTGCGTTTTGGATGCTGAAGCTGTAGTGGGGAGGCAGGGGGTGGATAGCATGCCAGGACAGCTGTGTGCTGGCCCCAGGCCTCCAGCAGATTTATGTGCTTTCTCTTAGCCTGGGTGTCCCAAAGAGAGCAGCGAGTGGCGAGCACCGTGGTTTTGTTGTTACACAGAGGCCTGCTCTGGCAAAAAGGGAAAATTAGAGAATTTTTTCCAAGCATTCTTTTCCACTCTCTGGGAAAAAAATAAAAAACCAAACCAAACAACAAAACAGGCACGCCTGTAATCAGCTGCAGGAGCGGAACAGCCCTCTTAATTTATTTTAAAGTGTCCTTCAGGACTGTCTGCTTAATAAGCACGCTCCACGGCGCTGCGCTCCCCAAGGGCGGAACGGCGCCGCTGCCTGGGAAACTCGGTTTTGTTTTTTTTTCTCCAGGATTGGATGCCCTCTGCTTCATCCCACCAGACACTGGAGAAGGGAAGCGTGTACCTAAAGGAAGCAGGATGGCTGGGACAGCAGCAGCCCTGGCTGCTGTGGGAGTGGCAGCTCCGTGTTTGGGATGCTGAGGAGGGCGGCTGGCACATGGGTGGCTGCCACCACGGCTGCAGAGGGCAGTGGTGAGAGTGTGATCCCAGCCCTTTGCTCCAGGGGCTGCTTAAAGGCACTGCCCGTTCTGAGGTGTGCAGCATCTGTGCCAAGTGGCTGTTTGATCCTATCAGAGGTGTCTGCAGCACACGGATACGACACATTTCTGGGAAGGGCAATAAATGGGAATAAAGGTCAGCTGATCAATCATCTTGCAGTCTAGTGGTGTGGTGGCCTTTGTAGGGAGATGTAAATGAATCACTTTAAGCTGTCCCTGTTTTTGAAACCTGTGCAGAAGTTTCTGGGATGCAGGGTAGTGACACCACGGCTCAGTGAGGTGCCCACTCACTCAGCCAGCTTGCTACCATGAGAAATTGAGATAGGAGCAATAAAGCAAGCCTGGAAGGCTGCCAGCAGCAAGAAGGCAGTGAGGAGGATGAGGCTCTTGTCAGGCTAGATGTGATACTCCTCTGGGGGTGGTCAGTACCCACTCTTGGCTGCCATTGGCCTCCCCAGGCAGAGACCTCCTCCAAGGAGAGGCCCATGCTGCTCCACATCTCCCAGAGGATTCCCTCTGAGCTGATACATCCAAGCAGAGCTCCAGGCATCCAGTGCCCACCCCCACATGGGTGCCAGCAGCTCCCTATGTCCCCTGGAACAGCACACTGGAGCTGCCACTTCCAAGAGAATCCCACACCCAACATTTTCTCACAATGTATGCTTTTTGTGCAGACACAGACACACGTGTGCCTGTGAGAAAGTTACATTTTGGCCAAATTGCACAGCACCCTGTGTTGAATGCATTGAAATGCAGTGAGTCATTGCCATGGTGCTCTTGCTACCTTAAAATGATACAGAAATGTTTGAGAGATTGAAAATCAGATGTTTAATCTTAAAAAAAAAAGAAGAGAGACTATAAGGGTCTGGGAATAGCAGTTTTAACTTTTAACATTCCTTATGTTTTTCTTTTCCTTTCTTACTTAAAGGCAGACTAAGAAATGTTGGCAAAGAGTTTATTTTATTTTGAAACACAGTTTTTGTGATATCTAAGAGTGATAGGAACATTCTCAAAGCTTTAAAAACCCAATGGGCCGTTGCTGCTACGGTCACTGAGAGAAATCCAGATGCTGCTGCAGGGAGATCCTGAAAACAGAATGTCCTTCAGCTCCCAGCCACACATAAGCCTTCAGCTGAGAAAGTAGAAAGGATACCCATGAAATGAAGCATTGTTTTCTCTCCAAACCCTGTAGCTTTTCAAATATTGCTGTATGGAAGCTTGATGGAGATAATTCCTGAGCTAGTCACTGACTGAGGGAAGGGTTTTCTTGAAGAGAGTTTTACATTGAAATTTACCTTGCATTTTAAGGACCAACATTTTTTATGGTGTATTTGCTTTGATTTTTTTTTTTCTGGAAGTGAAAAGATAGTGTATTATGCAATCAGAGAAATCTGAGAGATGGGGCCTGAGGAACAAAATGTCAGCCCATATCACAAAGCTGTGTTAGAACTGCAGGATTTGGGGTCTCTGTCACAAGGCGAATCTGCTACACTGAGTTCCTGTGTCCCATTCTCCTGAGTGGTGCTGGTGGGCAAAGGTCTGGTGAGGCACCCAAGCACTACCAGTCTCTTCTGCCAAAAATAAATGGGAAACAGGGAGCTTAACTCCAGCAGGACCTGGTTAATCTGTGCTTAGATTATCTCAATTGCACCCAGGATTAGGAAATGCTTTAGCAGGGACTAATCTTACCCAGTGGACAGCAGTCTGTCTGACTTCTTAATCCCATCCCTTGACTCCCAGGACTTGACTTGCAAAACAGATGGGTCCTGGGCATCCCTGTGGCCAGGCTGTGCCTCTCTGGGGGGTTCAGGTCTTTTGCACAACAAACTCTGCATTTGGTCTTCCTTCCTTCCTTCCTCCCTCCCTCCCTTCCCAGGAATCAGGCAGCAGGATCTGAGCACGGTGCAAGCGTTAGGCAGGACAAGACAGGGCTGTGTTAATTACCCTGATTTTCTGAAGAGACGCTGCAGTGGAAGATGAAAGGGAAAACAGCTGATATGAGAGCATTTCTTTCTGCCAAGTGATGCTTTGAGAAGGTCTCCAGTGCTATTTCTGAGGCAGTGTAACTGAGTTGGGTGCCCTGAACCTCAGACAACCTTCTGGGAAGGTAACTCCATCCAGCCTCTGCCCTCTGGAAAGGAAAATAACTCAGAGCACAGCTGCAATGGAAATCTCCCACTTTGGGGAAAACAAGGAAGAAAACCCACCAAAACAAACAAATAATAATTTAAAAGGCATGGGGTTTTGCTTGTTTCAAGAGAAAGAAAACATTTTTTGCACTTTTTGGCAATTTAAAAAGCCCCAAAACCCCAAGAGGATGTTTCTAGTAATAAACAATGCAAAAAACCCTCACTAATTCCTTGTTTGCAAAATTGGCAAAATTTAGAGCAGCTGAATTTGGGAAGCAAAGTAGAGGTTTGCAAGTCTGAAACACTCATGTGGCTGGCATCCAGCAGCTCCCCTGCTGGGGAGGAAAAGCCTCTAACACAGATTATCCAGCAGTTCATGCAGCTCAGCTTCAGCGGGGAGACCTTTACGACAGCAAACCTCCCAGCAGCTCTGGTTATGAAACCCCAGGGCTCATCCCTGCCGAGCCTCCAGCCCCCTCCCTGCAGCATCCCCTCCTGCAGAGGCTGCCTCCCGCCTCCTCCCCCTTCCCGAGGCTGTGCAATCCCCAAACTCGGGCGCTGCCCAAAAGCACTGCTGAGCCGTAATTGGTGCCTGAGGTGAGAATTACAGAGGCCCTTGAGAGGAAGGCAAAAAGAAAAACAGAGTCCCTGCCCCAAACAAATCAGCAAAGCAGCAGCAACAGCGAACAACCCCTGCGTGATTTAAAGACTTGAGAGGGGCAATAAATAAAGTCAATTAGCCCACAGACTTTACCCTGGCTTATGTGGAACCAGCCTGGTAGAAAGAAGGGCAAACCCAAAACTTATTAGCCACAAAAGCATGTCTTCTTCCTACTCTAAAAAACCCACTAAAATTAAAAAAAAAAAAAAAAAAAAGAGCAGGGGTGGTGGAGATGATGCCAGGAAGAAAAGGGGAGCAGAAGGGTGGGTCCTGCTGGGGAACAGGTTGTTGGTGAGGAAGGAGCCCCACTGCCAACTATCAACCCCCTGTCCTGCTCAGAAGGAGCCCCTCACCCGTGGGGGTGGCTCTGCAAGCACCGTGCTCCAAGCACCCATGCTCTGGGGGTGAAGGTAACACCAAAGAGGTCTCCAAGGGTTGGGGGAGCTGCTCTGTCACCATCCCTCCCTGCCCTGCTCAGGGCCCAGCAGGCAGGTCACAGCTGCCCGAAGGGATGTGGTAGGGAAGGAGCTGGTCCATTAGAGTTTTTAAGGCCAAGGTTAGGAGAGGATTAACACAGCCTTTCACAGACTTCAAGTTCTTTTAATCAGGATTTACAGTTGTGAATTCACTGCTGAGGCCATTTACTGTCCCTCCTCTGTCTTGCAATCCTCATATCCTTTAGAAGAATACTCTTTTGGTATCCCATAGGTACCTTTGCACATCCTACCCTTAATAAAAATTACCTAAAAACCACAGAGCTTTGGGACCCAGATACTCAATATGCTTCTGTGCTAAACATGCCACAGTGTCTCTTAACTCCTAACAACCATTATCCAGCTGCTGAATGAGCCTTATTATGAGCAATTTTTGTAAATCATATTGAAAGCGTAAAGTCAGAATGAAGGAAAAAAATGGATCTCGGGTCATGAACTGCAGCAACACCTGGCAAGTTGGTTAAAAAAAAAAGAGAAAAAAGCTAGGAAAATTGTTGACACAAGATCCTGGGGTGATACTTTGCAGACAACAGCATGTATATCACAACCAAAGCCAGGGCAGGGCTTACCCAACCCTCCAGCTGCAGGGCTGACACCACATCCTGCACCTTTCCAGGAACCTCTCAGCAGCTTAGCTCAGAACGTGCCAAAACCCAAAAGATTTTGAGACATGCCACAAACTGGAGGGATTTTTATCAACCAAAAGTATTTCTAGTCCAAGGAAGGCCGGGGCAGACAGGCTGTGTACAGCAGCAGCATGGTATTAGTTGGCAACTCTCCCCCTTCTGCCTGTGGCTCTTGGCGAGCCTCCGCAGCTCTGCTGTTGCAAGGTGAGCAGGGGAGCAGATAAACGATGTGTGCTGTGGCCCTGGGCCGGTGCCTGCGTGTGCTGTGTCACTGGATTTAGAGCCGTGCACGGGCCATTGTGCTGCTCCGAGCCGTGGATTTGGCCGTCACTGATGAAGAGCCCTCCGGCGGTGACCTTATCGAGCCTTAGAGCGGGCACTTGTCACAGCGGCTGCGGAGGGCAGGGCGGGAGGGTGGGCGAGCATTGTATCCCTGTGTCCGGCATCCAGACCGTCTCCTCCGGTCCAAAGACCAAAGCATCTCTCTCTCTCTCTGTGTGTGTATGTGTGTGTGTGTGTAGCCACATTTCACAGAGAAAAGCAAGGCACAATTCTTCCCGAGAATATTTCTGGGTTTCACATTCTCTGAACCTCAGAGAAAGGAAAAACAATTCTTATCTCATTTGCTGTGCCTATGTTGTGCCAAAGTAGAATGCACTATGGAGATTGTTTACCCAAAGTCATGGTGTTTTGTTTCCTTGGCCGATGAGGGCCAAGCGTGTGTCGGGACTGTCGGCAGACAGTCACAAGATTCTGAGCGGAGTGTGCAGAGTGGAGTGCTTGGCAGATTCAGTTTAGATGTAATGTAATATAGTATAGAATAATATAGTATAATAAAGTAATTAATTAGCTTTCTGATCTCAGTTGAGTCCTCCTCATCATTCCTGCCTTCGTCGGGGCCAGCCTGCCTTCAGCTATGTATGTGTGTGAGGCACAGGGCGGCAGAGCGGTCCCTGGGTCAGCGGGGTCTGCGGCTGGCAGCCCCTGGCTGGGAAGTGTGGCAAGGAAGGGCAGCCCGGCGGCAGCAGGAGGCAGTTGGAGTGGCAGCGGGATCACTGGATCGTCATCAAAGCCAGTGCCTCGGAAAAAAGAGAAGTCGGGGCGGCAGGGGGCCGGGGGAACCGTGCAGGTGTGACAAATTAAAGATCAGCGCTGCGGCGCACGGGGACGCTCCGCGGGCTGCGCTGCCGCGGGCCGTTTGTCTCGCTGCCGGCTGCCGCTGCTGTCACCGCGTGTGGCACAGCTCTGACACATCCTCGGCCTCGCTGGGGCAGCGCAGACACTGCCCTTGCCCGACACACACGGCCGGCTGTCGCCCCGCCGTCCCCAAGTGTCCCTTTGCCGGCCCCTTTCCAGCTACACCCGCTCATTAGCAGTTCGCGAGTTGCAGCCCCGTCTTTGCCTGAAATCCTGCGATTTCTGGGTGCGCTGGCTCAGCTCTGGATCCGCACGGCAGGGAAACAAAGGCGAGTGGAACAGGCAGCCCAGCTGCTGCCAGCCCCGCAGCCATCCCCGGGCAGGCAGCTCGGCCATGGGGGGGACAGATAGGGCTCAGATTTCAGGCCAAAATTAAAGCAGGAATCAATCTCCAATCACCAATGAGCTCTAAATTAGGAGGAGGTTTTGTTTTATTTAATGTGAGGCCATTTTGGGCGATGTAAAATATCTGTCAAAATGGAGACAGAAAACAGTTCTGCCTGAAAACGTTGGGGCCAAATTGGCTTTGAGACTCACATCGTCCTGAGCCAATTAAAATGTCATAATAATGTAATCTCAGAAAAAAGACACGGTGTCTGCTAGTTAGGAGACATACACAAGGAAAGGAATCGTTCCCCTGCTAGAAGTGTTTATCCAAGCAGCTCTCCGTGAGAAAATCAGTAGGTGAAAAGAGAGAGGGAATACCTCAAAAGCAGCAGTAGCCTGGATCTCTGCTCTGTGTTCACATCACCTGTGCTGGTGTCCCTGGAACTCTCCAGGAGTTCAAGGGGGTCTTTGCAGGTCTGGGAAGGTCCTGCCTGCACTGCAGGTCTTGTGCTTTGGGGTGGCTTCATTGCAAATGACAGCTGTAGCCTCTTTGTTGAATTTCCCAGCCTTGATGAGCCTTTGGGAGACATGTGTCCCCCAGGTATATCAGCAGTAATGGAAAGTGCCACTGTCACTACAGGCACTAACTCATCATTTTGATGACCCATCGATCCCTGGAAGAGGCGAGTGGAGGGTAGAATAAATGTGGTTTGCTGGGACAGGAAGAGAGGAGGAAAATACTGAAGACATTTGGCTTCACTGGCCACTGAAATGAATGGAAAACTGGCCACTGGCTGTAGTGGACATAGGGCTGGACTGTGCCCGTGTTCACCAGAAGTCAAGGGACATCCTGAAAAGCAACTCCCAAGAGCCATCCCGGTCTAGAGGGAATCCCACTGTGTCCTTCTGGAGCTGCCCAGAGGTGCCAAGGCTTGTGCTGGGTATTGCCTTGCTCTTTGGAGAATCTCAGACCTGCCTGGTGAGAGAAGGGGACTCCCACACGCTCCCCAAACTGCAGGTGGCTTCCAGGGCCAGTGGAGACTGAGGCTCCTGCCCTGGCCAGCAGAGCTGTGCAGTGGGTACTGGGAGCAGGAATTTCCCAAAGGAGACTGAGACTTCCAGCCTGGCCAGCAGAGCTGTGCAGTGGGAGCTGGGAGCAGGAATTTCCCCGAGGAGACTGAAGCTCCTGCCCTGGGCCAGCAGAGCTGTGCAGTGGGAGCTGGGAGCAGGAATTCCCGATGGAGCCAATCCCAGTCTGGCCAGCAGAGCTGTGCAGTGGGAGCTGGGAGCAGGAATTCCCGATGGAGCCGATTCCAGCCGATGCCGCAGGCTGCAGCCAGCCCCGAGCCCTGGAGGCCATCCCCTCTCCTGGGCTGCCACAGCCGAGTGCTGAGCTGGAGCTCATTAGTCCTGCTGTGAGGGAAGTTAATTAGCTCGGGGAGAACGCTGCCGTGCTAATTTGCCTAACCGGCTTTGGGGACCGAGGTTAACCCCGGCAGGCAGGCTGGGCTCTGCCTCTGGCTGGGCTCTGCCTCCTGCAGCTGTGGGCTCAGCAGGGCCTTTGGACGTGTCACTCCTGCTCTCTGGAGGCCACAGTGCCTTTGGATGTGTCACCCCTGCTCTTGGAGGCTGGAATGTCTTTGGACGTGTCATCCCTGCTCTCTGGAGGCCAGAGTCACTTTGGACATGTCACCCCTGCTCTCTCGAGGCT
>JAWWMS010000084.1:2009673-2019891 GCA_035048045.1 Chlorospingus semifuscus
TAGCTAGCCTTCTGATGAAATCCTTTCTTCTATTCTTTTAGTATAGTTTTAATGTAATATATATCATAAAATAATAACTCAAGCCTTCTGAAACATGGAGTCAGCTCCTCGTCTCTTCCCTCAACACAAGCCCCCTGTGAGCACGGTCACAGCCTGGCAGCTCTGGCAGGGTCCGTGCCAGCCTGGTGGGACCCCCGGCCCCTCCCGGCCCCCGGCCGCTCCTGCAGAGGGAGCGCAAGGAGCGGGAATGAGCCGCGGGCTCCGCGCAGCCATTTCATCCTCGGGAAGCGTCAGCAGGGGAGTTGCTTCGCAAAGAGAAGAGAAAACTCCGCTCAGATGGGAAACTTCCCCTCGCAAACCAATTGTGCCGTCTGTTCAGCAGTGCCTTGCCCGGAATTCCCGTCCTAAACCCACAGGACATCCCTGCAGGGACATGAACCTGCCCTCTTCTCTCCCAGCTCGTAAATTCGAAGGAATTTCCTCCAGCCCTTTCTGAGTGCTGCATTTGGAAATGCTGCCCTGCCCGGCTGGGCCAGGCTGGGACACACACACATCTGCTGCTGTTGGACAGAGCTGCCAGGACCTGCCTGCACTCCGGGCTGGGATGCTGCATCCAGAAATGAATCCCTCCAAAAAGCAATGAATCCCTCAAAAAGCAATGAGTCCCTCCTAAAAGCAATGAATCCCTCAAAAAGCAGGGCAGTGAGTGGAAAGGACCCTGCTGCACCTTCCACGGACAAGCAGGGTGGGGAGAGGCAGCCTGGGAGCCCCAATTACTGCTGCCTTGCCAGATTCCTCCATCTGCTCACCCTTTCCATCCATTTCTTTCTCTCTTTTTCTCTCTCTGATGCCTCCTTGCTGGGGTGGCTGCTGTGTCCCACCTGTCCCAGCACCCACAGGCTTGGCTCTGCGTGCTGCCAGCCCCGTGCACAGCCATGCCAACACCCCAGAGCCTGTGTTCTGCCCAGGGTTCGCCCCAGAGCCCGTGTTTGGGGCAGGTTTTGGGGTAGGAGAGCATTCCCATCTGCTCCAGTGGCACTTGCCTGCTCATCTCATCCCTGGCCCCATCTCTAGCTTCAGCTCCCATCTCCCAAGTGGCTCTTTCTTTCTCTCCAGCTGGAGCTTCCTGTTGCCTCTCATTTTCATTCTTTACCTCTTCAGCAGTGCAGAAAATTGGCACTTAATGTGCCCTGTGAGGCTGTGTGGGAGCAGCTTAATTGACCCTGCTTGCATCACCCTGCCCACAGCGAGCTCAGCCTCGGGCCACGTTCATTTCCCACCCCCTCCTTTGTTTTCCTGCCTTTCTGGGGTGCTGCTGTGTTTGGCTCCAGGTGAGGCTCATAGAGGAGCCCAGGCTGGCCAGGGAGCTGCAGGAATTCCCAGGGAAATCTGCCTTCCTGCAGCTCTCCATCCTCTTCTCCTCCCTCATCCTCATGCCTTCCCCAGCTGGTTGCTCCAAACCCTGCCCATCCCACCATCCCACTTTTGATGAGGTGTGTGGCAGGGCCGTGCTGCAGCTCTGGGAGCTTCCCCAAGCACTGCAAACCAGTCAGAAACCTGAGCTGATGGCTGCAGCCCTGACCTTGCCAGCTGTTTTCCAGGAGCTGCTCCCAGGCAGGATGGGTGGAGGGATTGCAGAGTGTGTCAGTCCAAACCAGAGCAGTGGGGAACAAGTGGCACACTGACCAAAAAAGCTGATGATAAAACCAGATTTGTAGCAATCACCCAGATGTGGTCTCAGCTTAGCTCCAGTTCCCTTATTGCATCCTTTGGGGCAGAGATTGCTGCAGGAAGAGCTGAAATAATTGGTATTCAGAGCATCATAAAACTCCACGTGAGGCTGACGCTCCAGGCAGGGCTGCATTATGGCAGATGTCTAGCAGGGGAATAAGATTTTGCAGGTGAATGAAGGAAATGCATGCAGCCATTGTTTTGGGGTGTTCCTGAGGGCTGCTGAGGAGAAGGGGCTGCTCACTCTGATAGCGGGGCCCTGGAAAAATGTTAAAGATAGACTCTGAAATTGTTAGGCTTTGTGTTTTGCCAAATCATGTGAAATTGCACCTGTAATGCTGTGTAAGCAGTATGATAAATGATATAATTGTTAGATGTGATGATTGTTTAGCAATTAAATATAATAATTGTATAACCATAAGAGGAATCAAGAGAAACTATGTTAGAAGTTTGAGGGGGGCCACGAGGAGCCCATGCTTGGCTGAAATACAGTAGAACAATATAAGTTTAATAATTAACATGAAAGTTATATAACGATAGAATATAAGAACATGTTGGAATCAGATTTGGGTTAGTACCCCTGACACCCAGAGCTCTTCAATAAAAGCACCTGCATATACAGCCACGTTCCCACTTTGCAGGGGAGGCTGGAAGAGAGTGTAAATTATTTATATAAATATATATTATTTAGAGAGCCTGCGGATGATCATTCTTGTGATTATGTGTGTCTGAACACTGACAACTCTGCTCTCTCTGCTCTGTCATGGGAGAGTGCAGCACTGCCGCCAAGGCTGTGCCCAGCTGTGCCCAGCTGCTGTCCTGGCACTCAGCCAGCAGGACCCTCCTCATCCTCACCCCAGCGGGCTCTGGGGGACAGCAGGGCCACACCAGCAGCAGCAGGACCTGCAGATGTCCCTCTGGAATCCCCTGGGCTTGGCTGCAGGTTCCCAGGGCAGGGCTGAGGCACCTACCCTGCGTGCCTGGGATGCTCTGTTAACAAGGAGGGTTTCCTCCAGTTAAATATCTCACCACTCCATTTGTGTTGGAGCGTGGAGTGCTTCCAACACTTGGAACACAATGAGTTAGTATCTGCTGCTCTGGGTTTGCATCCTGGCCAGCTGGGAGCAGGCTCCAGCACAAAGAACAATGGGAAGGCTCGGCAAGGGGCTCCAGGGGCAGGACCCAGCCTTGGTGACAGCGCTGGGGCTGCTCCCAGCTCTCTGCTTGTGCACCAGGAGAGGATCACAGCCTCCAGAGCCTCCTTTTAACTCTGCAGCTCGTCCCCTCGCTGGCTTTTCCTGCTCTTTCAGGCTCTGCGTGCCAAATGGGATGCTGGGGAAGGCGCTGCTGCCTGGATGGGCTCCAGCTGCAATGCAACTAATCCATTTTTATAGCTGGGAGCAGGTGTCTCGTGCGTGGCCAGCAGCTCTTCTAAAGATCACTCTTTTTGTTTGGCCACAAGCACTGGAGGGCTCCCGTGGGCAGCACTCGGTGCCCTCCAGCTCCAGAAATGCCCTGTGGGGGCACAGCTCTGCTGCACCAGCCCAGAGGGCAGGGAGGGCTCTGGGTGACTCTTGGCATCCCTGGCCAGGGTCACAGCACCTGCACCTCACTCCTGGGCTTCAGAGCCACAGGGTGTCACCCTGAGTTTTTAAGATTTTTCTAAGCCTTCTGATGTTTAGATTCTTGTAGCCAACTTTCTCGCACACTTTCTGTAAATAACTTCCTGGTTTGCATTCTTTTGTGGAAGAAGAGAAATTTGATGGACTGTTGGTTTGTCCAGTGTCATTGGAGAGGTGGCACTGTCACTTTTGGAAATCTATAAATGTTGGAGTCTGAAAATAAACTTCCCTTCTTCTTACCTTGCAGTTCCAGTGTCCAGGTTGTTTTATTTTGTGTCCTATAGTGGCACCCATGTCGCCCTGATTTTTTAAGATTTTCTGAGCCTTCTGATGTTTAGATTCTTGTAATGAACTTTCTCGCACACTTTCTGTAAATAACTCATTGGTTTGCATTCTTTTAGGGAGGAGAAATTTGATGGACTGTTGGTTTGGCCAGTGTCATTGGAGAGGTGGCACTTTCACCCTCCAATCCAGTGTCACTTTTGGAAATCTATAAATGTTGGAGTCAGAAAATAAACTTCCCTTCTTCTTACCTTGCAGTTCCAGTGTCCAGGTTGTTTTATTTCATGTCCTGTGGCGACACCCATGTTGCCCTGAGTTTTTAAGATTTTCTAAGCCTTCTGATGTTCACATTCTTGTAACCAACTTTCTCACGCACGTTCATGTAAATAATTATTGATTTAAATTCCTTTATGGAGAAGGAGAAATTTGATGGACTGTTGGTTTGTCCAGTGCCATTGGAGAGGTGGCACTCCAATCCGCTGTCACTTTTGGAAAACTATAAATGCTGGAGTCAGAAATTAAAAAACTCTCTTTTTACCTTGAAAGAGCAGCGTGTCCACGTCGTGTTGTTTCATGTCCCATAGTGACAACAGTGACCAGTCCTGGGGCTGTGCAGGTCCTCTTGGACTGACCTCTGTGTGCCTAAAACGAAGAACACAGCCTTGAGGACATGGAGAAATTCCTTTTTTGCTTGTACTTTCCCCCATTTCCTGCGCCTGGGAAGAGCCAGTACCTGTGGGGAGGAAAAGAAAAGGATCCACTGTTGGAGCCGGAGACAGGAAAGGCCAAAGGGTTTGATTTCCATCCTCAGACCTCAGCAATGCAGCAAGTGGAGCTCGGTCAAGAAACCCCATCCAAACCCACAGCTCTTGAAGCTGCTCTGGGCAAACAAAACCTCAAAGGGCTCTCTGTCCTTGCCCATCCCATTCCCGCTCTGGAAGGGAAAAATGACCCAGGGCTGCAGGGCTGAGGCACAGCCCCATCCCCAGAGCAGCACCTGGAGGAGCTGCAGCCACAGATCCTGCAGGGAGCAGGTCCTGGGGGGCTCAGAGACCCCAGGAAAGAGCCCCCAGCCCAGGAGCTTCACCACTGACACGCCTGGACTCATCGGCCCTGCTGAGACAAAGAGCCATTGCTGAATTCAGCTGCCCTGGGTATTTTTTTCCCTCTTCGATGAATCACCTGCTAAAAATATTATAAATGGAGTCGCTGGCCAGACCTTTCACTTCTCTGGAAGCAAAAATATTTATTTTATTCAGGCCGTGCCTGTGTTTTAGCAGAACTTTATGATCAATTTTGGAGGAATGTGCCATGCTGTATATTCAAATTACAACTTTTTTTTGGCTCGCCGCGTACGTTTAAAACGTCTTGTTTAAGGCACAACTGTCAAGCTGCCAGAAAAATGCGTTTTCAGCTGTTTTCCTCCCAAAAGCAGCAGTTTTGCTCTGTTGATGGTTATTGTCAGCCCAGGTGTGTGCCTGTTCCAGGGTTTGGTGATCAGGGGGTGCTGGAGTAGTGTAGATTGGGAGCTTCCACTTCCATGGAAAACCAACATTTGTTTTCCAGCATCACCACAAAGTCAGGTCCCAGGGAGCTCTGGAGCTGCCTGGCTGGTGGGGACAGAGCCATTCCCATTGAACAAAGCTGCATTTTTGGGAACTGGAGTGGGATTTTCTCCTTCCCAGGCTCCAAACCTGATGCAGATCATCAGACAGGCGCCAGCACAATGAGATCCTTGGGGAGAGGATCATCACAGAGCCAAAGGAGCTTTGTCCTGGGAGCATTTCCTCCTCCTGAGGGGCCTGGAGCCACTGAGACCCCATTGGGACCAAGCACCACCAGCTCCTGTTGCTCTTGCTCCCGTGCCAGGCACACCTTCCCCATAAACCCCCACTCGAATTTAGGAAGGAAATGAGGGGAAATTTCTTTTTCTTGCTTCAGGGCGCAGAGAGAATAATGGGATCTTTATTCCCTGGTAATTAAGTTGATTTTTTTTTTTTGTGGGTTTAATTTACACTCCCTCCCAGCCTCCCCTGCAAAGTGGGAACGTGGCTGTGGGTGGGCAGGGAACACCACCAGGACCAGGTGTGGGCCAGGGCATCCCTGAGTGCAGAACCAGCACTTGGGAGCCTCTCCATGCCAGCTCGTTGGGAAGGATGAGAGTTTGACAAGAAAGTCTCACAGATATGTGTGCTTAGCAGAAAGATTTTTAAATGTTGAGTCTGATGAAGGAAGAGAGATGGAAGCAAGTTTTGATATAGAAGAAAAGAATTGCTGAGCCAGTCTTGCTGGATAACTAAAGAAGCAAAAGGTGTGTTAGTTAGAAGGGGTTTTTATGGCTTAGAGCAAAGGATAAACCCACCCCAAACAAGAAAATGTTTTTACCAAGCAGAAAAACCCACAGCAACACCTGCTGACCCCTTCCTTCCTCTTATCCTGTCCAAGGGGATGATAAGAATTCAGACACCTTAAAATCCACCATCTTGTTCTACAAGTCCCAATATTAAACCTAGTTTCAATATCAGCAGTGAGTTTCCTTGGAAATGGTGAAGAAAACAGCAGCATTAATTAAAGGCACAGCCTTTTGTGTTCATTCCTCACTTGCTGTCTTTTTTTCCACTCTCCTCTTGTAGATTTGATCTGTTCAAGGCTGAGGAAATGTCACCCACAGCTTTACTTTAATAGCAACCAACTTCCAGTGCCTGCTTAGTCACCGGGGAATTTCTTGGGTTTTTTGTTTTCTGAAAAAACAGAACCACCGCTGGTTTGGTCAAAATTCAGACTAAGGCTCACCAATATTTTATACTTGTGGTTGGAGGTGAAATTCCCCTCATAACTTTTTGACAGTGCTGTGGCCTTTTGTACATACACATGGCTCTGAGCACCCTGCTGGAGCTGATGATGTCCCTGCCCATGGCAGGGGATTGGGATAAATGAACTTTAAAGGTCATTTCCAGCCCCAAACACTCTGATTCTATGAATTCTCATTCAGGGCTGCTCCACATCCCCACACAAGTGTCAGTCAGATGCAGATGAAGAGCCCATCCTGCAGAACAGGCTCAGGAAGTTTCTGTCCTCAGCTGAAACCCCTTTGGTGTGGAAGAGCCTGGAACTTATTACAAATCGCTTAAGCAACTTTGGCTCGCTCACGCTGATTAAATTGCTTCCCTGACTATTCCAGAGGCTCAAAACCACCAGCAGCTCCCAGGCTCGCTGTGCAAAATTAATTAAAGCAGGGGATAACTTGGCAAGGACAAGAAAAGAAAGTCTCATAGTAAGGAACAAGCCCAGTGTGGGGGTGTTTGCTGGAGCACGTGCCTGTGGGTGCTGGTAGGTGTTTCAGATCCACCCTCAGCCCTCAGTGCTTTGCCAAATCTGGGCATAAAAATAAACTTGGGAGTTGAGTGCAGGATCCCAGCACAAAGGCAGGGACCCCTCTGTTTCCATAGGAAGCAGAATTCATAGCTTGGCAGAAGGGGCGCGTTTCCATTTTTGTACAAGAATTTCCTCCGCCTCCTGCAGGAAAAAAAAAATAAAATAAAAATATTGTGTAAGAAACACGGATTCAGACATTTCTCCAGAACCTGGCAGCAGCTCCGAGGCATCCCAGGAGGTGCCTGCAGGACTTCCAACAAAAACCAAGTGGGCCATCACTGCTCTCTTCCTTGAAAGCAGCAGCAAGGCAAGCACAGAGAGGCACCTGGCACCTTGAGCTGCACAAGGGGAAATGGGCTACAGGGTTTTTTACATAGCTCATCCCATGGAGGTCCCTTTTAGCCCCCTGTGAGGAGGGGAGGGGACTCCATGATTAAGCAAGAGCCCTGGCAGCAGGACAGGACCGACCTTGTCCCCCCTCCCCTTCCCCAGCGTTATCTGAAACCACAGCCCTGACTGGCTGCGCTTCTCATCCATCTGCAAAAGCACATTAAGGAGGGAGAGAAAGGTTGGCAGCTGACCACGGAGCAAATCCCCAGAGAAGTCCTTACCTGACTCCAACCAGATGCTGTTTATCAGCCCGAGCGCTCGCTACATGCCCGATGTGACGGAGACAGCAGAAATACAAGAAATGCTTGTTATGCTCAGGGCTTCGGGGGGTTTTCATCCTCAGGCCGGATATACAAGTTCCAGGAGAGGAATATGCATCCCTGGAGTCCTGGGCTGAATCTGGAATTCATATACTCTGTAAATGTGCTTTATTTAATACAGGAATCGAGAAGGGGTTTGGAGTTATTGCACCGGAGAGTTTGATTGCGTAGTTACAGCGTGGAATTAAGGAATAGCTGCAGATCTGTAGGGCAGTTCCAGCCCCATGGAAAAGGCAGGAGGGTGTGTTCTGGCTGCACTGCTCTGTCCCTGTTCTCCAACCACTGCCCTACATGTGCTGAGAGAAGTTTCCAGAGGGGTCTGCCCTAGCCCTGCACGTTTCCCATCCCAGATCTCCCTTTGGATTTAGCCAGCAAAGCCCATCAGACCAGGAAGAGGCACCAGAGTGACAGTGCAGGGTCCCAGAGCCCAAGGAACCTCTCAGAGCAGCACAGGAACCAGGGCCAGGCTGGGAGGTGGGAAGGATGTGCTGCCAAAACCAGGGCAGCAGTAACAGAGAACATCCAGCCCAAGCAAAGGCAGGGAGAACAAGGCCAGGACTCCCTGAGAAATGTCTGTACCCTTGTGCAAGCACATACCTGCATGTTTATACAGATCTACGTGTGCCTTGTATGTGTTCCAGCCTGGCTTTAAGGATCTAACATGTTTTTGCAGCATCACCGTGGTTTATCTGACACCTGCAAGGTGCATCTGTCCCTGGGAGTGCCTCATCCTCACCTGTGTCCCTCTGCAGAGGGTGGTGCCAGCAGCTCACAGGGCTCTGGGCACCGTGCAAGGCTCTGCTGTGGAAATAAATGCCCAAATGCCCAGCTCTCAAAGCCTTGGGCTGGGCTACTACAGTCACTAAGAGCTTTTATAGCCTGGAGGGACCTGATTGCTAATTAACAGCTAATTAATATCAGATTAACATCTGGAGGAGCCCCAGAGCCAGGGGGCACCCTGGGGGCTTTTCTGCCCATCCTAGGCTGGGTATTAGACTCTCCCAGGTACCCTGCAGAGCTGAGCAGAGGGAGAGCACCCTGGCTGCTCCCTCCTTTGCTTTCCCAAGCAGATCTGTAGGGAAAAACCATCCCCACACACAGCCCCAGGCCCTCCTTTGGGACCCTTGGGCATTTTCAGCAAAAGGCATTATTCGGAAAGGCTGTGCCATGAAATTTGGTGCAGGGAAAGTGTCACATCCCAGGAGATGCCAACCCACCAGGAAGGTGCTGGGGAAGCGGGTGAAGAACACTTTGCTGCATCAGTGTCTCCCCCTCCACCAGCTGCTGCGTAAATCACGTCGGCTTCAGAACCTGCTGGCAAAACATAAAGCAGCCTCCGTGCTCCAGCCACCACAAGGGTATTAATCAGGCTAAAAATATAAAAACAACATGAAAAACACCATCTAGGGGGGTGTGCGGCATCAGCCGCTCGCTCCGGGAGCTTGGCCAAGTGCTCATATCTCCACTCTCATAAATACACCAGGAAAACACATTATCTCTGCAGTGCTCTTGGAGCAGGGAGAGCTCAGAGCAGCCCATGGCACCTGCTGCATTTTAATGATCCTTCATCATCACCTGTAGGGGAACTGGTAACCTGTCACCGTCATATTTTCTGGAAAAATCTCTTTGCCCAGGATTCTTCTCCTGGGAAGCTGAGAAGCGTCAGAGAAAAATGAAAGCAATAATAAGATAATAAATAATAACTGAATTATTTAAATAACTCTCCTGCAGCGCCCTGAGCTTCCCACTGCAGCCCTGGCATCAGCAGAGTGAGGATCAGCAGTGCCAAGCAGAGCATCCACACAAATCCTCCCATTCTGGAGCACCAGAATGTGACCACACATCCATGTCCTGGACCAGCAGCACTGCCAGGGGAGCAGCAGGCACTGGGATGTGGGATTGGCCTGGCTGGGGTGACAGATGCACCCTGGTAAAAAACACAAAGAAAAGTTTTCTCGTGTTCAGGCAGCCCAGAGAACAGAGCTGATGTAGAAAACACGCCCTCTGCATTGCTCTCCATTGCCCATAAAGCCATAAACCCCTTTCAAATGCTCCATCCCCCTAACTTTTGGATGTCATTAAACGCTTTATTAATTTACTCCAAATGTCTTTGCTCATATTCCAGCACGGCTAACCCCATCAAAAGGAGACAGCACAGTGCTTAGGCAGCACTTCTGCTCTTCAAAGCCTGTTACTGAGATTAATTGCTTCTGCCGAGTGCTCTGTGAAGGGGGAACATGAGGATAGCTGTTATGAGTGCTGGGTGTGAGGGGGGAAGTGAGATCCAAGGTAAAAGCAGAGTTCCAAGGCATCCCAGCATTGGCTGGATGGGATGGGCTGTGCAGGCTGCAGGGGAGGTGTCACAGACATCTTTTGATGAAAAATCTTTTCTTTAGGATTTTTTTCCTCCTGAGAAGCTGGCAGGCCTCAGGAACAAAATGTAAACAATGATTATCTGCTGCTGTGGAATGCAACAGGTGCATCTGTGATTGGTCTCA
>JAWWMS010000084.1:2019991-2038119 GCA_035048045.1 Chlorospingus semifuscus
AAGTTCTCAGAAGCTAGCTAAGCTAAGAATAGAAAAGGAATGAATAACAAAGTTCTGTGTCTCAGCAGAGAGAGAGACCCAGCTCTGTTGTGAGTGGTCAGTAAATCCAAACATCCACCTGAGACCAATCACAGATCCACCTGTTGCATTCCACAGCAGCAGATAACCATTGTTTACACTTTGTTGCTGAAAATTCTCAGCTTCAGCAGGAAAAATCCTAACAAAAGGATTTTAATGAAACGATGTCTGTGACACAGACCTTCTCATTTTTTTGGTGATTTGGCAGATACATTCTGAGGACACAATTAACACCAAATTTTTACCATATGAGAACCAAAAAAATGAAGTGTAAGTTTTATGGAATGTGTCTGTAAAGAGGAACCATTGCTGTTAAGATCAAACTTTTCTCCACATCAGGCTTTTCTTAGGGGAAAAAAAAAACCGCATAATTAAAATAACACAGAAACATTGTTTTACTCATGAATGTAAATCCAACTTCCATCAACATCTAAACTAATATCTCTCTTAATTACCTTTTTCTTCTCAGGTTCATATGAAAAATCATCTCTGGATGTGGTTGAATTTTCTGGTTTTCATGCATGTTTCCCTGTTTAGAGCACACTCACAGCAATCTAAAACCAGCACTTTGGCACCTTTCTGGCAGTCACACACAGCAGAGCTGGCAGAAGCCAGGGCTCCTGAGCAGGTTCATGGTTTAAGACACTGTTGTGTTGTTTCAGCTACTTCAGAAAGAGAGGATCAGTTCTTCACTCTTTCATTCAGCCTGAGAGGACTAAAATGTTGTATCCACCACTTTTGAGGAGCTTTATTTTATCTCCAGGTCTAACAGTATTAATTGCCTATTGCAACTCTTCTGTAAATTAATAAATCACATGCTGCAAAAGCCATAGTAAGGAAGGGTTACATCCTGCTTTGCCAGTTCATTTTAGAGCTGTCCAAATCATACATGCATATTTTAAAGTTCTGGTAAGCTGTGTGCACATTTATTTAAATGACTAAGTATCTAACTGTGAACATAAATTGTGTATTTTAGGGTCTCTACCTGCCAGTGAACCCCAGAGAGAGATGTGTAACATTTCAAAAGTTTTGGGTTTGATTTGTTCCTAAAGAAAGCTTTCATTTATTCCTAAAGAAACATGAAAACTGTTTCAATATGTTTTTTGTATCTTATATACTGTGTAATTAATGTACTATAAAGGCTATAGGTCTCAATCAACCACTGCTAATGTTATTGGCAAAACTCCCATTGATTCAAGAGACTCTGACAAAGTCATTCTGAGAGTACAAGTGATGGGTGAAGAGCAGGAGTATTAACATCATTTGCTTTGTAAGTACATCTCATCTCTTTTATTTACATAAAAAGTTAACATTTCCATTTTCATAAATAATTGAAATACCAACACAACAGCCATGGGTTTTACAGCAGCCTCCAGCCATATCTCTGTGCGTGAACTTGCTCCTCTATGGGGAGATTATAATTTTCTAAGGAAATGTCTCCCCTGACTGTCTTCACTGAAATGAATTGGTCTTGCTGTTTTAGCAGTGACCAAGAAATGATAGTATCTGTCAGTCTTCATGAAAATCTCTGTGTTTTGGATCCCACTAACAGTAAACAATTTTCTGAGAAAAGTCACTGTGGGATTCACAGCAGGGTTTGACAGCCGCTTGTCTTTCAAGAGATTTCCCACTATTGAAGTTAACAGTATCAATGCCCACAGAACATAAACATCTCCCATTAAAGAAGCCTCAGACATCTGGGTTTATTTCATCAGAAGGGCCTTCAGAATGAACTTCTCTATTCATTTATAAGTGCATGACTGCTTTAAAACAATATGTTGGCTCTGCTGATTACTCTCTTCATGTGCCACTTTCTTTTAAATTATGTGATAATCCAAAGGGATAAAAATGCATACTTGCCTTTTTATTGATTTCATCTTCAAATTATTTTAAAGTGTGAATTATAACATTAGTATCTTCTAAATAACAAAGCAGCAGCAAGCCATTAATTACCTACTACCACTCAATACATCATTAATCGATCCATTTCAATGACATGATACAGTGCTATTATTGTTATTGTTATTATTATGATTATATAAACCTACATTAAAACCCTGGATCTAAAGAAATTTCAGATCACTCCATTCGTTTTACAGTGCTTAACCAGTTGTAAATTTCCTATCTTTCTTTGTTCCTCAACACACCAAATGCTTATTTTGGTACATTTTTTGCAGAGCAAGGTTACCTACAGGATTTAGACAGACTGGGGTGCCAAGTTCAGGGTTTGATACATCCACAAGCAATTTACAACATGAGCAATCCTCATCAAACATACATGAGATTTTAGAGCTTAATTTTGTGACACAAATTCAAGAATTTCAAGCATGGTGAAGAACACCTGATTATCTAGTTTGCATTCTGACAGAAAGCTTATAGACATCAAAGGCATGTCAGGAACTTTAAATAGCTTGCTCTCAAAACATTGGATAATACCTGCCTCCCTTACTTAGACAGTCATGGTATTGATGAACACCAAATGAAGACCTTCTACAGATACAGCTGGAGAAGTAGAGAAGATCAGGCCAGAATTATGCTAAATACCAGTTTAAAAAAAAATAGTAGCCAGGAAAGCAGAAAGCACAAGAAAATGTTGGGAGCAAAGATAAGAACCAAATGATAAAGCAAAGCCAAAGGTGATCATCATTTGTCATTTCTATTGAAAGAAGTGATGCACCAAATTGTTTGCATGCCCAAAGTGAGCTTTAGAGAGAAAAAGCCTCCCAAATGCTGTGCCTGCTCTGACTCTCCCTGACTCTCCTGTGACACCCAGCAAACACAGTGGAAAAGAGCCAGCTGCCACAGAAGAGGCTGAACAAGAAAAGCAAATTCCTGATCCCAGGTTTTCACATCCCAGTGCAGTGAGTAATTTGTGTCTTGTGGGATTGGTCCAGTCATTCATTCTTCCATGGATTTTGTAGAAAACAAAAAGTCAACCCTCCCATCTGTTTATTTTCTGAAGAACAGTTTTGTTCAGCCAATCCCAATAAGCAACAGACAGAAGCCTGAAGCAGGAGGTGAGCATTTAGCAAACATGTATCACATTTTTTTAAATATTTTTCCAAACCTCTGCCTAGGTTAGGTGAATTAGCTCTTAACAGCACCCTCAGTTTAATAAGGTAAGTTTCCCTAACATTGTAAAATATACATAAAATATAGCTCCAACACTTACTCATTGATAAAGAGAATGAAATTATTCCCTTATAAAGGGCTTACTCAGTAACTTAACATCAAATATCTAGACTGTCCCCTTCCATTTGAATATACTGCCATGCTGGCAGAGCAGTAGGCAGTAGTTATTAGAACTTAACTGAGTTTTCCAAAGGGAAACATTTATTTCACTCAAAGAATTTGTTACTACATTTACCATAAGAGGTTTCCATCTAGTCTGTATTTTGAACTAAGCCGCTTTGCAACATCTCATCAATTTGAACCACATTTTTTCAGAGAACCCACTGAATTAAAGAACATAGCACTTTTAGCCTTTATAAGGGAAATAAAATACCCAGTCAAGGGACTTCCCAGAGATATAGAGTGATTAGAGGGACAACTTAATTCAAATACATGGGGAAAACAGCTTTTTACCCTACAGATTCGTTTTAAGGAAGACTTCATGTTTTACATCATACTAAATGCAATTCTCTGCACCAGAGAAAGCAGAATTTCTACATGAAGTATCTACATAGATTAAAGACTGCTGGTTTTGATGGATTTGTATCCATCAAAACTTTAGAAAACCTATGACAGTTCCTTTGGACGACAGTTTTAGCCACAAACTTGTGTAGAACACTTTCAATGAAAAAGGATTTAAGATTCTAGCTTAAAACCAGCTGATGTGCCTGTGGTACAAAATTCAGGAGTAGGAAAGCAGGAAACAGAGAGAAACAATCCTGCAGACACAGGGGTCAGTGTGGAAGGAGGGGAAGGAGTACCCCAAGCATTGGAGCAGAGAGTTCCCCTGCAGCCCATGGTGCAGATCGTGGTGAGGCTCAGGCTGGGGAAGCTCATGAAGGATGCTCTGCAGTGGGAGGAACCTCACCCTGGAGCAGAGAAAAGTGTGAGAAGTCCTTCTCCTCAGGCAGAAGTAATGGCAGAGACAATGTGCAATGGACTCACCACAAGCCCCTGTCCCTGTGTGCCTCTGTGAGGGAAGAGGAAGAGAAAATCACAAGTGAAGTTGAGCCTGGGAGGAAGGGAGGAGTGAGGGGAAGGTGTTTTAAGATTTGTGTTTATTTCTCATTATCCTACTTTGCTTTGATTGATTTGAGCTAAACTATTTCCCCCCAAGTTGTCTGGTTTACCTATGATGGTAATTGGTGAGTGATTTTTCCCTGATCTTGAGTTTTTCATTATTTTCTCTCCCCTGTCTGTCTGAGGAGGAGACTATAAAGGGGCTTTAGTGGGCACCTGGCATCCAGCCAGGGTCAGCCCACCACAAAGTGATAAATGCCAGGTGTTTATTTCAATCCTTCCAGGATCTTTGTGGGACTGTCAAATTTTCTGAGAAATCCCTTTGCCAGGATTTTCTCCTGAGAAGCCTCAGAGAAAAATGAAAACAATAATTATCTGATTTGCTTCTCCTGTGTTTTGCTGCTTTGGAATGTGTGGTTGGACATTGTTTACCAACAGGTGATTGCTTCATTAAATTTCATGTGAATTGTTTTGACTTAGTGGCCAATCAGGGGCCAAGCTGTGTCAGGACTCTGGAAAGAGAGTCACAAGTTTTCATTATTATCTTTTTAGCCTTCTGTAAGTATCCTTTCTTATTTTCAGTATAGTATACTTTAGTATAATATACTTTACTAAATAATGCTGTAGTATAACATTCTTTAATATAACATAATATCTTATATATATATATCTTATATCTTAATATAACATAGTATCAGCCTTCATTAGTATCTTTGTAGCCTTCCGTCTGTATCCTTTCTGTATTTTCAGTATAGTAAACTTTAGTATAGTACACTTTACTAAAAAATGCTATAGTACAGCATTCTTTAATATAACATAATATCTTACATATATATGTATCTCTTATATCTTAATATAACCCAGTATCAGCCTTCATTATTATCTTTTTAGCCTTCTCTCTGTATCCTTTCTGTATTTTCAGTATAGTTTACTTTAGTATAGTATACTTTACTAAAGAATATAATATAGAATAATATAATAATATAATATAATATAATAATTAATATAACATAGTATCTTATATATATATCTTATATATATATATAACATAGTTTCAGCCTTCACATTAGTATCTTTCTAACCTTCTGTCTGTATCCTTTCTGTATACTTTAGTATAGTATACTTTACTAAAGAATGCTATAGTATAGCATTCTTTAATATAACATATCTTATATATATATCTTATATCGTATCTTATATATATCTTATATCTTAATATAACATAGTATCACCCTTCTAAGAACACGGAGCCAGATTCATCATTTCCTTCCTGCCACGGGGCACCTCCCAAACACAACAGGTACCTGCGGGGAGGATGCTGCGGGGAGGAGCGGCGGTGCCAGATGCGCTCCTCGCTGAGCCTGCCCCGCTACATCTGCTCCGCGTTTTGGTTTCCATCGCCGAGCTCACCACATCCCCCCCGGCCGGCTGGAGGCGAGCAGGAGAACATCTGGAAGCAATCGCGGCTGTCACGCTTCAAGGAGATGCGGCACCGCAGAGAGGAGAACCCGATCCCGCGCCCCAGCAGCCTCCTCCCGCGGCCCACAGCCTGGCAGATGAGCACAGAAGCGGCATGATGAGCACAGAACTCCGGGCTGGCTCCTGCCTGGTCCCCAGCCCCTCCCAGGATGGGTAACACCAGCCACCAGCGTGTCACTGGGCAGAGGGACGGGGCTGAGCCCCGTGCTGAGCACCCCAGCTCCGTGCCGGACTGCTGAGGGACTTGGGTCTTTATTTTGGGGATTTTCTGCCTGGAGAAGAGAAGGTTTCAAGGAGATCTTGGAGCTCATTTCAGTGCCACAGATGTCCAGAGAAGCTCTGGCTGCCCCATCTCTGCAAGTGTTCAAGGCCAGGTTGGACAGGGCTTGGAAGACCTGGGATGGTGAGAGGTGTGGGGACATGGATGGGCTTTAAGGTCCATCTCAAACCATTTCAGGATTGTGTGATGTCCCTGCTGTGGCCAGGCAGCTCCATGAGCCCAGAACGTGTTTGTAAACACCCTGACACCTCAGCAAACCCTGCACCACACTGGTTTCCTCTGTGCCAACCCCCTGGTGCCCATGCTGGTTTCCTCTGTGCCCTTCTGTTTAATTAAGTGTCCTCTGTTTTCTGTACCTCACCAGGGCTCAACAGCACCATCACTGCAGAGCATTTCTGGCAGGGAAGGAGCCCTTGTTCCTTTATGATATGGAATAGTTTCAGCATTAGTTATTCCAAAATCACTCTGGTTTATGAGCAACCTGCCAATTGGGCAGAGGCAGGAGGCCTGGGTCTGTACCAGGCACTAATAAAACCCTGAGAGGAGCTGTAAACCCCTGCTGGCAGCTGCTGGGGAGGAGGGGGATTACTCAGGGCACCTCTGCTCCTGCCTCCTCCCTTTTCCTCTGCAGAAGGGGACAACCATTGCAGGCTTCTAACAGTGCTCCTTTGCTGCCCAGGGTGGGGAGCAGCAGGGCCCTGCCCTCACCTGGCCATCAGGACAGGCACAGCAGCCAGCCTGTCCTCCCTGCAGACGCAGGGAGATGATGAATTAAAGTGAGAGAGAGCGGGGCTCAGGTGGTTGGATGAACTGAGGCTGCAAATCCAGCCTGGGAGTTTCTGCCTGTGGTCATGCACGCGACATCTGCTCTGCTAGGATTCCAGAGATGAGAGCTGAGAGGATGTAGGAATTCCACAGGAGTCCCCATGGCAGCTCTTCTTTTGCCTGGCACCTTTCAGCCAAGCCAGAACTCCACAGGGACATAGACACCCCTGGAAATTCCTGCTCCGCTATGGAAACACAGCAATGCACTCTGATAACCATCATCTCCCTCAGTAGAGCTGCACTGCTGCTGGGGGGGGCTCCACTCCTCTTGGAATGTTGGGGGACACAAGATAAATGATGGACTTTAGACCTGGTTAACATAAGAGATTTGATAACAGGATGCCTTGGCAAAAGCAAACAGAGCTTTGAAAATTAGAGCTGGATTGCAAGAAGATTAAATCAGATGGGTTTACCAAAAGAAGAAAATCCCATTAAACTCTGCAAGCAAGAGATGTTGTTATATGGATGTTTGTGTGTGTGATTGTAACCTAATCATTGTAGTACACATTACTGGTCTCCCTGAAATAGGATAGAAGTGTTTGTATCCTCTTGGAATCTCTGCTGCTCAGAGTGACTCTGAGATGTGTTAAAGTCTCTTTTCTCAGCCCAGCGGTCGAAGAAGGAGTCAGAACTCTTCAGTTTTTGTTATCAAGGTTGTTCATTGTTTCTTATCTATAAAATTCTTTTTCTCTGGCCTGCTGAGGTCTGCTCAGCAGGTCAGACAGAGGTACTTTGGCCACCCCTGGGGTGGTGTTATCTTTTTATACTAAAAACTACGTGTACATTATTTACAATAACTTTTCAATAGTTATGTTATACAGTGAGCTTCTACTTTAAACTAATTTAAAAATGCCAGCATCACTTAGAAGATGGAGGCTAGGAAGAAGAAAGAAGAAGGACTGGGCACGCCCAAATTCCTCCATCTTGGGACCTCAAGCCCCCATTCTAAAAACCTCAAAAAAATCTGTTTTTTGCTCTGTGACTATTATTCTACTTAAACTCTTTTGACTTGTAATTTTTCATATAAAGGTTGGTAATTGTTTTTTCCAAGGGCTAAATCAAAGGAAGGTCTTGGGTTCTGTGCCATCTCTGAGCCTCCTGGGCAGGGGCTCGAGCCCTCCAGGGCAGCCAGAGCAATTTCCTGGGTTCCGACAGTATCCCACAATAAAATTGGATTCTGATCACCGACAATATCCCACAATAAAATTGGATTCTCATCACTGAGTCAGTCTCCATCACTGACACTCTCCCACCGCTGCAGCAAGGTCACATGAAGAAAATGCAAGTGCTGAGGAGAGCAGTTCAACCCAGAGGTGATGGGAGGGTTTGTGACACCCAGTGCCAGCTGCTGCAGCTCCCACCTGCACCTCAGTGCTCAGCCACACACTGCAACCATCACCGGGGCTGCGAGGAAAGCAGTGGCACCAGCAAGGTCCCTCCAGGGCTGGATCTCCCTCCTCTCCCTCCCCAAACATCTGTGCAGATGTTAACAGGCGTGCCACGGCTCGGTTTTCGATATGAAAGGCGAAGGGTTAGAGTTGAGCTCTTGGGTAAGCGACACCGAGAAAGTCAAAGTTTAATTGGCATTCCTGGCTGGGATGAAAGCCCGCGGCTGCCGGGGCCGGCTCGGGCTGAGCGGGGCCATTGGTCACGGGCTGTAAAGGCCACACAGGCAGCACAGGGACAGGGCTGCCCTGCCAGGGGAGCTGCAGCTCTCTCACATTGGCATCTCCCTCCCCATGTACCCCATGAAGGGGCAGCATGTGGAGAGTTGGGGGTAGGATGGTGGGGATGGATGGAGATGAGAGATCTCTGCAGCCAGGGCATGGGATTTGGGGTTTGTTGCAAAGGGCCAAGTGCAGGCCTTGTTTGGAGCTGCCAGCCACAGCTCAGAGCAGGCCTGAGAGAGAAACAGAGGTAAAGAGAGAGGTAAAGAGGATGAGAGAGCGAGGTTCCCGTTACAATAAAATAAATCTTCTTCTGGTCATGGAACTTGGGGTTTATTGCAAAGGGCCAAGTGCAGGCCTTGTTTGGAGCTGCCAGGCACAGCTCAGAGCAGGGCCCAGAGAAGAGAGGGGTAGAGAGGATGAGAGGGTAAGAGAGTAAGAGGGTAAGAGAGCAAAAGTATAAGAGAATAAAAAGGGGTAAGAGAGTAAAAAGGGTACCAGGGTAAAGTTCCCGTTACAGTACAATACATCTTCTTCTGGTCTTAGAACTTGGGGTTTATTGCAAAGGGCCAAGTGCAGGGCCCTGCCAAAAGCTGCCAGCCACAGCTCAGAGCAGGCCCGAGAGAAGAGAGGGGTAGAGAGCAAAAGCGTGAGAGAGTAAAAGGGGTAAGAGTGTAAAAGGCAAGAGCTAAGAGACAAGAGGCAAGAGCTAAGAGGGCGAAGTTCCCATTCCAATACAATAAATCTTCTTCTGTGTTGAATATTCTGATTCTCACTAACCAATCTAGTACAAGGTACAAATCCTACAGCATTTACATACAGCCTATAAGAATCATTACATTCCCATCCTGTGTTACATTTTAAACCCTAAAAACTCCTCTTTAGGCCCTTCTGCCAAGCTGTAGGGTCTGCTCGGACCCTTGGAGCTGTCTGCAAGCAGAGGGTGTTGTTCCGTCAAAAGGGGATTACCTTCAGCCAGCCACACCATTGTTTTCCAGTTGTTCAGTGACTGAGGGATCTCAAAGCACAGCAAGCAAGATCAGAATTGTGTTTTCCTTCTTCTCTGCTTGTCTAACGACTTCTCTCTGTTCAGAGGGCCTGTGAATACCACAGGGTTGGATCAGGGCTGCCCCATCCCTGTCCTCACCTGCCTCATGGGGCTGGATCCCTGCTGGCCAGGGAGGCACCCTCTGCTCAACACCTCTGGGCACTGCTTTTCCAGCTTGCAAAGAGCCCGGGGTGCTCATTATTATCTTTTCAGCATTTAATAAGTATCCATTCCGTATTCTTTAGTATGGTATAGTACTCTTCAATATAGTATTATAAAATAATAAATTAGCCTTCTGAGAACATGGAGTCAGATGATTAATTTCTGTCTTCATTGAGACATTCCCTACAAATAAAAATAAATATAAATACTATAATACTCCATGGCCCAGCAAAGGCACCCCTTCTCCAGGGTGGCTGTGTCTGTGGGAGACTGAACCCCCACGCTGCAGCTCCTCTTTCAAAGAGCCCTGGATGAGGATTTTTGTTCCCTTCTTCCTTCAATTTCAATGAAACTGCAATTTTTGTGCCGAAAAAAAGCCCTGAGAAAACAATTTTTTGGCATGTTTTTAAAGCAAAAATCCCCTTTTTCTTGGAAAGCAGGCCAAAGCCTAGCCCATATTCCTTGGAAGTGGGCCTTGTTCTACTTGAAAAACATCCCAATTTTTTGATGGAAAATTGGAAAATGGATCCAGGTTGGCTCTAGGAGAACGTGGCATCACAGCAAAACTTTCCATGAAAATTATCTAGAGTCTGCACAGAGCAAAAACCCTCGAAAGTGGAATTTCACCAGCCTGGCAGAGGCACTGTGGCATCATCCTGCTCAGATGCTCCAGTGGTGGGATGGTCAGGACAGGGATGCAGTGCCCCCAAAAGCTGGAGTATCTTCCATTACAGCTCTGAGCGCATTGTTGGGGACTCAAGGTAATGCAGGTCCCCTCAACCACAGCTGTTTGTTTTTTCCAGCCCAACATGATAAAAGAGCCTCCCCCAGCCCCCAAATCTTCCCTGCAATACAATTCTGGCAGGGCATGTTACCCAATAGGATTTCTATTAAAATGTGATTTTCTTCTGCTTGTAATTTCATTACAAAGCATTTGCGTAGAACATCGACCCCACAGGTAATATATGGGCAGGGGAGCAAAAGTAGAGAGCATGGATGATTCCTAATGGAGGCTGCAAGGAGACCTGAAACAATCAAGGCTGGGCACAACCACCATCATTTACTGGTGTCTTATTGGAATAATTACCAATATAGCCAGACAGGACATGCCTGAGTTTGTCTGGCCCTTGGTGCTGAACCAAATAGTGGAAACTGTGGTGTTTCACCCCACAGACACTTTGGGCTGGCTGGGTGTGTGGTGTTTCACCCCACAGGACACCTGGATGGCCCAATGCCCCCCAGGGGTAGAGGGCATCCTTTGGATCTGCCAATTCTGGAATTCCAGGACTGACAGACAGCGCTGGGAGGGGAAAGGAGACTGACACAGCTGGCAGGGAATTATCAGGGGAGAGTTTCTGAGGCAAACCCTGAAATCACAATGCAACAGTGCCTGATGTGGAGAAATACTTCATCGAGGGATTATTGCCATTTAAAACATCTTTCACTTCTTCCATCTTTCCTGAATGGAGTGCACACACTGCACAGAATGTCATGACTGTCCCGACAGTCCCAACACACACACACACACACACACACACACACACACACACACACACACCTGGCCCTGACAGGCCAAGGAACCAAAACACCATCACTTTGGGCAAACAATCTCCATATTGCATTCTACTTTTGTAGTAGAAAAACAATAAGAATTGTGTTTCCTTTCTCTGAGGTTCAGAGAATGTGAATCCCAGAAATATTCTTGAGGAGAATTGTGCCTTGCTTTTCTCTGTGAAGAGAAATGTGGGGCTACACAGGGGTGAGGAGGAAGCAGGAATGTTCACCTCCATCCCCAGCCCCCTCCAGACCAAATTCATCCTGCTCCCCTCTCCCTGCCTCCAGGGGCTGTGCTGGAACTCAAACTCAAGAATAACCCAACTCAGAGGGCTGCAATGCCGCTTTCCAAGGCAAAAGAGCAGGAACGAGGCGGTTTCCCCCTGCAGCGGTCTGGGGGTGGCTGCAGCCCCGTCCCTGGTGCTGGGCAGACGATGCTGAGCCCAGCGATGCCACTTGGCATTCCTCCCACAGCCGAGGAATAAACACCGCTTTGTTTTAACCCTCCTCGCCGCACAGACAAGAAGCACTCCGAGGCTTTCATAAGCTCATCTGCATCATAATGCTGGCGGATTCCTATCTGGAGTGATCCGAGTGTCAAAACCCGGGATCCAGCCGTGAATTACGGGGGGGAAGAAGCGTCGCAGGGAAAATGACACCGGTGTGGGAGGGAGAGGAGCTGCCTGAGGGCTGATCCCGGGCCACGGGCTTTTAAATAAATGTCTGAGGGAGAGGAGGGTGAGGAGAAAACCTGGGGGTCCCGTGAGCAGGATTCAGGCTGCTGCTGGAGCTTTATCCCCCAAACCATGAGCAAATCCTTGTCCTCAGCATCCACAGGGTGGCTGGGAAGCCAGGGCAGCACCAGAGAGCCTGAGGGCTGCTCCTGGGCCATGAGCTTTTAAATAAATGTCTGAGCGAGAGGAGGGCGACTGGAGAGCCAGGAGAAAACCTGGGGTCCTGCGAGGAGGAAACCTCTGGTCCCGTGAGCAGGATTCAGGGTGCTGCTGGAGCTTTATCCCCCAAACCATGAGCAAATCCTTGTCTACAGCATCCACAGGGTAGCTGGGAAGCCAGGGCATCACCAGAGAGCCTGAGGGCTGCTCCTGGGCCACGGCTTTTAAATAAATGTCTGAGAGACAGGAGAGGGAGGAGAAATCCTGGGGTCCTGCCAGGAGAAAACCTGGGGTCCTGCGAGCAGGATTCAGGGTGCTGCTGGAGCCTCATCCCCCGAACCATGAGCAAATCCTTGTCCTCAGCATCCACAGGGTGGCTGGGAAGCCAGGGCATCACCAGAGAGCCTGAGGGCTGCTCCTGGGCCGTGGGATTTTAAATAAATGTCTGAGAGAGAAGAGGGCAGCTGGAGAGCCAGGAGAAAACCTAGGGTGCTGTGAGCAGGATTCAGGCTGCTGCTGGAGCCAGGAGAAAACCTGGGGTCCTGCCAGGAGAAAACCTGGGGTCCTGTGAGCAGGATTCAGGCTGCTGCCGGAGCTTTATCCCCCAAACCATGAGCAAATCCTTGTCCTCAGCATCCACAGGGTTGCTGGGAAGCCAGGGCATCACCAGAGAGCCCCGTGTTGGGATGGGGCCACCCCTGCACCAGCACCCACTGCATTCGGGGGGCTTTGACCTCCCCACCCCACTGCTGACCCCTGGGAATACAGACCACACGCCAGATGTGTGATTTCTGGGGAAATTCTGATTCATGAGCAGCAAAACCTGCTCAGGCCATCCCTCTGCGAGGAGGGAGCTGTGTTTTCTCTGGCGTCTGTAGGAACAGGGGCTGCTTTGAGCCTTCCTGAGCCCTCCGGGTGTGAAGCTGTAGTGAGAACTTGTGCAAACACACACGCTGCTAGCCGGCAGCTGAATTCAGCAGAAATCACCGGCTCTGCCTTCGCAAGGAAAACAAAGCCGGGGAAACGAGGCCGGGCAAATGGAACAAAAGCGCCTTGCTAACTTGGGTGAGAGCAGGAGGGCGGGCAGGGCTGGGAGGGAACCCTGCGGGCCGTGGGGCTGGCCAGGGGCAGGGGCAGCGCTGCAGTGCCCTGCCAGGAGCTCCTGCAGCCCTCAGCCCTTCCCAGGGCCCTTCCCAGAGCCCTCCCTCCCCAAAACCCTTCCTCCCCACAGCCCTTCCCCAAAACCCTCCTCCCCAAAACCCTTCCTCTCTGCAACCCTTCCCCAAAGCCCTTCCCAGAGCCCTTCCCCACAGCCCTTCCTCTCCTCAGCCCTTCCTCTCCACAGCCGTTCCCCAAAGCCCTTCCTCCCCAAATTCCTTCCCCCAAACCCTTCTTCTTCACAGCCCCTCTCCAAAGCCTTTCCCTAAAGCCCTTCCTCCCCAAATCCCTTCCCCAAAGCTCTTCCCAAAAGCCCTTCTTCCCCTCAGCCCTTCCTCTCCACAGCCCTTCCCCAAATCCCTTCCTCCCCAAATCCCTTCCCCAAAACCCTTCCTCCCCAAAACCCTTCTTCTCCACAGCCTTTCCCCACAACCCTTCCTCCCCATATCCCTTCCCCAAAGCTCTTCCTCCCTTCAGCCCTTCCTTCCTCACAGCCCTTCCTCCCCATAGCCCTTCCCCAGAGCCCTTCTTCTCCACAGCCCTTCCTCAAAGCCCTTCCTCCCCAAATCTCTTCCTCAGAGCCCTTCCTCCCCATAGCCCTTCCCCAGATTCCTTCCCCAAATCCCTTGCCCAAATCTCTTCCCACATCCCTTCCCCACACCCTTCCCCTCATCCCTTCCTCCCCACAGCCCTTCCAAATCGCTCCTTGGCAGGAGGGGCAGACCAAGCATGCCGTTATTGATTTATCCCAGTTATTTTAACAGATTTACTGGAAAGCACAGAGGAGGAGGCAGCGCTGGGCTCAGCTGGCACACAGCGTTTCTCCTCACGGCTCCATCGCTGCTCCCTGTGGATCTGTGAGACCAACAAGCCCCTGGCTGGTGGCAGCCCTTGGCCATTTCTGCTCCGAGCTGCCTGCAGCATCCAGTCGTTGTTTGGGATTTTTCCCTCCGCCCCTGCTGCGTTTCACAGCATTCTGCTGTGCAGGAGGAGGCTCTGAGCAGGGAGATTCACCTGCAGCAAACCCGAGGAGTTCGGGCAGAGATGGAGGGAGAAGGAGCCCCCGAGCTCCAACCAGCCCTGCAGGGGCTCTCACCTCCTCCAGAGCATCCTCGGGATCTTTAGCTGGTCAGAGTGACTTCAAGAAAAGCTGGAAAGTCTCATTTCTTAGCCCGAGGCTTGAAGGAAGAATCAGAACTCTTCATTTCTCGGTCTCAAGGTTGTTTATTGTGTCTTATCTATAAAAATCGTTCTTTTGTTCTGCTGAGTCAGTCAGAGGCACTCTGCCTGCCCCCAGGGCGGTGTTATGTTTTTATACTAAAAACCAAATGTACAATATTCACAATTACTTTCTAATACTTATCACCTGTGTTAGACAGTGAGCTTCTACTCTAAATTAATCTAAAAGTGCCACCATCCCAGCAGAAGATGGAGGCCAAGAAGAAGAAGGAGAAAGGCTGGACGCGCTTAGATTCTTCCATTTTGTTTTTCTGAATTTCTATTCTAAAAACTTCAAAATCTACTTTTTTTTTACTTTGTGATAAATTTGCTATCATTCCTAATTACTAATGAATTAATTAATTAATTATTCTAAATTTACTATCATTCTTAACTGCTTAATTTGTCATGGCTTGCAGATCTTCATCAAAGCTTGGTAACTTGCTCTGTGGATCATAATTAAAACCACACAGGCATTTTGGGCCCTGTGCCGGGGTCTCTGAAACCCCTGGCAGGGGTCTGGGCTGCTCAGGACAGACAGAGGGATGTGCTGGCTCCTGACAGGTCAGGGTTCCTCAGGACAGCCCCCCCGGGTCATGTGCCAGAGTCACTCAGCCACCTTTTGTCGCCTTTCCAGCCTACTACATATTTATCAGCCTAATTTGCATGGCATTTGCATAAACCGCTGCGGAGTGTCTCTCCTGGAGTTTGCATCTCCATAATTCTGCATTTTGACTTCCCAGGACAGAGCCTTTGCTTTATGCCATTGCCAGCAAATTCCTGCTGGGGCGGGCTCAGGTTTCCAGCGCACCATGGCACGCAGCCGTTCCCATCCACAGCTCCAGAGAATTTCCCTGTTCCCTTCCAGCTCCAAACAGCAGCAGCCCGGATCCTGTTGGGAATCCTCCATCTTATTGAGATGCCTGAACACACATTTTGGGATGAAAACCTTTTTTAAAAGCTCAAGGCTCTGCAGGCTCTGCCACCAGAGCTCAGGGATGTGGCCATTCCTTATCCAGGTGTCCCTTTTCTGACTCCTCACAGCTCCATGGAGTGAGAGGAAATATGTTTTTGATTCCAGACACTAATTAGTCTTCAGGAAAGGAGATAATGTGCTCTGTGCTCACCAAAGCATCCAAGATTTGGCAGGGTTCTCTTGTGGTTCCCAAGATGGTGCTGAGGAAGGAGGAGTGTTGATCCCCCCACAATATTTCCAGTGGGAATGGGGGGAAAACTCTCATCCCATGAGCAGAAGGGGCAGCAGGAGGAATTTTATAAAAAGTTTTAATTTCTTGGTGTGAAGCAGCCATTTCTGTATCACATTCCCATCATCTTCCACAGCACTGTTGGGACAGAGCCCCTCCTGGTTCCCAAGATGGTGCTGAGGAAGGAGGAGGGTCCATCCCCTCCACAATGTTTCCAGTGGGAATGAGGGAAAAACTCTCATCACATGGGCAGAATGGGCAGGAGAAGATTCATTAAAAAATTTAATTTCTTGGTGTGAGGCAGCCATTTCTGTATCATATCCCCATCATCATCTTCCACAGCCCTGTGTGCTCAGAGCAGGCAGTGCAGGAGCCAGGGATGAGGACACCAGGTCAGGGGAATTGATTTCACAATCCTGGAAGAGTAAAAACCCCACAGCAACAATCTCATCGGATGTTCCTGCAAATACATCCGTGTCCATTAGGCTGCCGGGCTGCCTGGAGTGCTGGCTGAGTGCTCCCGCCGGGATCGATGCTCCCAGCCCTTAAAAACCCACTAATCACCCTGATTTATAGGTAACATGCCTTGCTTGTTCCGAGGGGAGGGTTTAAACCCTTCCTGCTTTTTAGTGCTTTTTGGTTGAGAGAAATCTGTGGCTGCTGCCTGCCCTACAGTGCCCTCACAAAGTCTGCTGGAGCAGATTGCTGTGGGATGGGGAGGCAGCTCCTGGGGCAGGGGTTTCATGAGCATCCAAGTTTTGGAAGTCTCCAGCACCACGGCAGCTCCAAGGTGCAATATCTGTGCTGTAATTGCACCCTTGAGCCTGTTCTCTGCCCAGCAGCTGGTCTGTTATCTGCAGGGTTTGGCTCATAGAAGCAAGTCTGGCTGCTCTGCAGTGTCCTGGGGATGAGGGGTCTCAGAGCTGCATCCAGCCAAGCCAGGGAGCTGAGAAATCCCTCCCTGCCTGTGCCAGGGAGTGCAGCACAGACAAGGAATTCTCCAGCAGCCAACAACATCCCCTGTCTGGGCAGTGGGAGTGGGAGCAGCAGCACTGAACCAGGGCATCTCCCTGGTGAGAAAAACAGAACAGGATCCAGGTACTAAAGTGATTTCAGCATTTATTATAACAAAAAGAAAGGACTAAAGTAAGGGTGATTTTCAGCATTTATTATAAAAAAAGAAAGCCCTAAAGCAAGGGGGCCCAGGCAGAGCAGGAGAGTTCCCATCAAGGATGCTGCAGTGATGGCCCCGATGTCCCAGATGGAGCAGCACAACTCAGTGGGTCAGGAGCTCCTTTTTATCCTGTTTTTTGTCCCTTTGGACTGGTTTCTGTTTGGATCCTTCATTTGCATGAAGGTTTTAGGCCTTGATTGGCCACTGCAGTTCTGTCCAGGCTGGCTCGTGGTGCACTTTACTGAGGTGTGTTATGGTACCTTGAGTACCGGATTTCTTACAACCACCCTTCTAACCCTTTTTAGCATATAACAACCAAACTAACAGTACACGGTCAACGATCTATCAACTATTTAACAACACTTTCTAACTTATTTTTAACACTGGGGTGCTGAGGAGCATCTCCAGGAGTATTGGGAAGAATCTCAGAATCTCCACAGGGTTGCTGCCTGCAGCCTGATGAGCACGGGCTCAGCCCTGCTCTGCTCAGCTAATCAAAAGGAGCTGAAGTGCCTCCCTGATTGCAGTGAGTAAGTGCCTCCGTGGGCAGCAAATGCCGGGCACTGGAGAGCTCTTCAATCACACCACAAAATAGATGGCACAGCCAGGAGCACTCGGGGGTTGCCTGGGGACAGAGAGAGGATTGGCACCGCATTTCTCTTCACAGAGAAAAGCAAGGCACAATTCCTCCCAAGAATATTTCTGGGTTCCTCTGAACCTCAGAGAAAGGAAAACCACAGTTCTTATCATTTGCTGTAGCTGTGTTTGTACAAAAGTAAAATTAATATGAAAAATTGTTTACCCAAAGTGATGGTGTTTTATTTCCTTGGCCTGTCAGGGCCAAGTGTGTGTTTGAGTCAAAACTATCAGCTAACAGTCACAAGATGTTGTGCAATTGTGTGCAGTAGAGTGCTTAGCAGATTCAGTTTAGATATAATGTAACATAGTATAATACAGTACAATATAGTACAGTATAATATAGTATAGTATAATATAACATAATATAATTAGTATAGTATAATATAGAATAATATCATATCATATCATATCATATCATATCATACAATGTGTAATATCATATCATATCATATCATATCATATAATACAATGTATAATATAATATAATATAATATAATATAATATAATATAATATAATATAATATAATGTGTAATGTAATATAAAGATCGGAAGAGCG
>JAWWMS010000084.1:2103555-2124441 GCA_035048045.1 Chlorospingus semifuscus
CCCTCGGCCGCGGCGGGCGCTGGGGGCGGGCGGCCTCCCCGGGGCGGAGCCGGCGCCAGCGGCGGGGGCGCGGAAATCGAGGCCGGGGCTCCGTCGCGGCCTTGCTGGTGCTGCGGGAGGAGGAGGAGGCGGAGGCCCCGCGCCGCCCCCGCCGCCGCCTTTGTCTGCGCGGGGCCGGGCGGACGCGGCGGGGCCGTGAGAATGGAACTGACTGAAGGTGAGCGCGGGGCCGCGGCGGCCCCGGGGCGGAGGGGCCGCGGCCGCCATGTTGCTGCGGGAACTGCGGCGGCCCCGGGGCGGCGGGGCCGGGCCCCGGGCAGAGCCCGGTCGGGACAAACCCCGGCTCTGCGGGACCGGGCCCCGGGCACAGCCCGGTCAGGACAAACCCCGGCTCTGCGGGACCGGGCCCCGGGCACAGCCTGGTCAGGACAAGCCCCGGCTCTGCGGGACCCCCGGCCGGCTCCGCACTCCCCGCTCCGGCCCCGCCGCTCTTACCGGGGCCGAGCCCCGTCCTGTGCGGGGTTCGCCCACCGGAGCCGTCGGTGTCACCGTGCCGCGGCCTCCGCAGCTCGAGGAACGCCGTTTTATTGCGCGCGGGAAGAGCTGCGCGTCAGCCGAGGGTTTGTTGTTGCTCCGCCGTTGTTTTTCTGCGGTGCTGTTGCGTTGTGCTGCACTTTGTTGTGGTCTCGCTGTGCTTTCGTTTCGCTGGCGGTGCGCTCGGTTGTTCAGTGGAATTTGTTGTGAAAAGTCTGAACGGTGACACGGTTCTACAGATATAAACTAGTCCGAAGGACAGTATGAAGTAGCCAGTTGTTATAATTGGTGGGAAAACTGTAGCGTGTTTTGATGGCTGTTCAAGTCTTTCAGTGACCTTTTGCAGAGATGCACAGTGAATTCTTTGGTAGTCATATATATTTTATTTTTTTTTAATTATTATTTTTACGAACTGCTTGGAAGGATTTTGCTCCTGAGCATGTGCTTTATGAAGGTGCAGGGTAAGAGTGAAGGATGGTGGTCAAACACTGTATGTTTTGTTTTAATACAAGCATATTTTGCATTTTCCAGTTTCACGACTTTGCCTGAGTTTGAGGGGGTTTGTGTGAGACACATTGTGGTTCTTGCCCTGGCTGTGATACCTGCCTTCATAGCAATATTAGCCCATGACTTTTCCTGAAGATCCAGAGTTTTTGCTCCATATTTTCCATTTGAGTCCCATGGCTCTCTAAACAAACGAGTCTCTGAGCTCCTTTTTCAGACAAACCCCAAGTTGTTTCTCTCCACAGCACTGTGGGAAACTCCTTCCAAATGCCCTTATCTAGCCCAGTTACAGACATGACTGTTTTTTCTGGCACTCAGAAACCAAACACAAAACACCTTTACAAAGGTGCCCAGGGAAGCAGCCTCACCTCATGCTTTAAAGTTTGTCAAGAGGCCTCTGATTCACCACTGGTGTTTGCCAGGAGGAACAGCTCATTCCAGCTGGAGTCAGGAAAAATCCACAGGTTTCCTGTGAAAGACTCAGGTGCAGGTGAAAATTTGGTGTTGTCTTAACGTGTGCAAACAGAGCTTTGTCTGGGGGGTTTGTTAAGGACATGTAGAGAAGGATGGGACAAAGCAGATGGCACAGACTGAGTGCAGGGATTAATAGGACCAATTGTTTTATTTCTCTCTGCAGCTCACACAGTTGTGGCCCACCAGGATGATGTTCCAGGTGACACAGGTGTCCCTCTGGGTCGTGGTTAATGTGACCAGGAGCAGTGGGTGTGCTCGGTGCAGGGTGTGAACTGCACAGAGGTGTGAGAGTGAGGTGTGTGTGAACTGCAGGCTTAGGGCTTTGAGAGGTCAGGAGTGATTGCATCACTTCAGACACCCGGCCTGTCCAGCCAGGCAGCTCTGTCTGTCTGTCTGTCTGTCTGTCTGTCTGTCAAACAGTGAGGAGAGCAGCACCAGTGCAGCTTGGATGTGAAACTTTGGGGTGAAACAGCACAGGAAATGGCAATAAACATCTGTGGGGTAAGGAGGGGTGGGTAGGATGTGAGCAGAGGTTTGCATCTCTCTGCTTTAGGTCTTTGTGGACAGGAACTGGGTGGTGTTTGGACATTGAGATGTCCTGGAAGTTCTGCTTTTGAGGCTGGTGATAGAAAGCCCAGCTCAGGGTGACGAGGCAGTGACACCATTCTGAGCACACAGTCTGACTCACAGCAGTGCTTCCAGCTCCTGCCTCACAACACACACCTTCCATCCAGAAAACACCTTACCTCTGCCTGCACTAGCCCTGGTTGGGCATTGTCAACAGAAAAGGTTTGGTGAAACCTCTTTAAAATGTTTGTATGCTGGACCTCATCAGTAACTGTTGTGTTTCTCCTTGCTGTGGTCACAGCCAGTGTCAGCCAGACCTACAGAACTCCCTGATTGGGAATAAGAAAAGCTGTGGTCACACAGGATTGGAGTTCTTTGATAATCTGAGGTCAGTTGTTATTTAGTCCAATGCAGCATGGAAGCAAAGTTTGAGAACTTCAAGTCTTGTTTTCTGAAAGCAAAGTTGGAAAATACTCATATTAAAACTGGTTTTAGATAAGTGGAATTATTGGTGAAAAGGTGAACCTGGAGGATCCATAATCTCTGCAAAACCTTCCCCTCCCTGAGCACTCACTCTTGGAATGGAACTGGTTTTTTGGGTTGTGCTCAGGATGGGAACTGAAACTATCAGTGTTCACTCTGCTAGGCTGCCCTGCCTTATCCTGTGCTGCTTATATTTTACCATTTACCTTTTCCTCTGTTCCTTTGAATTGTGACTCTCCCATGCATGACAGGAAAATATTTACTGAAGGTGTGTCAAGTCTCTGTTTGTAAATGGCCCTGTGTCCCTGTCTGCCCTGGGAAAGGACTTGAGCAGAATGGGGGACTCTCACCTTCAAAGAGGAAACTCTCATTAGGAAATACAGTTGCACTTTTCAAAGTGTTAATTTCAAATTGTTTCATTGTCGATTTCAAGTTGTTTGCAGCCTCTGTGAAGTGTCCATTTCCTACAAACCTTGAAGTGATGAAGCAGTTTCTTTATCTGTTCATCTCCAGTGTTGTATCAGTGCAGGATCTGTTATGGGTCGTGTTTGGAAGCCAAACTCTGCAGTTCACAGGAGGCTGCCACGGTGGGTTCATAGAGTAATCACTGGCATAGTGAGAAGAATTTATTCTGGAATGCTTTTCTGCAAGATCAGCTGGAAATCCCGTTATCCTGTGGTGTGGGTGGTGTTGCTGTGTGGCAGGGACAGCTCTCTGTGGTGACAGTGGGGTGTTCTTCACATTAGTGCTTAGGAGGGACAGACACAAAGTGATCCTTGCTTGGGTTTGGCTGTTGGGATTCCTGTGTGCTCAGGGTTCCTTGTTGTGTCCTGGTTTTGTGGTCACTCTCACTGTAATCCTGCCCAGGTGCCCCTTCACTGGGCAGCACGTGGGGCAGAATTTTGGGCAAGGAGAGTGGGAAGGTTTGGGTGTGTTAACAGTGATGGCAGTGAGGGGCAGAGAACAGCCTCAGTGCTCTGGGGCTGCTGGGGCACTTTGTGCAGCCCTGACCCTGGTTCTCAGCCTGCACAGAGCTCCTGAGGAACCAGTTTGGGATGGGGTTTGATCCCAGCTGTGCAGCACAGGCTGAGAGACACAGGTGATCTCCAGAATAAATGAAAAAAACAAATAACTCTGTTCTTTAACTGGTGGCCCCTAAATGCAGTGCTTTGGAGTTCATTAATCCACACTTCTGTCATGTAGCAAAGCAAAGCACAAGGGCAGCCACCTCTGCAGAGCTTGTTGGAGCTGCACTGGCAGCTGGGACTGTGCCCTCCCAGCTGTGGATGTTCCTGAAGTGCTGCCACAGCTTCCCAAGAGTTTTTAATAAGTATTCAGAAGATTGAACCTGGTTTTAGTAAAAAATAAAAGCCAGCCTAGTGTGAGAATCTGCTGTTTGCTCTTTGGTTTGGCAGATGGAAAGTAACAATTCAGTGGTAAATTGTACAAACAGTCCCACTTCCTCTTCCCAGAACAGGGGTGGCTTGGGGTTTTTGACCTTGCTGTGCAATCCCAGTGCTGCTCCTCAGATCTGCTGCCCCTGATGGTGCTGCCCATGTTGGTTTGCTGGCTGATGTGCAGAGCTGTGGAGGAAGGGATGGTTTCATTACCCCAAGGTTTAAAAGTTCTGCAATGAGAAAATTCTGCTGCAGAGCCTTGTGCTGTTATTGCCCTGAATTGCTTAATTACAGTGACAAACGTGCCCAAGTCAATCTCACAGGACAGTGAAGATGAGGACAAACATCGAGTGTGAAGATCATCAAAAACATCACCCCAAAACATCCAGGACAAATCTGTTAGAGTTTTTATTCCTGTTGGAACTTCAGTTACTTTTTGCAGTCTAGAGGAGGGAAGTTCTGAGTGTTAGGAAAGCTCTAAGGTATTGAGAGGGTGAGAATTGCATGTGGGCAGGGTTCAGTGGAGGTTTCCTGTAGAAGAAGTGTCTGTGGGATGCATTAATGTCATTTCTAACCAGACCAAAAGGGCACAGTAACCGTCCTGTGTGCCCACACAGGCATGACAAATACCATGGGGCTGTGTTTGCTTTGGAAGGGCTGGACTAACCTTGTGGGAAGCAAACTGGTGTTTCTTACCTGCAGGTCAGGTCAGTCACTTTGTGTTGCTTCTTGTTGAACATTGAGCTGCTTACATGAATGCCAAAGCCTTCTCTGAGCCTGCAGTTGAGTTTTGGAAGCCTGACTTTGAGTCTGGTTGTGGTGTTTTAATATGGAAGGTTGAAGGTGTGGAATCTCACTCAGTGAGTAACCTCTGGGTCTGTTGATGCTCTGAACCATGCAGTGATTAATACCAAAATAAAGTGTGAGAGGCAGGAGAATAACCCTCCTCACACAGCTACTGGGAGCCAGTGCAAACTGTACCCTGCTTTTCTGGGGAGGGAGGAGGCTGGGAAGCTCCATCTGAGGCTGCTGCAGGGCACTGGTTTCCCAGTGGCCAAGGTGGAATGACCCTCTTATTTTCATTGTGCTGTTGTTCAGAGCATCCCATGGCTTGCCCAGTTTTGGCAAGGAGGTGGGGAGGGAGGAGGAGAAGAGATTTCTCTGTTTGTCTTTCTGTGGTGTTCCTGGTTTATGCAGTTTACAGTGACTGATACAGCTTGGTATCTCTTATCTGCTGCAGGGTGAAATGCTGTCCAGAATTGCTTCAGGCTGGAATAACCCTTCCTAGGGCATGGCTAGGAAGGCTGGGGAGTTTGGCACTGTCACTCTGACTTTGTAATACTTTGGCTTATAGTTCTTAAGCACTCCTAGGTGCTTTTGATACGTTTTGAAATGTCTTGGAAAAGAAGAAATTGGCCATATGAAAGATATGCCAGTAAAGGCTCAGTAACACCAGTCCTCTCTAAATCCACGTGAGGATGTCTGCTGAATAGAGAGGGGGAAATCATTCTTGAGATCCCTTTTTTCCTCAACTGTTTAATTTGCTTAATTACTGTTCTTTAATTTACACTGACTTCTTATTTCCCTTCCCCTGCCTCTAGGCCCTATGAGAAAAAGGGAAAGCTAAGGATGCTGGAGCAGAACAATGGATTTCTCTTTCTCTTTCATGCAAGGGATCATGGGAAACACAATTCAGCAACCACCTCAACTCATTGACTCGGCCAACATCCGCCAAGAGGAGGCCTTTGATGGCAGCAGTGACATTGCCGAGGATGGGGGCCGGACGCCGTACGAGGCCGCGCTGCAGCAAGGCTTCCAGTACCCCACGCCCTCAGAGGAGCTGCCCACCCTCACCAACGGCTACCCCCCAGCCATCAGCATGTATGAACCGCAGGGCAAGTACCAGGGCTACCCTCAGTACCCCAATGGATCTGCCAATGGCTTTGGGACAGGCAGGAACTTCAGCCCCACGGAGTATTACCAGCTGGAGAACTCCAATGCCAGGCAGCACGAAGTGCTGGAGAAACCTTCCCCTCCTCCCCAGCCGCCTCCACCGCCACCACCTCCACAAGTGGGGATTCCAAAGAAGACTGGCTCACCAGAGATCAAACTGAAAATAACCAAAACTATCCAGAACGGCAGGGAATTGTTTGAGTCCTCCCTGTGTGGGGACCTGTTGAATGAAGTCCAAGCGAGGGAGTACGCTAAGGCAAAACATGAAGGGAGGAAAGAGAAAAGGAAAAAAAGTAGCAAGCATGACTCTTCCCGCTCGGAAGAGCGCAAGTCACACAAAATTCCAAAATTAGAAGCAGAGGAGCAAAATGTAAGTGGAATGGTAATTCAGCCATGTGTACACCTGGTGTTGTTGATGGAGAGCGTGTCCAGCAGGGTCTGTCCTTGTTCTGGCTGTGTGCACGCTGAGTCACCAGGCTTTAGTTACTCGTCAGAGCCTCAGACTGAGGTTGCCAGGAGCTGTGTCTGTAGGTAACACAATGGTGGTTTAAAGGCTCATGTGAAAAACAAATTTTAGAAAAGGTTATATATTGTTTTTAAGTATTATTTAGTGTTATAACGTGTTACACTCTGGTCAGTGTTGAAGATGAACTTCTGGATGAAAGCTCACACATTCCTAAAATTGCCTCCAAAAGAGTGCCAGATTGTTGAGTGGAAAGTGAGGTTCCTTAGGGTATTCAGCAGTGAAACATCAATTAATCATGTACCATATTGTACATATCCAGAGGATGTACATCAGGTGGTGTTAACTGAGATTCTGGGAAGCAAAGACCCAAATTACCGTGGTGCCCTCTCATTCTTTTTCTTTCAGTTTCATAAGCCACTCCAATACTTGTGTTTCCTTTTCTCATGCTTGTTCCTGCCACCTCTGTGGTGCTGGTTTCTGCCTCTCCCACTTTGAGGGAATGGGTGGCAGAGAGGCTGGTAAGTGCCAGGAATGGGGAAGTTGCCATTTCTGGCAGGGACAGAAATTGCCCAGCACGGGCTGGGCTGTTACAGAACGTAGCTGAGTTTGTTGTCAGGCCTGTGGAAGCCCTTGGTGCTTGCTGTTCTCTTCAGGGAGAAGATCCTGTCCTGCAGGCACCAGCTGTGGTCTGGTGGAGTGGGTGCTGTGCTGCAGGGAGGTGCTGGGGCCCCTGTGAGGCTGTAGGAGCTGCTGTGTCCTGCTGGCACTCCCTGAGCAGCATCTCTTGCACTGTTCCTGCTTTCTGGCCAGGCTCCATCACCCCCACATCAGCCTGTCAGGTTGTTTCCCCTCTTACCAGTGACTCCTGTTCTACTCCTGGAGCTTCAGCTGTGCCTGTCCCCCTGGCTCTGTTACCTGCTTGCCATGAGAATGGAATCTTCTGTCTCTCACAGACTGAACCAAAACCTTGCACCTTGAATTCCAAGCTCCTAGTCATGTGTGTCATCCAGAGTTCACCAGAAATCTTGGTCTTGCTATTGTCTTCCTTGTTGCTTTCATTTCCCTTTCTAAAGGTGGTGTTGCAATAAATGTTTTGTGGAACCCAGCCCTGTTTCAGACATGGCCTGCTCTGACAGGAGCAGGATTTTCTGCTGGTGCTTCTCAGTATGAGTTTGCCAGGGCAGTCTCAGGTCCATTGTCCCATCATTTTACTTTCCACTGCATGATTTCATCTTCATGTACACTTTTGTCATCTTCAGTGTTAAAGGTGTGAGATTTGTGGCTTGGGATCATCTTCATAGGAACAAACAACTTTTGGTACAACTGTGGTTTTATAGTTTTGCACTCAACGAGGCTGTGGCAAGTCAGATGGTCACCAGTTGTTCCTTATTCTCATTCTGTAATTTCAGAGGAAATCCACTGACTCTGAGGGGATGCCCATACTGGAGAGGCTGATTTAAAATGGAAATGTTGTGAAAACACTGGTGAACATCAAACTCTGAATCGTTGTTTTGAGAATCAGCCTCTCTGCTTGGTAGTTGTGTTCTGTGAGGAGCTAGAATTTTGCAGGCTGTGAACCCAGCTGGACTCTCCTGGCAGAGGGGAGGTTTCACCAACTCCCTGTAGCTAAAGAAGGGCAGGAGTCAGTGCTGTGCTTCCTGCTGTGCAGGGAGGAAGAATTTCTGCCCAGCAAATAGCAATGTGATTAGTCTTAAATGGAGGTTGTGTACAGACAGCTCCAGATGAGACATGGGCTGTGCCCCCCTGAGCTGCTCTGTCCCTTCCTCGTGTCCCCAGTTCTCTGCAGCACACAGCAGGGACTGATGTGGGGTCTGTGCTTGGAGTGGCCTGGCAATAACGGGGTCCTCAGCATTATTAGTTCTCACTGCTTGTGTCTGACTGCTCCTCTTTGAGTCCTTTGACTTCTGTGCTGCAGGAAAAGCAAGTGTGTGGCATTTGTCTCCTGAACCTCAGCCCCTGTCCCCTCACACCCACCCCACGTCAGTGTCAGCTTCTGGTCAGGGCTGATTCTGCTCTGTGTTGTGGATTTTTGATCCTCCAAATGCATTTGTCACCTCTATGCAATATAACATCGATTTTACAATGATAATGTTGTGTGTTTAGCATGATTTATGTACTACAGTTCTGGCAAATAACTGATGCACAGTGAGACTCACTACATTGCTGTGGATATCCTCACATGGGCTTCTCTGGTTTTTGGAAATTGTGTTATTTTAGGGGGAAAGTTACTTGGATTTGCTGTTTCTGAATGTATGTTCTTCTGTCATCTGGTACAGGAGAGCACAGTTATATTTAGGTGTGATAGTAATGTAAATAGTGTAGGGGAAAGCAGGTGTTTCTTTATTGTGATGTTACTGTGTTAATTGGGTACAAGGAATAGTCATATTCACATTTTCTGGGTTCATGGTTGCTTTTCTCTCTGTGAATTATCTTTTTCTGCCTGGTTTCACTATTATCTTCTGTTGTTTTACTGTCCCCTTACAGTAAGTCTTGTTTTCCTTTTTTCTCTTCATTGTTACCCATTTCTTAGAGACCAAATGAGAGGCTTAGCACACTCTCTGAGAGACCAAGAGAAGATGCAGTGCTGGAGGAAGCCCCGGTTAGTACATGCACCAATTTACACTTTGGGAGCTCAGAGAATGTCTGTTTCTTCCATTAATTCTTTAATTTATCTGCTAAATCAGTTGTAATTTCTTTTAAACTCTTATTACTCTTATTACTGCATCAACACATCTCTTATTGTACTGGATTTATTGCTTTATTTTATTCCTAAATATTTATTTTATTTTATTCCTATTTTATTTTATTCCTAAAAGCAGTAATTCTAATCAATTTAGGAAGCAGAATCCTTTTTTTGGGGGCTGGCAGTTGCTCTTTTGTGTCTCTATTTGTCAGTGGTGTTGTTACGTAAATCCCAGCTGCGTGCAGCTCCTTTCTTTCACGTTTCTAAGAAATGTTTTTCTCATCTTGGATTATCAAACCTCAGGGATATCTGAGAGAACAACAACAACAAGTCCCTGTGGCTGGTGTATGCATCTCCAAGCTCTAAATCCTCTCCTGGGGCTTTAATCTGGTGTTTCCTTTGCAGGTCCAGCAGCTCGTGCCGTCCCTTCCAGCACAGGTCACCCACGACGTCAAGTTCCAGGTTGGGGATCTGGTTTGGTCCAAGGTGGGGACATACCCATGGTGGCCTTGCATGGTGTCCTGTGATCCACAGCTTGACGTGCACACCAAAATTAATACAAGAGGTGAGGCAGGAAGCTCTTTGCCAGGGTGTCAGGTGTCTGTAGCTGTTCTGTTATTAAAAATATCCTCATGCTGAACTGCCTTTGTGGGGTGAATTCTGCTGTGTGTGTGCTGAACAGGACTGAACTGGTACCTGGTATGTGACCTCTGCAGGTGGCACTGTGGGAATGGGCTGGTGCACGGGTGTTTCTGCTTTTCTCAACTCAGTGGGAGAGTTCAGTGTGGGCAGGGTGTCCTGAGCATCTGTTGTTGTGTTGTGAGGGTCTCCAGGACGAGATTTGACTCCCAAGTTCTCAGAAGGCTGATTTATTAAATTATGATATTATAATAAAAGAAAATTATACATTAAAACTATACTAAAGAAAGAGAAAGGAGACATCAGAAGGCTAGAACAAGAATGATAATAAAAACTTGTGACAGACTCAGTCTGACACAGCTGGCTGGGATTGGTTATTAAATTAAAACAATTCACATGGAAGCAATCACAGATGCACCTGTTGGTAAGCAACCTCCAAACTACATTCCAAGCAATCAGATAATTATTGTTTACATTTCTTTCCCGAGGCTTCTCAGGAGAAAATCCTTAGCAGAGGGATTTCTCAGAAAATATCATGATAACAAGCATCCATCCCAAACTGTTCTGGATCTGGGCCACTTGGGCCAGGTACCTCCACTTGCAGGAAGGAGGAGGAAGGTGTGAGCTGAACAGAGCAGTGTTGGTACAGCTGCTGAGTGGTGTTTGTCCTTTCAGGTGCCCGGGAATACCACGTTCAGTTCTTCAGCAACCAGCCAGAGCGGGCCTGGGTGCACGAGAAGCGCGTCCGCGAGTACCAAGGGCACAAACAGTACGAGCAGTTACTGGCTGAGGCAGCCAAGCAAGCCAGCAACCACTCTGAGAAACAGAAGGTACTGGGGGGATCATCTCTGTAAGGGAGATGCTCTGGGGCAGGTCTGGAACTCTTCAGGGCTTTGCCCTGAGAAGGACTGGGTGGATCTCACTGGCAGAGAATTCTGTGTCTACGTTTATTAAAGTAAAGGACAACTACGATGAGGGGGAGAGAATGATCTATCTGACTCTAACTTATTAAAAGGTTAATTATTTACTTTATTATACTATAATATATTAATAATTAATTACTTTATTATACTATAAGTGTATAACACTTTATTATACATTTAATCTAAACTGAATCTGCCAAGCACTTACACTGCACACAACTGCGCTCCTCTCTTGATTGCTTTGTGACCGTCAGCAGACAGACACACACACTCACTCAGCCCTAATAGGCCAAGGAAATAAAACATCTTCACTTTTGATAAACAATCTCTATATTGACACAATATAGGCACAGTAAGTGATAAGAGTTGTGCTTTCTCTTTCTCTGAGGTTCAGAGAATGTGAATCTTAGAAATATTCTTGGGAAAAATTGTGCCTTGATTTTCTCTATGAAGAGAACGTGGCAACATACATTCAGTGTCAAAAATACCCTGTAAATGGAGAGCAGACTGCTGCCTGAGAGATGCAGAGACCCTCAGGGTTGTGTTTAAATGCTGTAGTGGCAAAATCTTCAGTGTAACCACTGCTTGTCTTGTCCCCTAAGATCCGCAAGCCGCGGCCGCAGAGGGAGCGAGCGCAGTGGGACATTGGCATTGCCCACGCCGAGAAAGCGCTGAAAATGACCCGGGAAGAGAGGATAGAACAGTACACCTTCATTTACATAGACCAAGAGCCAGAGGAAGCTTTGGCCAAAGCCAAAAAGACTGCTGCTTCCAAAGCAGAGGCCAAGAAGAACCGGCGGCCGAAGGCGGCGCCGAGCTCGCAGCCGGAGCACGGCAGCGCGGCCCCGGGCTCCTCACCCTGCCACGGTGAGCGCCGGCAGGGCCAGCGCAGGCACTCCAGCCCCGAGGAGGAGGAGGCTCCACCTGTGAAAATCGCCTGGAAAACAGCTGCAGCTAGGAAATCCCTGCCAGCTTCCATCACCATGCACAACCTGGATCTGCAAAAGTGTAACATGTCTCCGGTTGTTAAAATTGAACAGGTTTTTGCCCTTCAGAATGCTGCTGGGGATGGAAAGCTCATCGATCAATTTGTTTATTCCACCAAGGTACGTGCTTGGTGCAGTGACCCCCTCTTTTGCTCCTGAGTTATCCTGAGCCTGCCTTACTGGGGAGCTTGAGCTCCCCAGTCCACCAAGATTTCACCACTCATATTCCTTTCATTGAGAGATTAACAGACAGATGTGACAATAGAATCTTTCAGGGCACTGAACCCCACATTCACTGCAGCTCTGGCAGTAACTGTAGCAGCTCCCTATAGATGGCTGTATTTTTGTTTATAACACATTAAATATATTAAATATTTATATATTAATATATTAATATAACTAATATTACTATAGTATTATATTCTTATGTATTATGGTGCTATATAAATATATAATTAATATTAATATATTAATATATTTAATATATATTAAATCTATTCAGCTTCCTACTTGAAATAGTCCAAAAATTCTTGATAAAATCCGTGGTTTTGTGGGAAACAGATGACAAAACTGTTCATAATGTACTAAAAAGTAATAACTACATTTTGTATAACAGACTTTTAAATTGAGTTCTGCCTCTGAGCTTCCTTCAGGTGCACAGCAGCTTCCCACAGTCAGTGTAAGGAAAAGGCTTAGGACTATTTCTCTGCCTCCTTCTTCTGCCTCTCTACCTGGAGAGTGTTTATTTCATCCTAAGCCCTATAGAGAAGGTAATGTTTAGAAAAGTCACTGGAATTATTTTTTCCTTATGTATGAGGGGAGATTGAGAGGGGTGGAAAGTTGTGCAGGGAAGCAGCTCCATAGCAGATTAATCCTGTCTATGTGTTGGCTTGGAGAGCATTGATTGTTTCTGTTCTGAGATTCAGGGGCAGGCCTGTTACCTGGTAGCAGCACAGCTTTGTAACAGGGGAAGACAATCTTTTCCTTTTTTCTTTTCAAGGGAGTTGGTAACAAAACAGAAATAAGCGTCAAAGGACAAGAGAAACTGAATTCTTCATCAGCTCAGAGAAGTGAGAAAGCTGTGGTGCAAAATGCATCCTCTCCTGAGACAACTTCTGGGGCAGCAGGTAGGGAAACTGCAATCCTGCTCTGAACCTGAGCCTGCAGCATGAGAACTCGAATATCAAACCCAGCATTTTCTCATTACTTAAGAATTATTAACATCTTTCTGTTCACATAGGAATTGTAATGAGCATGGCTAATGTCACACATGGTGAGCCAACACACACAGCATGGCTGTGGGGTGGGATTGGTGGTTTGGCCTCTGAACTTTGTGTCTGCAACTCACAGCCTGAGGCAACATACTCAAGGGATGATGTCCTGTGCAGAGCAATGGAAAGTTGGTTTAGAAACAACCCAGTGGATGTGTGTTAGCAGAGTATTGCCATGGCTTTTGGTCCCAAATGGAAAATATGAGAGCTGTCATGAAAGCAAAAAGAGTCAGGAAGTGGCACATTTCAGTAGGGAATGTCTGATTCAAGATGGAGACTCCCTAGGCTTTGTTGTTCAGTTTTTGCATGAGCTGTTAAAAACCGAGGATTTTTAAAAAACTGCTTCAGCTAACTCCATCCAAATGAGGTGGTGCTTGCCTTCTGAAGCCATCTCAGTGGGTACATCATAAGGCAGTGAGTTTTGAACTATCAAGTCTGAGGGAGAAGAACCACTGAAGCAAATCATGGAACTTGGGCCTGAAATGTGAAAACCTTGAATGAGCTGTTTGATTCTCGTAATGTTGCCAGATGTCACTTCTGCTTTAACTATCCATCAGTTTGATTATTTCTCCCTTTCCAAACATGAAATAGATGAGAACCAGAGTCAGAAATCTCAGTGGTCAGCATCCATGAGTCCTGGGCAAACACAGTTCAGGTTCTGGGTGTGTGATGGTTTTGGGCAGGGTTATTTGCTGGTTGATGGAGTGTTTGGGACTGCAGCACTCGGGGGGATTCCCCTGCTGTTGACAGTGGTGGTTCTTTCCAGCTGTGGTTGCTGTGGCTCCTTGGATTGCCTTGCAGCAGGAGAGGCCATCTCCATTCTGCTTCTCTCACCTGAGATCTAAAGGCTCCAGCTTCCCTTTGGCTCCTCAGATGTAGGGGGTGGGAATTCTGAGCCTCTCTTTTTTCATTTTCTCAGGCTTTTTGGATACGTAACACTCCACCTGCTAACACCCTGTAAGTGCCTGAGCTTACCTGCAGTGCACACTCCAGTCACTCTCAAAGCCATTTCCAAAGCCCAGTTATTGGTCCCCTCTTGTGGAACATAACTGCCAAGTCCTTTTTTCAAATGTAAGGTCAGTGGAACTTCAGAATCCCTCTATGGTAAAGTATTTCCCAGACTGACTCTGGGAGTCCTTATTGCTAACGTGCAGTTAGATACACAGAATTCAGTAATGCTGGAAAGATAATTAATTCCCTTACTTGAAACTGCAAGAGGAGCCCTGAGAATCCCTGGTGCCTCTGGCCTGCAGACACTGAACTGGGATTTATCTCCAGCAAGGTGGAGGGCTGGTCCAACATCTGTCCTGAAACTTTGGATGAAAATAAACCTGAAGATGGGATGGGAGCATTGTGAAGGTGATGACTGGATCCTTGGAGGGCAGGAAGAGGAGAAAGTGCCCATTGCAGTGGTCAATGTTGCTGTCAGCCAACATTAGGCACTCTGGTTCTGGAATTCTCTGATCCAGGGCTTGATCTTTTCTCCTTGGCTTCAGGGAGAAAATCCGTTCTTTTGGATGGTCACATCTTCTCAAATTTACCTGAAGCTGCTTCAGGGGATTTTGGTCACACAGCAAAGTGACAAAAGGTATTTCCCAGCTCTGATGTGGAGATCCACTGCTGCTGTGCAAGTTCCTCAAGGGATGGAGCCTAACCAGAAGTTACTCGTGGACAGACAGGATGGATGTTGACCTCAGTCATTAATTTCTAAATTATTAATAACTAATTGCTATTTTTCATTAATTAATATGCTGTAAAAGCTTTTTCCCTCTAAGAAAAACTAATTTTTCCCCTCAGAAATCCAATTATTGTAACATGATAACATTTCCAGCTGTGTGGTTTAGTTACTGAGACATTCCCAAGCCATGCAGCCATGGGAAAGAAATTTTCATTTTTTTCTCTGCAGTTCTTTTGCAAGGCTGTCTTTCAGTCTGGTTCAAGCCCATGTGTGTCTCTAGATACTTGATCTTCTGACAAGACCAGGCAGGTTTTCAGCTCCTAACAGTGCATCCATCTGACACAGTCAGCTCCCAAGAGTTTGCAGTTTTGCTTGGAAGAAAACAAACTATTTCCCGGTTGTGTAGGTGAAACCTCCCAGGCTGAAAACCCAGCAAAATGCTTCCCAGCAGCTCATTGTAAATGCTCAGGTGCCAGTTTTGTCAGCTCCAGGTGTTGTGCTTGTTCCAACAGCTGCCCATGGTATTGTGTCCATGGTTCTCCATGTGCCTGTTTGGGAGGTGCTGGAGCACAGAAAGGTCTTTTGATTTTGCCAGCCTTATTTACCAAAATTCCAGTAGCTCCCTCTTCATCTGTTGAAATGTCACAGTAACCTTCATTAATCTGAGTTTGTTTTCTATGCTAATGCTTTGAAAAACTTGTTTTTCACATTCATTAATGACAGTAGCACATCATGGTTGATGCCTGTTTGTGCTGAGTTTTTCTTCACCTCAAAACTTTCAGGTGAGCATTGAGGTCTGGTGTGGCTGCAGGTGGTACAGGGTGGGACTGGCTGTAGTTATGTGACAGAGGCCATCACCCCACAGAGGGGGACACAGATCTGGCATTTGGGAGGAAATCCTGAAGCTGTGCTTTGCATCTGAAATTTCTAGTTTGTTTTTGTTCAAGGAATTGGTTGTGGCTACCTTCCCAAAACACCAAAGATGGACTGTTTGATTCAGAATTAGCCAGGTGAAGACCATGCCAGAGTTGTGTTATGGATTATGGAAATCTGTTTGCCCTAATCTGAATTCCAGCCTTTTGTTCCAGTCTGTTACTTGTGTCTGTTTTCTGAAGCTGATCTCTGGAATCAGAATGTGTGTCTGCAGCCACAGCACCAGCTGGTCAATAGCTTGGAACTGAATTTAAAAATAAAACATTCGAAAGAGGACAAAGTCTTGGTTTCGTTCCTTTACCTCTTGGTTTGGTGTTGCACATCTTGCTGTACCTCAGAAATACAAGGAATCAAATAATGGAAACCTTTTTCCTTCTTCAGGTTCTGTAGAAAAGAAGCAACAGAGAAGGTCGATTCGAACCCGCTCTGAGTCTGAGAAATCCACTGAAGTTGTGCCAAAGAAGAAGATCAAAAAGGAGCAGGTTGGCTTCCTCCATGTAGAGAGTTAAAATATATTGTATTCATAAATGTTGTGGCTTATATTGGTGCCTTTTTATTTTTCTCCATTTTTCCCCATCGGGTTTCGGTTTGGACTATCCTCCATGAAATCCCCCTGTCAATGCCATTGCTGTGACTCTGCTGCTGGCATCTTCTCAGTATCAGTCAGGCTATGGAAGTGGGCACGCAGTGATGGATGACTCCTAATGAACCTGCCATGTTTCCTTTGAGATTTCTGTTCTGAGCAAAATGGGTTTGTTTCAGTGATTTCTCTTGGATGGAATTGCCGCCAGGTTCCTTCCTTTGGCTCTTGATTTAGCTGCTGGTTTGTGTTGAGGCTTTGTTTTTTCAAATGAAGTTAGAGTGATTAATTTGACCACTTCTGAAAATGGACTTCAAGAATGATTTCACTTAAAGATGAATAGTCAGACTTTCATGTTGGCAGACATCAGCAAAACAATTCTGGGATATACCATTTTTTCCTGAAATAGTTCTAACGTGTACAGGGCATTCCTTTAATCTGGATGTCAGACAGACAAATGTTGTTGCTTTAAGAAAATTTTAATGATAAAAAATTTCTGCGTGGAAATGAGTAGGAGAGTGCAGTGGATGGACAGAAATACCAAAACCTGCATACACTTTAAACAAGTTTGTCAAAGTTGTTGGTTCTTCTCCTTGCATGGTTGATTTTTCCCGCTTCAAGGGCCTCTGTCTGAAAGCTGAGAATTTTATATAAATGTTTCATAGTTTAGCTTTTCCCAGTGAGAATTTTTAAAGAGAGACAGTCAGGATGAAGATTTATATGGGAAGGGGAAAAAATATTTTTATCTCTTTAATTTATTCTTTGCCCTTTGCGCTTTGTTTTGCACTTCCTTCACTTCAGAGACTGAAAGTGAACTCGGTTGCTTTTTTGGGGTTTTTTTCCTTATTTTTCCTTTGATGCTGCAGCATTTCTGCACTGCTGTGCAGCAGAGGAGTGCTCCAGCTCGAGGCAGTTTCTTGGTGAAACTTTAAAGCAATTCAAGTGTTGGGTGTGTGACACCTGATGTGGACTGTGGAGCCTCTTGGCACGAGCTGTCGCAGCCTCCCCCTTTCAAAAGAGTTGTTTTATCTTTGTAAAGGTTTCTTAATTTAACAAAGGTATAAGAACCAACAAGATGAACTTCATGGATGCCAGGTAGCTTCATGTGCTTCTCTTACCTGGCTGACTCAGTCTGTGGACTTTAATTAAAGTGCTTTTCTCAGGAGAAGTATCTGACTAAAGTGAAACCCAGGGGTAATGTGCTAAACCTTGAATGTATTAAGTTAAATTTTAAAAAAGAAAACTTACTAACTTCTTACAATTATGCAACAATATTTGTTACCCAAAGTCAAGTTTTCTTGATTCCCCAGTTAGTCTGCAACAACTTGGTATAAAATTATAACTGGAACGAGTACAATTAATGGGAAAAACAAAATGTTGATGCTACTGTTACAGTGACTAGTGGAGAAATAAAAGTGATTGTTTAGATTTTATATTTGTATTACAAAATGTATCCTATACAAATCCTTCTACTGTATGTTTTTACCTATTGTACAACAAAATAAAATATTTTTTAAAAAAATTAGAGAATAATCCTTAAATATTTACTAAATGTGTTTCTCCATGCATATGTAACCACATTGCAAAGCAATAACTTGTAATTCTTAACCTTGAAAACAGGATTTTAGGCAACAGCTTTCATCTGTAAATATTACCCAGTCACCAAATTCCCACATCTTCCATGTGTGTTGGCAGAACAGTTCCTAAACTTCTCCCTAGGGTCAAGGACTGGAAGTGCTTTTGCAAGACTGTAACCTTGTGCATGTGTCTGCTGCAGTGCCTGTGCCCTGGAGTTCCAGCTGTGTAGAGCCCTGCACCACGGCACCTGGGCCGGCCCGTGCAGAGCTCTAGACGGGGAGCAAGGGTGCAGGAGCTGCAGGGAGCAGCGAGTGACCCACCCTGTGCCTCACTAGCCCAGTGCCAGCCCTGCCAGGGGCACCCAGTGTGCTCACACAGCTCTGTGGGCTTTGCACAGCACCAGGAGTGACTGCCCAAGGGTGCTCCTGCCTGCTGGACACGGATACAGCGCTCCTGGCGCCTTCCTGCCCCAGGGCAGAGAGGAAGGACCTGCCTGGTGGCCCTGCCTAGTGGCCCCTGGCTGCCAGGGCTGTGGGCACCAGCCTAGGCAGGAGTGGATCCAGCAGGACGTGGAGACTCGGGCTGAGGAGGGGATGGCAGCTCCCACCTGAATTGTAACCCCTTGAACTGACCTGTTTGCTTTTTGGTACTAGGGAGAAGCTTTCCTCTGGTGTTAACTGTGGATTTTCCTTTCAAACAGGTTGAAGCTGTCCCACTGGCAGCAGTGAAGACGGGGTTGCAGAAAGGTGAGTGAGAGGTGAAAATTAACTCAGCTGACCTTGGTGGCCTGTGGCCCTTGGGCAGCAGCTTTGCTGCATGTGAGCCACGATGTTGGTGCTCTGTAGGGCTGAGCTCAGCTTCCCTGGGGACAGGCTGTGTTTGGGGTTCTGGTCTTTGTGCATTGCTGGGGAAGGATGGTGTTTGTTCATAGCTGTAACCCCCAAGTCCTTCTGGGCGTTCTTAAAAGTCTCTGCTTAGCCAAAGTTAAAGATGGATGATGAAGAGGAAATCTAAGGATTTATCCTCCCTTAGAGACAATTTATTACCTTCCTCCACTGTGTCATCGTGTTAAAAAATTTGTCAAAAGTCTGCCTAAGCTGGTTTTCAGTTAATTTTCAGGGAGAATTCAACTAGTAACAAAATTGCAACCTGAAAATTAAGACAGATAATGGAATCCAAGCCCTCATCTTTCTTTCCTTTATTAAGTTTAGGCAAAAAGTCGAGACCATGTATTAAACTAATTTTAGCGTGTTGTGTTAAGGTGCCAGTGAGATTTCAGACTCCTGTAAACCCTTAAAGAAGAGAAGTCGTGCCTCCACTGACATGGAACTGACCAGCTCAGCCTACAGGGACACGTCTGACTCTGACTCCAGAGGACTCAATGATTTGCAGGTAAAGGTTTCATAGTTGGTTCTCACAGGAACCTGAACAAGCTGTCAGTGTACAAGAGGCTTTTCAGTTGATTGTTGCTAAAGATGTGAACCCTATTTTCTACAAAATTTGAATCTTTTATTATCTAAAACCATAAAACCTAGTCTGTTCTAATCCCCTCCACTGGTTTGTTGTACAAGTGCAATGTTTACTTAAAAATGTTCCTGTTACTTTGTCTGGCATTGGTTTAGATCTTTGTTTGCTTTGTGGAAGGTTTGAAATTCTTGGGGAGATGCTGCTGTGTCCAGTGTAACTCCAAGAGATCTCCTTATGGTGTTTGGCTTTAACAGGTAAAATATATCAAGAAGGCAGCACTTGTGTCATCCCTGTGAAGTTCAGCACCTTTCCAGGACCTTTATGTCTCTTGACCTACCAAATGTTCTTTTGATCAACAGTGACAGAAGTATTTTTTCCTGGGGTGGTTGTGGTTTGGCATTGTCTGGTTTGAGAGCCCTGGGTTTTTCCTCTTTGTAGGGCAGTTTTGGGAAGCGTTCAGACAGCCCCTCAGCCACTGCTGATGCTGATGCCTCAGATGTGCAGTCAGTGGACTCCAGCTTATCCAGGAGAGGAACTGGAACAAGTAAAAAAGACACTGTTTGTCAGGTAACTGGTGATACTGGGAAGTGATGGATACTAAATATGTATCCCCTATTTCTGTTAGTTCTTTTAATTTGAGCTCTCAGATAAAATATCCAGGTTTTTAGGAGTTTTTATGCTCTGGAAATTATTCATATTAAATGATTCCTCAGCCCCCCTGCAGGCTAGAAAGCTCAGCAGCTGGAAGGTCATGTCTAATCCATACCAGCCAGCATCAGTAGAAAAAGTATAGAAGCCATTTTCTGCTCCATTTGAAGATTCCAGATGGTTGGTCAGGACAGGACAGAGTGAGAATTTTTCAGTATTTAAAAAAAAATAAATCCTGGGATGTTCTGTCCAGTTGCCTGGTCAGTAGTAAAGAACCTGAAGAGCAAGAGCAGCTTGTTCCCTGAGGCATGGAGGGCAGGTGGGTGGGTGCTGTGGTGCCTCTCCTGTCTCTGTCTTGGCTTGCACCAGAGAAAGGTGCAGCGAGTGCTGGGATTGTCCTCACCCTGAGGCTTGCCAGGTTCACTTCTGCCTTGCCCTGATTCTGAAGCAATTCCAGGCAGTTCTGCTGCTAGCTCCTGGTGTGTCAGGGTGCCCTGTTCCCTGCTGAGCTCTCTGCCTGTTGCAGATCTGTGAGAGCTCTGGCGAGTCGCTGCTGGCCTGTGAGGGCGAGTGCTGCAGCATGTTCCACCTGGAGTGTCTCGGCCTGAAGGCCATGCCTGAGGAAAAGTTCATCTGCACCGAGTGTAAGAATGGTGAGTGTGTGTTCCTGTGCCTGGAAAATGGGAGGGATTTCCCCCTTTGCTCAGGAGCCACATTCTGGTCAGAGCAAACCAAGGTGGTGCTTTCCGAGGGTTTCTGAGTTAAGTTTGGGTTATTCCGCTGCTTTTTTAACCTCTGAGACAAGATTCTCATTTTCCATTTAGCAAGTACCTTGTAAGAAAAAAAAAAAAGAGCTGCTTAGGGTTTTACTTGGAATAAGAGATTTTTGTGTGAGCAGCTACTCCAGTGTTACTGGGGATCACAGTGATCACCCAGCCTGTTGGATGGGAAGGATCCTGTATTGCTCACAGTTTGTTGGCTTCAGAATTTGTTTGGACAATATCTGTATGTCAGTGTGGGGTTTCAGTTGTGGGTTTCTCTGGGTCTGGATTGAAGGCACTTGAGACAGTAGTTCATGTTCAGACTCAGGTGTTTATTATT
>JAWWMS010000084.1:2124596-2142916 GCA_035048045.1 Chlorospingus semifuscus
ATTATTTTCCCTTTTAACCCAATAACTGATCCCAATGTGGACTTTTCTGCCCAATTACAAAATGCCACCCAAACCCAAGAAGAAGAAACATGAAGAAGAAACCCAGGATGACACCCCCTGCCCTCCATCTTGCTTCCATCCACAACATACTAAAAATCCCAAAACATAAATTTCTCATCAAATGATACACTTCTCTATAATTTATTTCACACTTTTGTGGATTCTGGTCTATCTTGAAGTCTGGGAAACTTTCTCCATGAATGAGGGATCAGGGCAGACAGGGAAATATTCACTGTGGTGCCCTGGGTTTCCACATCAGAGTTTGCTTTTACAATTGGCATTCCTTATTCCTTCTCTTCCAAGGAGAGCACACGTGCTTTTCCTGCAAGCAGCCTGGCAAGGACGTGAAGCGCTGCTCTGTCAGCACCTGTGGGAAGTTCTACCACGAGTCCTGCGTGCGCAAGTTTGCCACGGCCCTGTTCGAGTCGCGCGGCTTCCGCTGCCCGCAGCACTGCTGCACCGCCTGCTCCATGGACAAGGACATGCACAAAGCCAGCAAAGGTGAGGCCAGCCACAGGAATGTGCCCCCTGTACACAAAACTATCCTTTGTCCCCTTGGAGGAGTGACAAAACTATCCTTTGTCCCCTTAAAAGGGAAAAAAGCTCAGAAGTTTCTCTCCTCGGTTAGGTGAAAAGATATCTCGTAGGACCTGGCGGACTTCACCTCAAACTTAAGGATACCCAGGTAGACAGGAGCCAAAAAGTCCATTATAGGAGTGTTCTCCTTGTTGACAGAGTGACAAAACTATCCTTTGTCCCCTTAAAAAGGAAAAAAGCCCAGAAGTTTCGCTCCTCAGTTAGGTGAAAAGATGTCTGGTAGGACCTGGAGGACTACACCTCAAATTTAAGGCTAGCTAATTGCACAGAAGCCAAAAAGTCCTGCCTGAGCAATTTACTAGAAAAAGAAGAGAACAAAGAAACTAATCCCTTTTATGAGGTGTTTTACCGGAGGCAAGGACCTCCTGCACCTGTGTGATGTTTGTGAGGGTCCCCAGGACGAGGTGAGATATGAAAATCTGACTCCATATTCTCAGAAGGCTGATATATTATATGATTGATATGATATTGAAGAATACTATACTAAAACTGTACTAAAGAAAGAGAGGAAGGATACAGACAGAAGGCTTAACAAGGATGATAATGAAAAACTGGTGACTGACTCCTCAGAGTCAGACACTGCTGATGGTGATTGGTCATTAAGTAAAAAGCACATGAGAAAGTTTGTTACAAGAATGTTAACATCAGAAGGCTTAGAAGAACAGGGACAGGTTTAATGGAAGCCAGGGGTTCACAGTACTAAGCCAAAAAATGTTGATTTTTGAAGACAATTTGTAGTGGCCTTGTGACCAATTGTTTTTCAAGGAAGATCCTTTTAGAAATGAACTAAAATGTTTAAAGCAAACAAACAGCCTCTGGAATGATGGAAGTTTTTCTTAACAATTTTAAAGCGCAAGTTAAGGGGTAATATTTTGAAACTTTCTTTAGAAAAAAGATGTAGCTGTTTCCTTTTTTTACACCATTAGAATAGACCCAGCCTTGCCTGTGCCCTGTCCTGACCTGAGCATTGGGACAAATACTTTTTCTGCTGACCTACCTCATGGCAGCTGCTCAGCTCTACTCACAGTTGTGCTGTCTCTGAAGCCTGCATCTTGCAGCTTTCCCAAAACCCTTTAATTTTGTAGATTCCCACAGTCCCCAGTGGTATTTTCCAGCTGGCTGGTGCTAGCCCTGGGTGTGTTTGCTGTTTCCTGAGCAGGTCGCATGGCGAGATGTCTGCGCTGCCCCGTGGCCTATCACTCTGGAGACGGCTGCATCGCTGCAGGAAGCTTGTTTGTGTCATCCCACATCCTCATCTGTAGTAACCATTCCAAAAGGACTCACTCCTCATCAGCTGTAAATGTAGGCTTTTGTTTCGTTTGTGCAAGAGGTGAGACACTTGGTTTTTTCCCTGTTTATAGTTTTGTAGTTTATAGTTGTCAACTATAGTTTATAGTTGTCATTTGTGCAGTTTAGTGATAAAAATAGTGTTTCGTGAGGATCTCCTCCCTTAGGGCTTGCTGGGGTTAAATACTGCCTGGGATTTTTTATGTAATTTAATTTTATTTTATTTTGGTCAGCAGTTCTCATGAGATTCAGCTCGCTGTGTTGGTCCATTTATAGCCAGAAGCAGCACCAGGCACTTAGGCCCCCTTGTTTTGCCAGTAGGGAAAAGCAGATCCCAATCCCCCAATTCCAGCCTTTCCATGCTGAGAATGCTGTGTTGTTAACCATTATATTAAGCAGAAGGAGATTCTTTCGCTGCTACAAACTTACAGCTGTCTAAGTTTTAAGGCTAAAAGGTGGGATTTACTCATGAACTAGAATAACTCCATTTATAACTGCCTTCACATTTGAGAACTTGGAAAGAAAACCTTTAGCAGTACTGTATGAGCAGGTTTCATGCTGAGCTTTTCCATGTGTCAAAGTTCTTTTTTTTTCTTTTTAACTTTTTTTTCCCACTTGTTACTTTTATGGTTCTTCAGTCACCAGAGTTCTGCCAGAGAGCAGCTTAAAAAGTGTCAGTGCAGCAGTTACTTTGGTCTCAAGATTGACAAGTACCATTATTCTGTTGGAATAATATTAATGTGTACTTTCTACAGAATGCCAGCAGTTTATATTGGATGTGGTCTCTGCAGCCCTTTTGAGAGTCACTAGTAGGGAAATGAAAGTGAGCTGGATCCTGAAGTTACTTGTTTTCATTTGTGTTCATTCAGGTGGAATTTTAGTTTGGCTTGAGGAATAATTACACATCTCAGAATGACAAGAAATGCAGAAGGAATTTTTCATGCCTTTTTTTTTTCTTCCACTTTACATTTGTTTAGTACTTCTCTTTATTCCTGAATCTGGCTCCATCAGAGATGAAACTGCACAAGTCTGGATTTTCTCCTGGCAGTCTAAATAACCTCTTGTGCCCTGGCAGATAGAATTCGCTGTCCTGTGTATTCCCCAGATCTTAATTAGGAGAATTGAACAGTTCCAAACCATTGCCACTGCCTGAATCCTCTGTGTCTTAGAGCAGCTCTGTACTTGTTTCTCTAGAGCATTCCTGTGGGGCTTGTGTCCACCAGGCCTGGCTGGAATCAGGAGTCAAAGCACTGAGCCACCTGCTCAGAAAGAAACAGGGAACTGAACACTTCAGAAATCCTTGGACATCTCTGAGAATTTAATTATTTGTGCTGATTTAATCAGTGTTAGTTGCTATCAGAAGCAAAGACTTTGTGTTTAGATGCAGTTACTGAAGTGAGAAATGTAGATGAGAGACAATCTATAAGATACACAAACTTCCTTTGAAATACAAGATATTTAAGACCTCTTATTCAGCACCCTGCAATAACTGCAGTCAGCATGGTGCAGTTCATGTGTAGGTTCCCTTGTTTTAGGAATCCTCCCAATGATGCATGTCCAGGTGGGCTGGCCCCAATCTTCTTACAGCAATGCTTTAGGCACCATCCAAGAGCTTCTGTCCAGCCCTCAGGGGAAGAGCTGGGGGCTCTCTTGGTAGCTCATCTTTCCTGTTTCTTTGGGGCTCAGTTGCTCTGCTCTTGCCATGAGTTACTGGCCAAGTGCTTCTCTCTGCAGCTCTGGGCTCTCAGCTGGGCTGCCTGGCTCTTTGGATAACGAGGAAAAGCTTTTCTTGAGGATTGCAAAGGCCTGGGATGGAGTTAGGTAGGGAACTGAGTGCTGGACTGTTCTGGAGCAGCCCTGGGAGGGCTGGGTGGGGGAGCTTCACCACCACAGCCTAGGGCAGAACCTCCATCTGTGCTTCCCCCTTGGTGCCTTGCAGCACACTGACCTCCTCCGTGCTTTCCAGCACAATTTCAGAGGCAGAGCACTTCTGTAGGTAGGATCTCAGGGATTGGCTTGTAGGGAGTGGGACAGTGAGTTCTCATTCCCAGCTTCTGTTCCATCTGTAGCCCCAGTGCTCAGAGCACAGCCCAGCTGCAGTGACCATCACCCCAGGTCTGCAGAGGAGCTTCCTTTTGCCCTGTGGGAAGGAGAGGGGATCCCATGGATTCAAACTTTATTGCTTTTCTTGTGCTTGTCTAGAAGGGTAAAAAAACAATTGGAATTCCACTTCATTGCAAGATTTTCCAGTTAAGTTTGACTCTCTCCAGCCTCTTTGTTAAGGCAGGCACTTTGTCAGACTTTCCTTTTTCTTCATTTTATCCTTTTTTTCATTCCCACATACTGCATTAGAGGTGTTCATTGGGTGTATTTGGTTTTTCCTTCATGGAATCATGGGTAGTTTCATTGCAACTCATCTCTTTCTGTTTGTTTCGTATAGGGCTGGTAGTGCAGGACCATTCAGACCCCCTGTTCAGTTCCTATGCCTATAAGTCCCACTACCTACTGAATGAGTCAAATCGTGCTGAGTTGATGAAATTACCTATGATTCCTCCTCCTTCGTCAGCTTCCAAAAAGAAATGTGAGAAAGGTAACCAAAATAGTTTCTTTCTCTTTAATTTACTTTCGCTTTTTCTATTTTTTCTCTCTAAATCAACGGAGAAATGTCTGCTTGTCCCCTGACACTGACTGCTTTCAGTGACCTTCACTCATGGTTTTTGTGAGCCTGTGTTCATGTTGTTGGCGATTTTTAATTTTTTATTTTTTTAATTATAAAAGGGCTTAAAATAATTGCTGTCACTAAATTCTCCTTGGAAGAGATTTGGTCACTCTCTGTCTGGCCTGGGCTGTTCCAGGTTCAGGGAGCTGTTGGCACAGCAATGTGAAGAGGAGGCAGATGGATCTCGATGTTGTTGCAGTTCAGTATTTACCTGGATGATGTAAAACACTTCTTAAAGGGATTGGAGGCAGAGGGGGCTGTGCTGCTTCGGACCTTGTGCAGATCCTGAGAGGAGAGAGGGCGTTTGGGGCTGGACAGGGGTGGGTGCTGTGTCCTTGTGGAGAGCAGGAGGGCAGGGAGGTTTGGCCTGAGTGTGCCCCATGGGCCTCATGTCCCACCTCCACCACCGAGCCTGAGTGCCCCATCCTGTCCCCTGCCCTGGGGATGGATCCTTGCCACAGCCAGGCTGGGACCCTGCAGGGACCCTGCTGCCGAGGGGACTGAGGGGCAGTTCCTGGTGCCATGCCGAGGGGACTGAGGCTCTCTGGATCCCTGGGGGCAGTTCCTGGTGCCAGGGGGCCTGAAGGGCGGTTCCTGCTGCTGAGGGACAGAGAGGCAGCTCCTGGTGCTGAGGGGACTGAGGCTCTGCAGACCCCTGTGGGGCAGTTCCTGCTGCCAAGGGGACTGAGGCTCTCTGGATCCCTGGGGGCAGTTCCTTGTGCCAAGGGGGCTGAGGAGCAGTTCCTGGTGCCAAGGGGGTGAGGCTCTCTGGATCCCTGGGGGCAGTTCCTGCTTCCAAGGGGGTGAGGGGCAGTTCCTGGTGCTGAGGGATGGAGGGGCAATTCCTGCTGCCAAGGGGACTGAGGTTCTCCACATCCCTGGGGGCAGTTTCTGCTGCTAAGGGGGTGAGGCTCTTCAGATCCCTGGGGCAGTTCCTGCTGCTGAGGCTCTCCAGATCCCTGGGGGCATTTCTGGTGCCAAGGGGGCTAAGGCTCTCCAGATCCCTGCAGGGCAGTTCCTGGTGCCAAGGGGCTGAGGGGCAGTTCCTGCTGCTGAGGGGACTGAGGTTTTCCAGATCCCTGGAGGCAGTTCCTGATGCCAGGGGGGCTGAGGGGCAGTTCCTGGTGCCAAGGGAACTGAGGCTCTGCAGACCCCTGTGGGGCAGTTGCTGCTGCCAAGGGGATTGAGGCTCCCCAGGCCCCTGTGGGGCACTTGCTGCTGTCTGTGTGCAATGCTCAGCTCTGGTGTTTCATTCCCCACAGAACTTTGGTTCCCCGGAGCGTTCAGAGCCGGTGCCCCATTTCCCAGCCCAAGTTAGGTCGCTGTCAGCGTTGTGAGATCACTGGCTTGCAGTAGTCCTGTAATTCCTGAAAACAAGAATTATTTTGAGCCCTGTGCTTAGCTTGAGCCGTATCTGCCTAATGCATCCCGAGAGCAATGTTGGGTTTTTTCTCGCTTAGCATTGACGGTTTTGTGTTTGATTTTGTTTGATTTTTGCATCTCTTGGCATTTTCTCATCTTGGATAATGTTTCAGTGATTTGTCTGTATTTCCTCTGAAATTACACTTGCAAAAAATACTTCAAAAATTTCATTATGGGTTTGGGAGCTCTGGAGGATCCGTGTGACTGGATTTTACTGGTTTTAGCAGAGGAAATACAGTGTTGGTCATGCAACTGAATTGTTTAAGGAATGCTTATTGTAACATGCAATGATCAATTAATGCAATGATATTTTGGGAAGTCTATAGGTGAACAAGATTTTCTGATAAAGGTTTGAAAGTGACTATTCACACTTCTTTTGATACTGTGATTGAAAATTGGTTTGAATACTCTCAAATATCTCCCAGATTTTCCATCTGGGAGACAAAATCTTGTTAATTTTTAAATATATATACATATAAGAACATGTATATATATTTTATATACCTACATGTATAAAATATTACAGTACGTGTAATGTCATCTTACATCTTTGCTGAGGGTGGCTTAGAGCTGTGCTGTGGCTCTCCACATGTAACACATCATCCAAAATGTGAGCCAACCAAAATAACTTTTGCCCAAATTAGTGTAAACTTCAGAAATTCATGTGAACCCCAGCGCTGAGGTTCCCTCTCTGCACCAGGAATTTTTGGGATGGGGACAACTCACGTGTGTCTCATTCTGCTTTATGTACTGGACTTATCCTGGTAAACTTTTTGTGGAATAAACACATTTATTACAACCCTTGCAGCAGAAAAGTATTGGTCAACCTATAGGCTGTGGGGTTGGTGCTCGCTAATGATTGCTGGGGATTCAGTCAGAGCAATGTTGATTGAAAAGGATTCTTGAAAAATGTGGAGTTTTGGGTTGCTTTGGCCATCACCAAAAGCTGGTAGCACTGTTCCCAGCTGCAGTGCTTCCCTTGGCTGTGGTGCTCCTCCTGCCAGCTCACCTCGTGTTTGAATCCTCAGCTGCTTTTTTGTCTGATGCAGTCCCAGCTTAGATTAAACCCTGCACAGTCCTTTTTAACCAACATTGTTAAGCTTGACTTGATCCCTTTCTTTTGCCATTTTTCTGTGGGAAATCTGGAGTGGATGATCTAAAATAAATGTCAATTACTGTGCACGGGGGGGAGCAATCCTGACTTCTACAAACCAAGCAGGGCTTCTTTGTTTCAAGGTGGCAAACTGTTGTGCTGTGAGTCGTGCCCAGCTTCCTTCCACCCCGAGTGTCTGAGCATAGAAATGCCTGAGGGCTGCTGGAATTGCAATGACTGTAAAGCTGGCAAGAAGCTGCGGTACAAGCAGATCGTTTGGGTCAAGCTTGGGAATTACAGGCAAGTTCAACTTTTGGATGTTTTAATGCATTCTGGAATTGCAGGAAGATAAAGCAGCTCAGTCATCATGAACAAGAGTTAGAAATGCAATAATTCCTCTGCTTGGGGTCAGACATGGATGAAACGTGATGCTCCTGCTTCTCCCAGGTGCTGGACTCTGGATTGCACCACCTTTGCTCTGCAGAGCGTGGTCAGGATGTGGGAAAGCAGGGGCTGCCAGAACCCAGCTGTCTTTGCTGGTGTTTGCTGTAGTCAGCTGCAGCAATACAGGTGTTTGCAGGTGATCCTGGAAACCCACTCTCAGGCCATGGATATGCTTAGAAGGCTTTCCCAAAATTTGGAGTAAGAACATTGCTTGTGTTTTGCATGGAGCTTCCCAGGCATTGCCAGCATGAGGAAGGAATTCATTTCCTTGAGAAAGAAAAACTGGCTTTTATTTCTCAATCCCATAGGGAAACTGGGAAGCTCTGCTTCAGGGAACTTACATTCTTCTTTTCTCTCCTACTCTGCAGGTGGTGGCCAGCAGAGATCTGCAATCCCAGGTCTGTGCCTCTCAACATACAGGGCCTCAAACATGATATCGGGGACTTCCCAGTATTTTTCTTTGGTTCACATGACTACTATTGGGTACACCAGGGCAGAGTTTTCCCTTATGTTGAAGGAGATAAAAGCTTTGCTGAGGGGCAAACTAGTATTAACAAGACCTTCAAGAAAGGTAAAATCAAACAAAGTTTATAGTGGTTTATGACAAAAATTCCACGTGTTTGTGTCTCCATCACCACTTAACCTGCATGGGAATATTATGTGACTAGTGTTCTGTGTTCACGTGAAATCCAAGCATTGTGTTGATCCCTTGACTGCAGATAAAAATGTGTTTAAGTGCCTACTCATTGTGTGTTGTTGTGGGCCAGTTCAGTGCTTCCACAAACGGGGGAATGTTGAGATGGATCTTGGGCTCTGCTGCATGGGATCATTGTTCAGTATGTTGGTATCTGCTGATAAATTCATGATCAATTGCAATAACTAATTTTAGCTTGTCTTTTTGTTAATAAAGTTCTGTTCCTAGTCTTGAAAAAAAAAATAGATGTACATATTTGATTAGCAGCAGCTGGGACTGATTGCTTTCTATTCTGAATTCCTTGCACAGCACTTGAAGAAGCAGCAAAGCGTTTCCAGGAACTGAAAGCACAAAGAGAAAGCAAAGAGGCATTGGAAATTGAAAGGAATTCAAGGAAGCCTCCGCCCTATAAACACATTAAAGTGAGTTGGCCTCTTTCTATTTTATTTTTATTCTGTGTGTGAGGAAGTTGCCCTGTGCATGAGTAAGGATGCCTAGAGAAGGTGTGGCAGTGTTCAAGGGTGGTTTGGGTGGGGATCAGAGCAGCCTGGTCTAGTGGAAGGTGTCCCTGCCCATGGCAGTGGTTGGGATGGATATTCTTTAAGATCCCTTCCAACTCACACTGTTGTGTGATTCTAAGTTAAGTACCTACACCAAGGTGTTCAGCCTAAAGAAATTCACGTAAATAATTTTGCTGTTCTTTTCACTGATCTCTTGTTGTGTTTTAAGGTACCCTAAAACACAGAATAAAATAATTTTTACAGAATAAAGCACAGAATAAAATAATTCTTCTTTGCCTTTTCATTTTATTTGTTGATTCTGTGTTCCCAGTGTGTTGCCTTCATCCCTTGTTCTACCATTTGCTCCCCAGTCCAACAAGGCAATCACGAAGGCGCAGATCCAGGTGGCCAACAGGAAACACAGAATAAAATAATTTTTTACGGAATAAAATAATTCTTCTTTGCCTTTTTGTATCAGTTGTTGATTCTGTGTCCCCATTACCTTGCCTTCATGCCTTGTTGTGCCCTTTTCTCCCCAGTCCAACAAGGTGATCGGGAAGGTGCAGATCCAGGTTGCAGACCTGTCGGAGATCCCCCGCTGTAACTGCAAGCCCTCAGATGAGAACCCGTGTGGGCTGGAGTCAGAGTGCCTCAACAGGATGCTGCAGTACGAGTGCCACCCTCAGGTGTGCCCAGCTGGGGAGCGCTGCCAGAACCAGTGCTTCACCAAGAGGCTCTACCCCGACGCAGAGATCATCAAAACCGAGCGCCGCGGTTGGGGCCTGCGCACCAAGAGGAGCATCAAAAAGGTACGGTGGTGTATTTTCTGAAAAATCTTCTTTGCCCAGGATTTTTCTGCTGAGAAGTCTCAGAAAATAAGTATTGCTTTGGAATGTGGTCTAGAGGTTGCTCACCAACAGTTGCATCTTTGATTGGTTCCATGTGAATTGTGTTGACTTAAAGACCAATCCCAGTCCAGCTGTGTTGGAACTCTGGTCTATCATGGTTTTTATTATTCATTCTTGTTGTAGCCTTCTGTTATCTCCTTTTCCTTTCTTTAGTATAGTTTTAGAATATAATACAGTATAGTATAATATAGTATAATATATATAATATATATCTTATAATATATAATTATATATAAAATATATAATATAGTATAATATAATTAATATATCAACCTTCTAAGAACATGGAGTCAAATTCTCATCTCTCACCTCATCCTGGAGGCCTCACAACACAACAACCCCCAAAGAAGGCAGGAATGATGAATCTGACTCCGTGTTCTTAGAAGGCTAATTTATTATTTTATGATCTATATTATATTAAAGAATACTAAATTAAACTATACTAAAGAATACAGAAAGGATATAGACAGAAGGCTAAAAGATACTAATTGCAACTCATGATTCTCTCCCCACCAGAGTCTGACACAGCTTGGCCCCAGTTGGCCAATAAGTCAAAAACAATTCACATGAAAGCAATGAAACAATGTCCAAATACATTCCAAAGCAGCAAAACACAGGAGAAGCAAATTAGATAATATTGTTTTCCTTTTTCTCTGAGGCTACTCAGCTTCCCAGGACTAAAGTCCTGGGCAAAGAGATTTTTCCAAAAATATGACAGTGACAGTACAGTGAGCCAGGACAGGGCTGTGACAGCCATCAGGGTGGGTCTGGGTGAAAGCATTGCACTCTGCACTGTCACAGTCATATTTTCTGAAAAAAGCAGGTCTGAAGGGCTGCTTTTAAAAATGGGGTTTAGCCATTAGTTTTATTAAATTCAGAACTTTTAAAATCTGTGTTTCATGAAAACTGTGCTACTGCAAGTGTTCTGAGCTTATTGACTGCTAAAGTCCTAATAAAAGTAATGTAGTGAAAATACTTACTGTAACAGTTCCTGTTTCCTGAGGAGTCCATGAATACCCTCTTTGAAAGAAAGTGAGAAGGTTGAAAGGGTTTTATAGACCTGACAACTGTCTTGTGTACTGAATGCAGGAACAGGGCTGCCTTTTATTCTGCCTGGGTGTAATTCTAGGACAGCAATTACCTGGTGCATGTATTCACACTGTGCCTACCAGACCAGTAAAGTGTAACACTTTTTGTGATGATCAGAGTCTTTTTTTATAGGAAATACTTTTTTCTGTGCTGCTTCCCTTTATGATTGTGCTTAGGATGCAGAGATTTCTTACTTTTGTTCTTGTTTGCAGGGTGAATTTGTGAATGAATACGTTGGGGAGCTGATTGACGAGGAGGAATGCCGGCTGCGGATCAAACGTGCTCACGAGAACAGTGTCACCAATTTTTATATGCTGACTGTAACCAAGGTGAATATTGTCTTGTTTGATAGAAAATGTCACTCAGCAGCAGGAAAACTCTTTGCTTTCTAACCACTAAACACATCTTTTGTCTTTTTCCTTGAAGGACCGAATAATAGATGCTGGCCCAAAGGGGAACTACTCTCGTTTTATGAACCATAGTTGTAACCCAAACTGTGAAACACAGAAGTGGACAGTGAATGGTGACATTAGAGTTGGACTGTTTGCTCTTTGTGACATTCCTGCAGGTAAAAGGATGCCTCTATTTGGCATGTTTGCTTTTGTCTTGCAGTGGCCAAGTTCCTCACTTAGAATTGTGGCTTTTTCTTTGAAGTTATTAATACCAGTGAAGTGTTTAGGAACTTTTCATTCATTGCAGTGGAGATGATACTTAAGGTTCCACTTTTAGCAGGGGTCTCATGGTAATAAATGCTAATGAAATGTCATTGTCACAGGCCTGTCTTCCCTCAGTGTCCATGTGGGTGAATTGTTTTTCTTTACATTTCAGGAATGGAATTAACATTCAATTACAACTTGGATTGCCTGGGCAATGGCAGGACTGAGTGTCCATGTGGGTGAATTGTTTTTCTTTGCATTTCAGGAATGGAATTAACATTCAATTACAACCTGGATTGCCTGGGCAATGGCAGGACCGAGTGTCACTGCGGAGCAGAAAACTGCAGCGGCTTCCTGGGAGTGCGGCCCAAGGTACATGGCTGGAACTGGAGCTTCTCCTCCCAAACCCAGAGATTCTCTAGGGCAAAGAGGGTTTGGATTTATTTCAAAATATTTATTTGTTTAGCATAATACTTTCTACCCTTGGAAGTCTCCGAAGATTCTATAGTCTGCCCTGCCATGCTGTTGTATCTGGCAAGAAGTTAATTCATAAACATCTGAATGAGCACTTCTGGCTTTTAGAGCTTAAAAACTATTTTAAATGGATCTCATTTAAGAAGAATTCATGCAAATAATAACCCAAAATTTACTTGAGTGCTGGGGATTTATAAGTGACTCTGTGTTGTAATTTTCTCCTTCTCAGACAGCATTTGCATCGGCAAATGAAGAGAAGGTGAAAAATGCAAAACTAAAGCAGAAGAAACGGAAAATAAAAACAGAACAGAAGCAGATGCATGAAGATAACTGTTTCCAGTGTGGAGATGGGGGAGAGCTGGTCATGTGTGATAAGAAGGACTGTCCCAAAGCATACCACCTCCTATGCCTTAACCTGACTCAACCACCTTTTGGTAAGAACAGTGGCTCCTCCTGCTTAACTTCTTCCTGCTACAAGACAGTGTTGGAGATGAAATGCAGCATTCATCTACATAAAATACAGTGTTCACTTACATTAAATGCAGTACTCATTTGCACCAAATTTGCTTTTGCAATACCACTCACTTTTAGCAGTACATCAGGTGACTGTTCCTAAATGGAACTGGTGGGCAGAGGCTTTGTCATACTTTTTAATGTTGCTCATGTTCCTCTCCTTGAATCAATCAAACTTCCTCTTATTTTGATTGAAACATGAACATCGTCTTTTTGTCTAAAAAATGCAGAACAGAACTGTGTTCAGTCAGATTCTTGTATGTGAGAAGCAGAAGTAGTGGCTGATTTTACTGAACTTTGTTTGCATTCATCTGAGCACGGAGTGAGGATTAAAGGCCAGTGCTGTCTCCAAAGTGCACTAATTCCAGCTCCTTTCTCTCTCTCCTCCCCTCCTCAGGAAAGTGGGAATGTCCATGGCATCAGTGTGACATCTGTAGCAATCCTGCCGTGTCCTTCTGTGAGTTTTGCCCCCACTCCTTCTGCAAGGATCACGAGAAGGGAGCCCTGGTGCCGTCGGCGCTGGACGGCCGCCTCTGCTGCTCCGCACACGACCCCAAATCTCCTGTGGCACCCGAGTACTGGAGCAAGATCAAGTGCAAATTGGAAGCACAGAACGCTGTGGAAGAGGCAAAGGAGTGAATTTGGTTAAAAACAAACACGGGAGGGGAGAAGAGGGGCAGCAGGCGATGAACTCGGAGTTTGCAGTGCCACACTCGGCTTTGTCCTCGGAGCCGTCACGTGTGAGCTGGAATGGGACCATTGAGCTGAGCGAGAAGGACCAGGCAGTGGTGTTTGGTTTTTATTGTTTGGTCTTTCTTTTACCCTTGAATGTGCTACAGCAGCTCTTACTGTTGGAAACCAGGAGCGTCTTGGCCTTTGAAGAAAACCGTAAACCTTTTGACAGTGAAAAGAATATTCTGTTTAAAATAATGTTCTTTGAGTGTAGAAAGCAAAGCATAGCCACATATTTATTTATTTAATTTTGAAAGGGTGTTGAAGATCTGGCTTTGATCAGTCATCGTGTCTTTAAAAACAAAACAGCGAAGCCAACGTAACTTTTGTGTCTAGTTTATGGAAAGAGCAAAGCCTGTCCCCTCTGTAACACTGAGATGCCAAACAGACAGGTGTGGGTGTCAGACCAGGTGGCTCTGCAATGCCTCTGTTCCAGTACTTATTGTTAAAGGCATTGGAGAAGGTAGGTTGTCTCTCATGTTTACTTCTGAATATTATTGTGAAGCTTTTCCTGTGAGAAATCAGGTGTGTGACTTCTGGGAAGTGCTCGTAACACAAGGTCTGGCAGTGAGGAAGAAATGGTGGTGCCTTGCTCCAGAGCTGTCTTGGGTGTTTGCAGACATGCAAAAATTCAGAGTTTAATTGCACAGTGGTCATTTCTGTACCCCACCTATATTTTGGAAACCCCTCCCAGGCAGGAGAGGCCCCCAGCCTCAGTCAGAGCTGAAGGCAGTCCTGCCAGTGGCTTCCTCACCTGGTTTGCTGGCAGTTTCTGAGTGATTCTTCAGTCCTGCCTTCTCAGGCTCCCCTTGGCTTCAGGGAGACTTGTGCACGTGAGGGACCTGACCCATGTGCATGTTGGTTTTAATGGAGTGTTAATATTTTTTTGTTGAGAGAGAGATCTTCTAACTTTAATCTTCATTGTGTAATGGAGCTGAGGAACATCTCAGCACTTCCTCAATGAACAGGGTATTTTGTGTCTGGGTAAGGGGCCATATCCCAGCAGCCAGCTGATGCCTCAGGAGATGGTTCTGTCTTGGATTTCCTCTGTTAATCAGAGAGACAGACTCCTTCAGTGAGGCTTTCAAGGTGGCTTATGTTGCCTCTTGCTCCAGAATTTTTTTAGAAAACCTCTCTTCCTCCATTTTTTTGTGCAAGGAGCCACAGGGCACTGGTGTCCCCAGGCTGGAGCTAGTTTTGGTGACTCTTCCCCCCTCAGCCCACAATCTCACCAAGCACTGTTCCCCCCCTGCCCTGGTACAGTGAGTACTTCTGCCTTGTGTCCTGATAACAGCTACTCCCTGCCAGCCTCTGCTCGTGGGTACTGAAAATAATCAAATCTTGCTGGCATCTGGCTGAACTGAGCCTTGGAATTAAGAACCTTGTCTCTGGAAAACTGCTTACACAAACCCGTGGGAACACAGAGACTTCTCAGATCAAGAAAAAAATCTGTGTGGAATTTAGAACGTGTCTTGCCTCTGCCTGGTGTGCTTCTCATCCTCAAACTGGTGTACAGGGGGAGTTTTTTTGTGTGTGCAATCAGTGATGGATACACTACAGTCCCTGAGCAGCTGCCCACACCTCCCTTGGGGTGCCAGACCCCACAGGTGCTGGGGCACACCTGGGCCAGCAGCTTTGGGACCCCTAAAGCACTTCCTGCTGGGGGCCATGCTCCAGCCAGGGTCCAACACTAACCCTGCTGGAAAGCAGTGCTGGATTTTGGTATTTTTAAAGAAAAAAAATAAGGTACAAAAAGGATTTTATTTTTCTTAACGTTTTGTGTGGGAAATGTCTCTTTTTATGCTCTTATTGAGGATGTTTAACCTTCTCAGAAATTCCAAACACAGCTCTTGCTACCATGTCTGTAAGGCCTGAGGTGTTCACTTTATATTCTTTATTAGGCTTGATAATGTTCACTGATTTTCTCTGAAGTCAGAGCATTCTGATATTGCAGCTATCAGCTGATATATTTTATATATATATATGTATAAAAATATGTATATATATATATCAGATATGTTGCTGGTACTGTGCTGCTGTGTGAGTGCCCCAATCTGCTCCATTAATTCCTTGTCCATGGTGACCTGCTGAGCAGAGGGAGGTGATGTGGCAGCACCAGGACACCTTGGGAGCATTGGACAGGAGCACAAACTGGCAGTGGCCACCCTGGCAGTGCCACAGAAGGCTTTAAACTCCTCAAATGCTGTGATGGAGGCTGCTGCTCCTCCTGTGCCACTCCATGTCTTGGTTCACTTTGTGTTCAGACTTCTTAGAGATGCTTCTTTTTTCCACCAAAAAATTATTCATAGCAGCTGGGCTTGGACTCAGGAGGGAAAAAACAGGAGAGGTTGTTTAGTTTGTGAACAAAACTCTGAACTGAAGAGAAGGTGAGTCTTTCAAAAAGCTTTAACATTATCAGATGAGAGCAACCCAGTTCAGAGGATCTTGGTGACTGTTCTGAGTGCCAGGCTCAGATGCTAAAATGTACATTTCAACCACACCTTTGTAAGCTGAGTAACCAGAATGCAGTTGCTTAGTGCAGCTCCTTTGTAAGGAAAAGATTGCACAGCTGTTCTGATGGATTGGCTTCAGCAGAGTGGGAGGCAGCTGCTGAATTCATTTGTGTGGGCTCCAAAATAAGGAATCTTGGATAGTTGGGTCATTTCATGCTGAGACCTAGGGGAAATCCACAGAACTGGTAATTTTGGTGGAGAATTACAGTGTGCTGTCCCAGCACATTGTTTTTCCTTCATGGGCACACAGTGACACGTTTTTCACCTATTTTCTTGTTACATTTTTGGGGTGGCCCCACACTTCTGGTGACCTCCTGCCTCCATCTCTGGCAACTGGGCAGTGCCTGAGCTGCCCTGCCCAAGGAACAGAGTTTGTGGTTTATTGGAGCTTCTCCTCTGCAGCTGCACCTGTGGCCAGATGAATTTAGAAGCAAAATTCCACAATTCTGTGATTCCAGTGGTGCAGGGGCTGGTTCCACCATTACTGAACACATTGTGCAAGCATTAGCTGTTGTAGCTGTCAGATTGTTGTATAGACTTGTCCTGTCCATAGGCTGTTGAAGCTCAGGAAGGAAATTTCATGAGCAAATCACCTTCTCTGGTCACCACATGGTCTTGAAGAATCAGTTCAAATGGAGTAATAGGGCTGGAATGTGGATTTTTGGCCTTTCTTCTTAAAAAAACCCTTCTTTTATCTTAATTTCAGGATAGAATGGGAAAGACACAATTACTAGACATAATTATCAATGAGCATAAAATCTGTATATATTGAAACTTGACAGAATTATGTGGGAGGGGAAGGGGGGAGGGTGGGATGGGGGTGTCCGACGCTGGTACGGAGAAGTCACTTTAACATGGAAACCTCTGCCTCATTGAATTCAGGGTTTAATGTACTTGAAGCTCTGCGGTTCCTTTTACAGCTTTTTTTATTTATACATGATTTTTTTTTTTTTTTGTATACTGCATTGAAAAATGTCCTTGACTTCCCCCCAAATTCCTTCCTGCTCCTGCTGTGCAGTGGATCCATGGCAAACAGGAGGGTTTGGGAGGTTTGTGCTCACCAGGTGTTGCGTGGGAGACGTTGACCTTGGAGCAGTGCTGTCCCTTTGCTTCCCATTCCCATCAGCTTTCCCCACCATTTCTCTTTGTGTAGCAAAAACATTTGCACTTAAGATACACTCCTACACGTTGGATGTATTCCCAGTGTTGTTCTGAGGGAAAAAGGAGGAAGAGAAAAAGGCAAAACCAGGAAGAAAAGAAAGGTTGTTTCCTGTGATACTGTATTTCCCAGTGAGCAGCTCAGGTCTGTGTTCCCTTGGGGAGGGGTCCTGCTGCTCCAGAGTGGGAGCTGGGGAGCTGGAACTGTGCTTTGTGTAGGGGATTCCTGTGCTTAATGTGAATAAAAAAGGGAAAACACGTGTGAATTTGCCAAAGCCATTTACCACTCCCTGTGCCCCGGGGCTGTGCCACCACCAGCTCCAGGGGCAGGCAGCTGCCTGGGGTCCCTCTGAGATGCCAGCTGCATGGGTTCCCCTGGAGATCTCAGCTGCCTGGGGTCCCTCTAGGGGGATCTGGAACTGGAGGTGCCAGCTCCCTGGGGTGCCTCTGAAATGCCATCTGCATGGGTCCCTCTGGAGATCTCAACTGCATGAGGTCCCTCTGGAGGTGCCATCTGCCTGGGGTCCCTCTGGACATGCCACTGTTTGTAAGTTCAGTGGGTTCTTTCCTGGGGTCCCACCTTGCAGTTCTCTCTCGCTTTTGGGTCATAACCAGACTGGACGAACCCCTACACTCCCTGTTCCAGTATCTCATTTTGGTGTCACTTTTCCACCAAGCCCCCAGGGTGATCCTGTCCCATCTGAGCCAGGGGTTGGGGGTTGCATTTGGGGTGCTCTGAGGACCCCAGCCCGTCTGTCTCCTCACCAGTGATGTTGCACAACGCAGATCCCCGCGGATCCGTCTCCATCCCCGCGTGCTCTGTAAGATGGACCTTTGTAGAGTCGTTCTTTCTGTAGACTTTGTTTATCTGTAACAAACTTTGTAGATTCTGTGAAATGTTATTTTAAGGAAATCACTCGAGTCTTTAATAGCAAAGCGTCGATATTCACCGGAGTTGGTTTGGAAGAGTTTTTGGACGCAGATTCAGCCCTGGCACTACCGAGGAGTGTCTGATTCCACGGGGCATTACTGTATCATGACTTGATGTTGCCGCATAGACTTTGAGATATCCAATATTTTGGGGGGTTTGTGTTGGCCTCTGTCCTCTTGCATAGTGTGAAGCCTGTAAAGCTGGTTCCCTGTACATAGATAGCTCCTGTCCTCTAGGTAGAGCGTATCGAGACTTGCCTGTAATATTTTAGCTTCTTACTGACTGTGTGTGATGGTAGAACATATAATTTTTGTACATTCTATTTACTGAGATGTTGCCTTTTTTTTTTTATTTTACAAATACTCTGGAATTCAGATGTGGGTTTTGGTTTGTTTTTTTGGTTTATTTTCTTTTTTTTTTTTTTTTTTTTCCTTTTACTTTTCCGTGAGGAAAGATTTTTAATAACATTCCACTGATCTGAATTTTTTTTTTTTTTTTTTTTTTTTTTTTTTTTTTTTTTTTTTTTGTTT
>JAWWMS010000084.1:2161698-2186148 GCA_035048045.1 Chlorospingus semifuscus
ATCACAGATGCACCTGTTGCATTCCACAGCAGCAGATAATCAATGTTTACATTTTGTTCCTGAGGCCTCTCAGCTTTTCAGGAGGAAAAATCCTAAGGAAGGGATTTTCCATAAAAGATGTCTGCGACATCCCCAGATGGAAGTGCTGCTCTAGGCTGCCAAATGCTCATGTGCAGGGAGCAACTGTCCCCAGCCCTCTGTGTTTTGTCCCCTGATGTAAAACCCCAGGCCCAGGACGGGGCTGATCCCATTCCCACAGCAGGAGCCCCCATCCAGCTCCCACAGCCACCCTAAACGCACCAACCTGGAAAACCCTTCCAGGCCAAGAGCCCTGAGCTGGGATGAGCCTTGCCCAGGGCCATGAGAACGTGCAGAAGGGGTGTGGAGCTGTTCTCCATCACTGGAAATGTCACAGGTGACATCTCCAATGGCCCTGGTGCTCCTGTGGGCAGCATTTGGGGGCTGCACTCTGAGTACAAAACCCAGAGAAGGCACCTTGGCCAAAGTGAATTTGATAATCACCCTCAAATGGGACTGGGAGGAATAGAGGAAATAGCTGCAATGGCAAGTTCTCCCTTGGAAGAGGAAGGGCTCCTCACCTGAGCCCATTTCTTGCAGCTGGGGGCACTCAGGGATGCACCCACACCTGGGGCCCCTCTGGCACACAGGGACCTGTCCAGGTGCCCCCCCAGAGCTCAGGGGCTGACACTCCTTCCCACAGCCCCCACAGCACATCTGCAAACATCTGCATGCTGGGGGTGTGGCCCTTAACAGGCCCCATTTATCCACGAAGGCAGAATTGGGCAATAATTGTGATCACTCTCTGTGATTTATTAGGACACCCCCACAGGAGAGGCCACACAGAGTCTCAGGCTTGGGGCTGAGATAAAGCAGAACAAGATTTTCATTTGTGCACTGGCTCATGGTGGAAGCCACTGAAAAACACATAAAAGATGCAAGAAAAACACTTTACCGGCCTGGAAAGCCACTGCAAATCAAGGCAGGGCACAAAGGGAGCCCACATCAGCAGAGGTGAATCAGGAAGGCTCAGGATCTGTTGAACCTGGGTTTATTTTCCCTCTGTGCTGGTCCCATGAGGGTGAGACCCTCAGAGCAGCTCTGGAAATCCCTGTTCCATGTTCCCTGCACAGACAGGCTCCAGCACACCCTGTGAGCAGCCCAGGATGTTTGCTGCTGTCCCACTGCTTACAGCACAGCCACCAACAGGGGATAAAGGTCTGACAAAAGCATGGAGTTGGAAATTTCAACCTGAGCTGGGAGGTGAGGGAATCCCAGAGTCCCCATCCATGGATCCCTGCTCAGGAATGGAGAGCACACCCCAAATCAACCCCAAACAGGGAGCATCAGCTCCCAAATCAACCCCAAACAGGGAGCATCAGCCACCTCAACCCAGCCTCAGGAGCTCCTTGGGGGCCTCAGTCCCACGGGATCTCCATTAACCTGGCAGGGTTTGCCTGTGCAAATCAGAGCTATTTATCCAGGCAGGGATGCACAACTCCCCAGGGCAAAGGCAGCCAGGGCTTCAGAGTTCCCCAGAAGGAGTTTAAAAGCTCATTTGTGCTAATTGGGAGCCACTGAAACCCAGCTCATTGGCAGCTGGAGCAGAGCAAGGAGGGGCATCAGCAGACCCCCTCACAGCACCTTCAAACCAGTCCCCAGCTCCTCAGGAGGACAATAAAATCTGATTATAAATCCCAGATTGAAGGATTTGAGTTTGCACCTCTTCAAAGCCCCCAGTGCCAGCACATGGATGCAGAGATTTCACCCTGTGAAGGGGAAAGATTTCCTGGTCTTTTATTTCAGAGCAGGGTTTGGGCTGGAACCTTGCAGACCATCTCATTTCATCCCCGCCACCCCAAACCATAAAGATCAGGTGGAATAAAAATAGATATTGGTATTGAATATAAAAATATTCAAAGAGCAATAACATGGATTTCTTTAACACCTGGCACTTACAGCCTGACTGACAACAAAACAAAGTGCAGAAAAAGGCAAAGAAAAAAAGGGGTCAAACGTCTCTCCTTAGAAACCCCTCAGATGGTGACCAGAGTTTGGGTCTTTCTTGGGAAAGAAGAAACCCAGAAAAAACCCAGAAAAAAACCCCAAGAAGGGCAAGAAAAAACCCAGGAAAAAAGGCAATCAAGGCCAGAAAAAAAAAAAAAAAACAGAAAAAAAAAAAAAAAACCCAAGAAAGGCAAGAAAAAACCCAGAAAAAGCCCAGAAAAAAAACCCAAGAAGGGCAAGAAAAAAACCCAAGAAAAAACCCAGGAAAAAAGGCAATCAATGCCAGAAAAAACCCAGAAAAAAATGCAAGAAAGGCAAGAAAAAACCTAGAAAAACCCAGGAAAAAAGGCAATCAAGGGCAGAAAAAATGCCGAAAAAAAACCAAGAAAGGCAAGAAAAAACTCAGAAAAAAGCCCAGAAAAAATCTCCAAGATGGGCAAGAAAAAACCCAAGAAAAAACCCAAGAAAAAACCCAAGAAAAAACCCAAGAAAAAACCAGGAAAAAAGGCAATCAAGGCCAGAAAAAAACCCAGGAAAAAAAAAACAAACAAGAAAGGCAATAAAAAACCCAGAAAAAAAAAAAACCAAGAAGGGCAAGAAAAAACCCAAGAAAAAACCCAGGAATAAAGGAAATCAAGGCCAGAAAAAACCCCAAGAAGGGCAAGAAAAAACCTGAGACTGCACGTGCTCATCTGATCCCAAATCCAATCCTAAATCCATTCCAGTGCCTTGCAGGGAGGACGCCTCATTCCTTGTGGCCACAGCAAAGGGAGCCCTGCAGGTTTGGGGTCTCTGCTGCTGCTCACACTCCTGAAGGGCCCTTCCAGGAATGCAGGAATTCCTCATCAGGAACACGACTCTGCACTGTAACTCCATCTCCTTCCAGTGCTGCCAGAGTGCTAATTAAATGATAATTACTCTGGGATGTAATAGGTATAACTATCAGGCACTTAACAGGGACGTGGTATTTACTTTGCTGTTTTTAACATGAATTTATTTTTTCTCAAGGGCAGCCAAGCAGGTGATTTGGAGTAGTGTTCTTCCTTTCCACTGAGCATAAAAATCACAATGAGCAAATTTCACAGGTAAACCAAGTTCTCTTTGTCTCAGGCACAACAACAACAACCATGCCCTGGTTAAAGCACTGAGCTGGGGCTGAAGGATCAGGATTAACACCCTGAGCCTGAGCTTGGTGCCCAAACTGGGACTTGGGCAGTGATTTCTGACCTATCTCCCACCAAAATCCTCCTACACTTGTTCCAAATGACATCAGATGGAAGAAACCACAATAAACTGACTTTTGAAGGTGAAGATGGGCTCAGGTGAGCATCCCTGCAGAACAAACCTGCTCTGTTTGCAGCTGAAACACCATTTTTAATGTCTGAACACTCAAACCAAGCTGCAGAAATCAGGAGAGAAATCTCCCTAAGCAAATGATTGCCTGGAACAAAGATGGGGCAAACACACAAAGGGAGCTGGCACCAGGCTGGGCTGGGAGGGAATTCCACAGGCAGGCAGGGCAGAGCACAGGGCCCTGTCAGCCCCTGGAAACAGCAGGAACAGCAGAGCAGGGCAGGCTGAGGGCAGGGCAGGGACAGGCTGAGCTGGGGAGCAGCCCCAGAGCCCCTCTGCCACCACAGGGTGACCCTGGGGTGGTTCTGGGATGGTTTTGGGGTGACTGGGGTGGTTTTTGGGTGATTTTGGGTTGATTCTGGGGTGGTTTTGGGGTGATTTTGGGTTGATTTTGGGGTGCTTTTGGGGTGACTTTGGGTTGATTTTGGGGTGCTTTTGGGGTGATTTTTGGATGAGTTTGGGGTGATTGGGGGTAATTTTGGGGTGACTTTGGGGTGATTTTGGTGTGATTTTGGGGTGGTTTTGGGTTGATTTTGGGGTGGTTTTGGGATGACTTTGGGGTGATTTTGGGGTGGTTTTCGGGCGAATTTGGGGTGGTTTTGGGGTGACTGTGGTGATTTTTGGGTGATTTTGGGGTGGTTTTGGGGTAACTGGGGTGACTTTGGGGTGGTTTCAGGGTGATTTTGGGATGACTTTGGGTTGATTTTGGGGTGACTGGGGTGACTTTGGGGTGATTTTGGGGTGGTTTTGGGGTGATTTTTGGGTGGCTTTGGGTTGATTTTGGCGTGACTTTGGGGTGACTTTGGGGTGACTTTGGGGTGATTTTTGGGTAATTTTGGGATGACTTTGGTGTGACTTTGGGGTGATTTGCACAGTCACATTCAAACCTCCAGTATAACCACAGTTCACCCACTGGTTCCAGTTCCCCACAGTCCCTCAGCAGCAGCTCCTAAACTCCAATCCCTCCTCAGCTCCCCGTTCCAGGCCCTGCTGGAAGCCTGTGCTGGGTGATGCCATCAGCAGTGGGGTTTGCACAGCCTCTGGTGCTCTCTGCCACATCCCTGCAAAGATTCAGGAGCCTCAAATCCTTGGGAACTGCAGGGATATTCCTGCAGACAGAGTTTGGGTGAGTGATTTCCATCCCCACCCCGGGTTGGAGGGATGGTTACTGGCAGCTGGAGCAGCTGCCCTCCCTGGGAAATGAGGCAGCAGCAGATCAGCCCTGTAAGCACCTTGAGGAGCTGAGTAATGCATTTATTGTGACACCTCCTTGACAGCAGCTATTGGTGGGGAGGGAGCTCCCAGCTTTGTTTCCCTGTTCATGCATTCCTGGCACAGCAGCACAATTCCTGGGAAAGCAGCAGATCCATCCTGGGCCTTTAACAGCAAATGTCACTCATTGCTCACTGCTGGGGTTTGTTTTGTTTAAAACACCGAGCAAAGCTGATGGAAAAGAAAAATGAAAATGGGGAAAACTGCAGTGCAATGTAAATGGAAACTTGGTAAAGATGATTGCCAGGTAAGGGAACTCAGGGGTGGAGAGGATGGTTTGGGTTCTCCTCCTCCTCCTGGATTAGTGCAGATCGACCCAACCACAAAGCACAGAGGCTGAGGCTGGCAGAGATTTATCCCAACTGCTTGTTTAAGGGTCAGGCACCCTGAGCTGTGACCGTGTTCACAGGGGTCTCAGGGTGAGGGAAGAGATGAGGATCTGACTCCATGTTTCAGAAGGCTTGATTTATTATTTTATTATATATATTACATTAAAACTATACTAAAAGAATAAAAGAAAAGGTTTCATCAGAAGGCTAGCTAAGAATAGAATAGCAAAGAATGATAACAAAGGTTTGTGGCTGGGCTCTCTCTCTCTGAGCCAGCTCGGCTGTGATTAGCCATTAATTACAAACTTCTAACATGGGCCAATCAAAGGTCTATGTGTTGCATTCTACAGCAGCAGATAATCAATGTTTACATTTTGTTCCTGAGGCTTCTCAGGAGGAAAAATCTTAAGGAAAGGATTTTTCATAAAAGTTGTCTGCGACAGCAAGTATTTGGAATTATTGTCATTGTCAAGTATTTGTCAGACCCTGTATCTGAACACCTGGTGACCAAAGGCAGCTTTTAGCTGTGCTTGCAGTAAACCATTCAAATGAAAGCTTTAATTCTGAACTGCAGATCCTGGAGAAGATTGGGAAGGACACGGTGATCACCCACGAGAAGGCGGCCGCGACCCCCGGGAACATCGTGGGGCCGCGGGACTTTGTGAGCGTGCGGTGCTCCAGGAGACGCGGCTCCACCTGTGTCCTGGCAGGGATGTCCACCACCTACGGGGCCATGCCCGAGCAGGAGGGCTTCATAAGGTACCTAAACCTGCTCAGCCTTGTTATTTGTGTGCAGGGAGGAGATTCCCACCGGGCACAAGGGTTTTACTGCGGGCTCAGGGTCGCTGGGTTTCTACGGGCAGCAGGAGCTGCTGCAGAAAGCCCAAAGTGCATTTTTGAGGCTGAAAAGTCCAAGTTTGGATCTGACCTGAGCCTCTCTCCCCACCAGGGCTGAGAATGGTCCCACCTGCATGGTCCTGCGCCCGCTGCCAGGCAGCCCCTCCCAGACCAGGCTCACCTGGCTGCTCAGCATTGACCTCAAGGTACCTGGAGCTGGGGGGAGCCAGGGGCTCTGGGGGAGGCCGGTTCTGCTCACAGGCTGTGTCTGCTCTCCCCAGGGGTGGCTGCCCAAGAGCATCATCAACCAGGTCCTGTCCCAGACACAGGTGGACTTCGCCAAACACCTGCGGCAGCACCTGGCCCGGCCGGTGCCTGCGGCCTGCTGACCACCAGGGCCTGCTGACCACCATGACCCACTGACCACAACCTGCTGACCATGACCTGCTGACCACCACGATCTTCTGACCACCACGACCTGACCACAGCCTACTGACCATGACCTGCTGACCACCCTGTGCAGGGCTTCCTTCAAGGGCCAAGTATGGAATTGTGTCACTTCAATTAGCCAGGCCTTTAATAGCAGACTCCACTAATTAATACGTAGTTACACTCAGTAAATAGAATGGTTTATTTATTAAAGCTCATTGTGTAAGTGCAGGACTAAAAATTTAATTCCTGCAGTTGCTTAACTGAGCATGTGCTGGCCCAGTCAGCCAACTCCACCCTCCCTAATTACTTTCAATGAATAAATAAAGCTTTAATTAGTGCTGTCTACAATTAAAGGTCTGGGCTAATAGCTGACTGGGAAGGTACATCCTCAGTGAGGCAAACACAAGCCTGACTGAACCTCAACTTTTACTCTCCCAAAGCTCAAACACAGCACTTACTTAACAATTTTGTTAAGTTCTAATTTATTTTTTTCTGTACCAACACATAAGAAGTGTCAAATTATTTATTCACCCAAAGCTCTGCAATGATGATCATTAGGCCCCCATGTAACTCCTGTGCACAGGAGATCTTCAGCTCAAAAGATCTCCAAGTGTAGCTACTTTGAGTTTCAATGTCATTTGTAACAATTTACAAGACAAAAACAAGAATAAAAAGAAGAGTTAAAGCCTTTATTTTTAAACTGGTTTCCAGTCTGTGGGGAAAAAAATACAGTTTGGACAGAAGCCCAAATTTCAGTCTTGCATGCAGCCGTGTTGTTCCAACAGAGCCGTCCTGGCTGGGAGCTGCTGGCCACCACCAGCCAAACACACCTGAGCACAGGGGTCACTGCAGCCACACCTGGCAGGTCCTGAGCTGTCACAGCCCGTTCTTTGAGAGAAGGTTCTTCAACAGCCCCAGCAGCACAAACACCCTCCTGGGGCAGTGGGGAGCTGTGAACACACACACACAACACCTGCCAGCCAGGGCTGCATCCTCCTCGGCCTGTTGGCGCCTTGGCTGATCACTGAGACACAGATGGAGGTTCCTCTGCAGCAAAGCCACAGTGCTGGGGTTTATGGCTCCCAGGGAGGGCTCCTCCTGCCATCCACCTCTGTCTCCACGTGGTACAGGACATCTGCCAGCGTGTGCTCCACCACGGCGCCCCAGCCCATGTCACTCATCTGCAGGGGAAGCACAGTGAGCTCCACTCCTGGACAAGGAGGGACCACACAGCCCAGGGCTGTTTCCCTCCTCAAAACAGTTCTGGCAGGGGGGAAATTCCAAGTGTTTCCTTGAACAACAATTCAGGCCCTTACTGACAACTGAGGCCAGATAACAGCACCTATTATTTAATTAAAATTTAATGATTCATTTGGATATCTGTCCTTACGTATTTTTTAACACAATCCTTTTGGCTACAACAAATTGTGGCCAAAATCCTTTTGGCCCCAATCCTTTTGGCTCCTTTAGTCCAGGTATTGAGACTGAAGGACAGGTACAGGTGTGGTATGAATCACACCAAAACATTTCTGATTTAAATAATGAGGTTTTCAAATGGGGTGAGAAGTTCAGTTTTACTTACAGGATGGTAAGTGATGTCTCTTGGTGGATACTTGAAATATGGCCCAAAGTTGATGGAAACCTGTGGAAGATATATTTTCATTAAATCTAAAAATCCAGGGAAATCTCTTTAGTCCTCCATTCTCACTCCTTCCTACTCCTGAGCCTCCCCACACCCTGTACAAGCCCACAAGAACAAACATTGCTGATGTTCCTTCAGCAATTTGCTAATCTTGTTACACATGGGAACAGCAAGATTGTTCCAGAGTCACTAAAATGATTCCCATCTTTCCTTTTCACCTGGCACACTCCTGGAGTGCCCACACTTTGTGCATGAACACACTTTGTGTGTGAAACTGATGGATTCAGGAATTCCCTTTCAAAGAACCCTCACTTACCGTGCAGCCTTTGTACAGAGAGATAGCAGGAAAATAAACCCCCTCAAAGATGTCCTTGAAGGCAACTCCTTGGCTGACACCATTCTTGAAGAATATGATCTGAAAAATGAAGGGTTTTCCCACTGATGGTGGCTGTCAGGACACAGCAACCCTGGCAAGAGTAATGCCTGCTCCCTTTCACTCAGGCCAGGCACGTGTTGAAGTGACAGCCACAACTCACCTGGCTTCCAGGGGCTTGCTTTAGGCTCTTCTCTGCTTTGTCCACAAAATCCTTCTCTTCAAAGTACAAGTAGCTTTTGAATTTGATCAAAGCCTGAAAAAGCAGCAAACAACATCAGGAACAAGCCCAAAATCTGTTACCTGTCACCTGCTCAGGGCCAGGCACGCCTGGTGTCAGAGTACCTGTGAGGAGTGACTCCCACAGCTCAGAGATTTCAGAGCCAGGAGGGGAAGGTGAAAGGAGATGTGGGCAATCCCATCCTGGAGTGTTTTGCTTTCTTGAAATCAACACTTTGGGCCTCTCCCCCAGGAACCACAGAGGCACCAAGAGGCAGGATGGGCACAGAAAGGGCCACAGCAACTCGTTTTCCAGTTTTCCACCTGCCAATGCTTAATCCAACAGTGAACTTGCACCTCACCTTGTCTTTGTAGGTGTCAGGCAGGGATTTGGCTGTCTCAGTATCCTCTGGAAGGTTGATATAAAACCCCAGGACATCTCCCTGTCCGTAGCCAGAGGAATAGTGTTTCCCTATGGACTGGTGAAACTTGGTTCCCTTTTTGCTGCGCCAGGAGTAGCTGAACTTGTCATATCCCAGAGGGGCCTGGAGGTTCCCTGCAGAAACAAACCCTTCATGGTGAACACAGGGAGTGCAGCAGCACCTGCTGAGAAATGTTTTGTAAGATTATTTACCCAAGGGCTGTGACCAGCCTAATCTGGCAGCTGTGTCTGGAGGCATCTCATCCATGGAGATCTCGAAGTACCAGGCTCCCTTCCGCACGCCATGCGAGGCCCTCACCATGGAATAGCCCTTCTCCCCAACCACAGTCAGCCTGTCATCAGAGATCTTCAGCTGGGGAGCTGCAGGGGAGCACACACTTGTCATTTTTAACGTGGTGATGTCAAAAGGCAAGTGAACACAGAGCTCTAAGCATCTCTAAGCTCTGACTGAGATGCCTCTGGAAGGAAACACACGTGCACACCCTAAGGAGCTCTGTACCTCGGTCATGCAGTGCCAGGAGGACTCTCTCATACAGGCAGGCTCTGTACAGGTCCCCAGGAATTGGTTTTCCTGCCCAACAGTCCAGCTCCAGCTTCTCAGGGTCGGGGGCGTGGGGGTCAGGCTCGGCCAGGATGTAGCGATAGCCGTCCTTGTTGAAGGGGTGCTCCAGAGGGTACCCGTGGGGGGGCAGGCGCTGGGCTGCGAACAGCGGGTCACTGGAACACACAGACACCACAATGGCATCCCCAGGTGCTGCCACTTGTCACCCCAGGACACCCCCTGCAGAGCTGTCCCTGTGCTCAGGGGCTGCACACTCCGAGCAGTCATCCACTGCAAATCATTGATAGCCTGTGACCCATCAGTCACCCATGATGTCATCAGTGACATCATAGGAGTGACCCCCAGATACCCAGCCAGGACAGAGACAGCTGGGAGGCAGCTTAGGGCATCACAAGTGCCACTGTCCCACTGGTACCCATCCCCATGCCCACTGCTGTGCCATCTCTGTGCCATCCCCATGCCCATCCCCATGCCCATTGCTGTGCCATCTCTGTGCCATCCCCATGCCCATCCCCATGCCCATTGCTGTGCCATCTCTGTGCTATCCCCATGCCCATCCCCATGCCCATTGCTGTGCCATCTCTGTGCTATCCCCGCGTCCATCCCCATGTCATCCCTGTGCCATCCCCGTGCCCATCCCTGTGCCATCCCTGTGTCCATCCCCATGCCGTCCCTGTGCCATCCTCATGTCCATCCCTGTGCCATCCTCATGTCCATCCCCGTGCCATCCCTCTGCCCATCCCTGAGCCATCCTCATGCCCATCCCCATGTCCATCCCTGTGCCCATCCCCACACCCATCCCTGTGCCCATTCCCGTGCCCATCCCTGTGCCATCCCCATGCCCATCCCCGCACTCATCCCTGTGCCATCCGTGTCCATCCCCGTGTCCTTCCCTGTGCCCATCCCTGTGCCATCTCCACACCCATCCCTGTGCCATCCCCATGTCCATCCCTGTATCATCCCCTTGTCCATCCCCACACCCATCCCTGTGCCATCCCCATGTCCATCCCTGTATCATCCCCTTGTCCATCCCCGTACCCATCCCTGTGCCACCTCTGTGCCCATCCCTGCCCTCCATGGCCTCCCAGCTCTCACCTCCGTGTTTTCTTGGCCGTGCCCGTGGTGCCCCCGTCCTGCTGTTTGCGCTTGGCCCCTCTGCCCTTGCCACTGCCCCCTGCAGCCATTCCCCCTGCACACAAACCAGCCCTGCTCAGGAGCTGCTGCTCACCAGTGCCCGCCCCACGGCATCCCCGGGGGCACAGGGGCAGAGCAGCCACACCAAAGCAGCTCCTGGGCTCAGGTGCCTTTGGCCACAGGTGCTGTGAACCAGGCTTCACTGCCAACGAGCACAGCAAAGCCCACAACTTTCATGTGGCTTCTGGTCAGCTTTTGAGGGGTCTGAATTTGGAGCGGAAGCTGAAGGAGATTGAGCAGCAAAACAAGCTCAATCTGAGCTTTTCAGGTGAGAATTAAGAATCTTTTCTGCAGCAGCACTGGGATCCACTTCAGGGGCATTAATATCATTATTATTGGAGATTCCAGTCACAGCCCAAATCACAGCCACCAACCCAGTGACTCTGTGCTGGAGGAACACTGACACCAACCAACAATAAGCACTCAGTGTTCAATTTCCATCTACAAAATAAAATACACCTGAGTTGAGGAAAAATGAAAAGCAAGAGGTGTTTCTCTTCAGTACTACTGAAATCAGTTCTGTGATTGAGCAGCAAATTAGTTTGAACTCAGCACTCAGTAATAAAACTGAGTGTGGGAAAAGCTACATGTCAAACTTAATAAAACTAATATTAGCATGTTTTAATAAATTAAATCATACATGCTTTTTGTCATCCTGATATTTCCAAAGATATCACTGCTGATTTATAAGGAAAACTATGGAAATTTCATGTACTGTAGATAAACACCTTCACAAACCACATTTGTGTGGTAACTAAAAATCCAGTCAGCTCTTCCATTACCAGCACTCCCTTACAGTGTAAGGGATCCAAACCATCCAGGGAATGCCATATTCTGCACAAACATGACCTGATCCAGCTGCACTCCCTGATTTCAGTGCAGACTAACATTCAGGCTCTTCAGTTTGTCAGCAATTACTTGCCCAAAAAACCAATTACCTGCCCAACAAACCATTGCACTGTAAATTTCAGACCAATTGTTTAAGCATTAAAACTACAACATCAGGTCAACCGATACAAAAAAAATAAACATAAGTGTAAAATAAATAAACAAAATCTTTAAATCAGTCAAGTAGGGCAGAATATGGCAATTAAAAGCTTCTAACTGCTAAAATTAAAAGACTGGAATTGCTGGTTTGTATTGAAGTCCAACTGCAATCACATCAGGGCACGCTTTCATTTTTGATTGACTTTGGCTTCTAAGAGAATCGAGCAAGAAAAGCTTTGCAAACAGCAATACTTAAGTTTCAGAAGCTGAAAGGTAAATATTTACCTCCCAGAGAGGCTCCACCTGCAAGAACAGAAGTGGCACCACATGTTTGTCAGTCTCCCAGAAATGGAACAAAAAACAACCAGTGCATGACATGGAAACAACACACCTGAGATATCTCTAACCTGCTTTAAAAAGACCCAAATACCTCCTGCCTGCACTACTGGGATGTGTTTAATAAAGATTATTAATACATAAAGTCATTAACAGTTAATTTACTGCAGCAAGGCTGCCCTGAGTACCCTCAGCAAGATGGGAAACAGGAAATCTGAATAACTCAAGGAGGAAATTTAGAACCATTCTAGGAACAAAGTGACAAGCTCAGCCTTCAGCGAGCATCTTGATTTATCTGGTGACAGTAAAGAAAGGGCTGAACCTTCCCAAGGCACAAAGTTAATCTTTCTATAAAAAGGCACAGTGAGACTGTTCTGAGCATAAGCTCAGCCCACAGGACAGTTTCACTGCACTGGGAAATGCAGCTTAGTCCCAAACACCCAAACCCCCCCAAGTAAAGAACTTGCCATTTAAGCTTCCACTCGTGGACACGGCGTTGTTCTGTTTCTGGTTGTCATAGGCTGGACCAATATTGGCAAGATCCTGCAGGAGATCAAAGGGTACACACTGAGCCTGCTGGGGCTCCCACCCACAAAGGATCTGCCCCTTGACTGGGCAGAAAGGAATCAGTGGGACCCCCACCCTCCTCCTGTCTCCCATCCCATACCTGATCCAGAAGCCCAAATTTGGGGTAATCTTCCTCTGGGTCTTTGCTGCCTGGGTCTGGATGCTCTTTCACCAGGAACACATCTCTTTCTTTACACTAAAACAGAGGAGTTTTAGTTACACAGGGTAAGATCACAACAAATTCATTAACAAGTGTTTAAATCCCAGTAGTTCCTATTAATGATACATCAGCTGCCTAAGAAGCATCAGCAGCTCCAAGCCCAGATGTCAGAAACCCAAACCCACAGATTTCCCCTCAATCCTTACCATGGTTTTGACAATATTATTGGGCCAAGTCATTTTCCCAGGCCTCTGCCGTGTTGTCATACACTCCCAGTATTTATCAATAAAGGGGATAATATCCTGTAGGAACAGAAAACATTTGTAGGAGCTCCTCCTCTTGCTGGCTGACACCACCAGTGCTGTGAGATCCCAAAGAACCAGACCTTATCCTTGGAGAACATTGTTTTGGGGTGCTCATCCTGGGTCCTTGACTGCCACGTCAGGTTGGCCAGGGCACTAAGGCACATTTCCTTCAGATCTGAGAAACAAAACACCCCAATTACACTTGGGGGGGAAGATCAGACACCCAGACACAGTGATCACCCTGAGTAAACTGCAAAACCTCCCAAATTCTGTCCTGAACCAGTTCTACCACCTTCATAAATCAATAGCAAAACATTTTTAGAAGAAGCCACACGTGGTTGGGATTTTGGGTCATTTTCCACAAGTCTCAGCAGAGCCCACCCACTGATTTCAGATAAAACCAAGCCTCCAGGATGATCTTGCACAAAACATCTCCCAAGGAGCTGTTCCCAAACTCACTGGCTTGTTTCCTCAGGAAATAGGTGTTCCCACTGTGGTGGCACACGTTGCAGTGGAAGCTGTAGTTGGTCATGAAGGGCAGACACGACCTGGGGAAAAATCAGCTTTGTTAGGGCTGGGTACAGTGCAATTATTGCATCAGGTTCAAGAATCCCACAATCTGTGAGGTTGGAAAGGCCCTCTGAGTCCAGTCTGTGCCTGATCCTCACCTTGTCCCCAGCCCAGAGCACTCAGTGCCACCTCCAGCCTTCACCTGGACACTTCCCCTTGTCCTGTCCCTGTTCCCTGGGACTCCCCCTGGCTGTCCCCTCCTGTCAGGAGCTGTGCAGAGCCACAAGAGCTGTGCTGAGCCTCCTTTTCTCCAAGCTGAGCCGCTTCCCAGCTCCCTCAGCCCCTCCTGGTGCTCCAAAGGGTGCTTCCCTTTCCTGGATATGCTCCAGCCCCTCAATGCTCTTCTTAGAGTGAAAGAAAATTAATTATTCTTTACTACACTGGGTTAAGAAGCTAATTATTCCAGGTTAAATAGCAAATATTCCAGGTTAAAACCCAAGCCACAGAGTCCCCCCTGAGCCTCCTTTTCTCCAGGCTCATTTCCAGCTCCCTCAGCCCCTCCTGGTGCTCCAGCCCCTTCCCAGCTCTGTTCCCTCCCCTGGGCACACTCCAGCCCCTCAATGTTCTTCTTGGAGTGAAAGAAAATTAATTATTCTTTACTACACCGGGTTAAGAAATTAATTATTCCAAGTATTCCTTCCCTCCCTAAAAGCACAGACAGCTAACAGGCTCAGTGGTATTTCATGGGGGTGCCTTTATCACAAAGTTTTATTTACACAACACACCAGCTCAAGGACACAGGCAGGTCCTTGGGAGCTCAGACTCCAAACACTCCATTTTAAAGCCCCGTGCTGGCCCTCCCAGCCATCACCTACGTGGTGTCGATGCCGAAGGTGTCAGCTGTGAACCACTTGGTGCAGATGCCACACTGCAGCTCGATCTCGCCCAGCTGCCGCGCGTTCTCCTCGTCCCCGGAGCCGCCCTGGGCATCCATGGCTTCAGCGCCATCCCCGGCAGCGTCCTGGAAGCGGAGCAGAGCCAGGAATCCAACAGTGCCCGGGGCAGGCAGGAATCTGAGAGGGAATAAATCCTTCCCCCTGACCCACGGTCCTGCAGCCTGGAGCTGGTTTTGGCTCCACACGGCTGGAGATTTAAGTTCCAAAATAATTCTTTAAGGAAGCAAATCCCAAGCTGGCGTTAAGGGATGCTTCCCCCCGGCCGAATCAATCCCTCCGTGCCCACGGCACCGGCACCTACCAGCGGCTCCTTCCCGTTGGCCGACTCGGTCTCCAGGGCCGCGCCGGCATCGACCATGGCGGCGTCCCCCCTGCCAGGGCACAGAGATCAGAGCCGAGCCCGCACCGGCGCTCGGGGGCACGGCCGGGACCCGGGGCTGAGGGAGCCCGGAGGGCCGGGCCCCCCATCCGCGTTCCCATGGTAACGGGGCCAGGTCCCGCCGAGCCCGGGCAGCGCGGGGCTCCCACGGGACAGCCAGGGAGGGACATACCCGGTCTCGGCGTCGGTGGCGGGCGGCTCTGGCGGGGCCGGGGGCTCCGGGGCCGGGGGCGGCTCCGGGGGGGGCTCGGCGCCCTCAGCCGCCGCTGCCGCCGCCGCCATGTTCGCGCCGCTGCCGCGAGATGAGCGGGGATCTCGCGAGAGTTGGGGCGCCGGGAGCGCGCCCCCTGCTGGCGGCCGCCGGGAGCGCGCCTCGGGGAAGTGTGACGTCACCTTGCGCTGGAGTGACGTCACGAGTGCGGGGATGACAGCGGGGGCTGAACCGGGAGCGGGCCCCGGTGCCCCGAGGGAGGAATGAGCGCATTTCCCTCCGGGATGGACGAGTGTGGCCTCTCTGGGTGCCCCGCCACAGAGATTGGGGGCCAGGGGTGCCCCCGGTGCTGCTCCGCTCGCCGAGGAGCGCGGCGGGACTGACCGGGCTGGGATGTGCCCGGGCCGCTCGTCCCCGGGCTCTGGGGACAGCGGTGACATCGCACAGAGCGGGGGTGGCCGCCCCCAACCACCGGCCACAGGGACAGAGGGACGGAGACGGGTGGTGGGGACGGGGGGACAGACGGACGGGGAGAAGGAGAACTGGAGGAATGCAGGGATGAGGCAAGGATGGACAGACGGACTGGGAGAAAGAGAATGGAGGAATGCAGGGAAGAGGCAAGGATGGATGGATGGATGGATGGATGGATGGATGGATGGATGGATGGATGGATGGATGGATGGATGGATAAGGCTGGAGGCAGCGGGGGAAGGATGGGGAGAAGGACAGACGGAGAAAGTGTAGGACGGGGGACGAGGGCAAGGGAACGGGGAGGGATGGCCGGGAGGTAGATGGGGGCGGAGGGGAGGGAGCACAGAGATAGGGACGGAGGGATGGGAAGAGGGACGGGGAGAAGAAGGGAGGGGGCTGTGGGGAGGGGGCTGCCGGGGCGGCGCTCGGGGCCGCTGTACAAATAGGGCGGCTGCGGGTGGCCGGGGCAGACATGCGGGTCCCGCTGCGCTCCGTGCCCGCGCTGGCGCTCTGCGCCTTCGCCCTGCTCCGCCTGGGCTGCGCTCCCACCCGGGCACTCACCTGGGCACCGAGCGGAGCGTCCCCCCGGGCACCGCTCACCTGGGCACCGACCCCGGCCCCGGCCCGCTCCCCGCCGCGCTGTCCCCCGCTGATGCTGCAGCTGCTCCGCGCCCCTCCCGCCCCGCTCCGCGCCGCCGCCGCCGCCGCTCTCAGCCTCTCCCCGCACGGTGAGTGGGGCCGCGGGCATCGCTGTCCCGGGACCGGCACCGTCCCTGAGCCTCCCTGTCCCGGGACCCACACTATTCCCTGGACCAGCACCGTTCCCGGTGCTGATGTCCCCGGGATCAGACCCCATCCTCGGGATCAGACCCTGTCCCCGGGATCAGCACCGTCCCTCCTCCCGGGATTGCCGCTGTCCCTGTCCTGGGACCAGCGCTGTCCCGGTGCATCCCTGTCCGGGGTTCCCACTGTCCCGGGCATCCCAGCCCCGCCCGAGGCTCTGGTGCCTCTCAGGTGGATCCAGCTGATTTCTGCCCACCCTCAGCCTCTCATAGCGGGGCTGGTCCCCGTCCCCGCCAGCTCTGGCACCCCTGGCACCGCTCCCCTCACCATTCCCTTGCCTTTCAGGCTCGCTGCACAACGGCTCCCGCTGGTCGCTCTCCTTCGACATGTCCTCGCTGTCCAGCAGCCAGGAGGTCAGTCTGGCCCAGCTCCGTGTCCGTCTGTCCGGCCTCTCCCGTGCCCACAACGCCTCCCTGGACATCTACCACAGCCAGCGCCGCCGGTGCCGCCCGGACGGGGCTTGCCCCCACCAGCTCTTCCTGGGCACCGTGGTTGGCACCCCGTCTGCCACCCAGGCCTCCTGGAAAGTCTTTGAGGTCACCAACCTGCTGCGGAGCTGGCTGCACCAAGCCGTGCCCGCCGGGCAGCAGAGCCGCTGGGAGATGAACGGTTCTGCCGCTCCCGCCGCACCGGGAGACACCGACAGCAGCGGGGACGTGGCAGACAGCGTGCTGCTGCTCGTCTTCTCCAAGGACAAGTCTCCAGGCGAGCACAGCCTCATCAGGACGGCGGAGACATCCAAGTACATCATGCGGGAGAGCGGCTGGAGGGGCGCGGGGGCGCGGCGGCAGCGCCGGACCAGGACGGACAGACAGCGCATCAAAGGCAGCGCCCCACGGGAGCAGGGCCGGCAGCAGGGCCGGCCGCTGTGCCGCAGGGTGGACATGCTGGTGGATTTCGAGCAGACGGGCTGGGGCAGCTGGATCGTGTACCCCAAGAAGTACAACGCTTATCGCTGTGAGGGGCTGTGCCCCTCGCCCGTGGATGAGACATTCAAACCCACCAACCACGCCTATATCCAGGTAAGAGGGTGCTGCCCCCGCATCCCCCGCATCCCCCGCACCCCACACCCCATCAGGGGCATGTTCTGCCCTTCCCGTGTCTCCCACAGAGTCTGCTGCAGCTCTACAAGCCCAACCTGGTGCCGTGTCCCGCCTGCTCCCCGGTGAAGATGAGCCCCCTCTCCATGCTCTACTACGAGAGGGGCGAGGTCGTGGTCCGCCACCACGAGGACATGATCGTCGAGGAGTGTGGCTGCAACTGAGGCACGGCCAGGAAGGTGCACAGAAGTGCCCCAAGGACCCAGGAGCACTGCACAGAGCAGCAGGGTGACCCTGAAGCTGGCACAGGAGCTGGGCAGGAGAGGGTGCCCGGCAGTTCTGCACGGCCACAGTGCCTGGCTGGACCCAGGCTCCACGTGGAAAAGGCCGCCAGGCACCTCCCTGAGGCTGCAGCCCGTGTTTGCCAAGGGGCTGGAGGGTGCCCTGTGTGGGACAGAGGCAGGAGCTGAGGGGCAGGGCTGGCACGGCTCCCTGCCATGGCACAGCTCAGGCAATGCTGCTTTTCCCAGCCATGGGAATCAGCAGGAGCCAGAGGTTCTCAGGAGCCTGCAGCTCCAGGGTCTGGCCATGCTGAGCGTACACACCACTGGGGTTTTCAATTTCCCCTGGGGTTTAAGCGTTTCTTCCAATAATTTTATTATATTTCTATTAAAACTGTCACATTTCTACGACAACTCAGACAAGTGAATGTATTTGCCAGTGTTCAGAGCCCCAGCTGGCAGATCCAGCTGGGCAGATGTTACAAACAAATAACCACAGCTCTGCTCGAGCCTTTTCCCCCTCATTGGAAGGGCTGGTAGTGAAAAGGTCGCTGCTGTACAATTCATCAATAAATTATATCTATTAAAAATGCCCATTGGGTTCTGCTGATTTTTGCTGTTGATGGAGCGCCAGGGTGTGAGTGTCCCCTTCTCTGCGTCCCATCTTTGCACCCACAGCTCCTCCCTGCTCTGAGAGCAGGTGAGCTCTGGAACCACCAGAGTGAGGGGTTCAAGAGATGCTGGAAAGCTCCAAATCTCACCTGAGATAAGCACGAAGCTGTTCCCACCCTCGGTTGCTCAAGGAGGCACCTGCAGGCGTGGAAGGGGAGGCTGAAGGGATTTTCCTCCTTTATTTACCCCTCGGAGGAGATGAGGGAAGGGCCGTGCCCTGTAAGAGCAGGGAATTCTGAGCCGTGTGGTGCAGGCACCATCCAGAGGGGTCCTGGGGGCGATGCTGGGGCTGGGGGCGATGCTGGGGTCCCGAGATGCCAGGGGTGAGCGTGTCCTCCTGCACGGCAGCCCCAGGGAGGGGGGAACAGTCTGGGTTTGGCCAAATTGATCTGTCCGGGTTTGGGCGGGTTTGGCAGCCCCGGGGAGAGGGGATCAACCCGGGTTTGACCGAATTGATCAGTCCGGGTTTGGCAGCCCTGGGGAGGAGAGGATCAGCCCGGGTTTGGCCGGGTTTGGCAGCCCCGGGGAGGGGGAATCAGTCCGGGTTTGGCAGCTCTGGGGAGGGGGAACCCGTCCGGGTTTGACCGAATTGATCTGTCCGGGTTTGGCAGCTCCTGGGAGAGGGGATCAATCCGGGTTTGGCCAAATTGATCAGTCCGGGTTTGGCCAGATTGATCAGTCCAGCTTTGGCCCGGTTTGGCAGCCCCAGGGAGAGGGCATCAGTCCGGGTTTGGGAGCCCCTGGGAGGGGGAATTAGTCCGGGTTTGACCGAATTGATCAATCCGGGTTTGGCCAAATTGATCAATCCGGATTTGGCCAAATTGATCAATCCGGATTTGGCCAAACTGATCAGTCCAGGTTTGGCCGAATTGATCAGTCCGGGTTTGGCCAGGTTTGGCCGGGTTTGGCAGCCCCGGGGAGGGGGAATCAGTCTGGGTTTGGCCAGATTGATTAGTCTGGGTTTGGCTGAATGGATCAGTCTGGGTTTGGCCCGGTTTGGCAGCTCCGGGGATGGGGAATCAGTCCCGGTTTGGCCAAATTGATCAGCCCGGGTTTGGCAGTCCCTGAGAGGGGGAATTAGTCCAGGTTTGACCGAATTGATCAGTCCGGGTTTGGCCCAGTTTGGCAGCCCCGAGACCCTTAAGAGCTCACAGCTGGACAGGGACAAGACTCACGCCTGGGGACCCCCGGGCAGCAGAGGGGACAGGCGGGACCCCAAGCCCTGGTGGCCCTGGTGGCCCTGGTGGCCCTGGTGGCCCTGCTGGCCCTGCTGGCCCCGCTGGCCCTGCGCCATCCCCAGCCCGCCCCTCCTGGGACACCAGCCCCCATTCCACATCCCAGCCCGGGCTGATTATCCCCAATCCACATCCCGGGCGGCGGATAAACAAAGCGTGTCTGCTGCTGCCCGGCTCAGCGAGCCCTCCCCGGGGCCGCTTCCATATTCCGTGAGTTTTCACACCGCCACCAGCCCGTCATTAGAGGGTCATTTGCAGGAGCTGTCAAAGGGTGGGCCGGGGGCGCGGGGCTGACCCCCGGCAGGAGGCAAAGCACAACCTGGGGGATGCAAAATTAAAGTATTTTGCCTTTTTTCTGCGCGGTTTTGCTGCTCACAGAGGGTTCCAAAGCAGGATTTATTCCCTCAACGCCCCCCGGGACCCCCGCCCTGTCAGGTTCTGTATCTCTGCCATCTCTGCCCTTTCCATCGGATTCTGTATCTCTGCCATCTCTGCCCCTCCATCACGCCTGCCTGGAATCCAGCAGAGGGTTCAAAAAGTTGTGCCGGGCCAAGGGGGAGGCAGCAGCCGTTCCCTGGGAAGAGCAGGGTGGAAAAATAAAGGCCGGGATTCCAGGGCTGTAAGGAAAACATCAAAGTGCGGGGCAATGACAATAAAGTCGGGTTTAGGAGAGGATCTGCCTAAAGATGGGAGGAGGGATCTGATCTGAGCAGGGAGAGCTCTGGCCCTGCTCCTGCCCCAATCTACATCGGCTGGGGGACACAGGAGAGCAGACACGAGGACAATAAATGGGGGGACAGCCGCAGTCCTGCCCAGGAGCCTTCAATTATATTTTGGAATTGAAGGTAAAATGTAATGCAGGAGAGGAGGAGGAGGGAATGCGACTGGGCACAGGCACCTTGTGATTATCATCCCTGCCAGAGGACAGCGAGTGGAAAAATGCTCCAATTGTCTGCCTGGCCTTTCAGTCAGGACCCAGCAATGGAATTTCAGTGATGACACCTTTATCTGTCGCGTTGAGATTTCAGGAACTGGCAGGTTTGTGCTCTGGGAAGGGCTGGCTCATCCAGATGACTTTGGACACATGAAAAGGAAAGAGTGAGAACAAACAGAGCCAGGGTGGCATTTGTACAAATGGTGCTTTAAAGCTGGGGCAGGCAGGTGGCGTTTGTCCCGTGGCTGGGACAGAGGGACACAGGACACAGGGACAGCGGGTTGAGACAAAAAGGGGCTGGGATGGGAAATGCAAGGACAACGCCAACTTGTGCCTGGACCTCCCTGGAGCATCCCAGCTGTGCCTCAGCCACCCACGGCTGCCTCCATCCCTCCCACTGTGCTCAACGGGGCTCAGCCCGTGCCAAAAGCAGCTCCTGGGCCTGGGAGAGCAAGTGTGGGGTGAGGAACAGAGCCTGGGGGAGCTGGGATGTGCCCTGGGATGCTGAGCTGCTCCTGGAAGGGCTCTGAAGGTGAAAGCATGAGGGAGGTGTGCCCCAAAACTGCATGGCTGGAGGATGCAGCAGCTGGGGGTGTGAGCAGGAAGGGAGGGAGTGAAGGGTGAAGGACCAGAGCAATGGGATGCTGAGACCACTTGGCCCCACACCACGGGTGGAAAGGTTTAAGGGATGGGCTTGGGACAAATTGCAGCAGAGCAGATGTGCCCTGTGCAAAGTGGAACTGAATTGATGAGCTCTTTTGAGCTCAGTAAGCAAAGATTTAATAAAAAAAAACAACTAGATATAAGGAAAAGTGTTGCTATCGGGACAACTTCTAACAAAAAAATATCTCTGAGGGACATGACATGTATTTATTTGAGTAATTTTTGGTTGCCATACTGTACAATTCCATGCTTGAATAAATATGAATAAATATGAAGCATTTAATATCTCTTATTATCACGTTGTGATTTGAGTCATTTTTGGTTGCCATACTCTACACTTCCATGCTTGAATAAATATGAATAAATATGAAACATTTAACATCTCTTATTATCATGTTGTGATAACATCCCCTCATCACCTCGGGGCTTTGGTCAGGTTCTCTGTGTCCCCAAAACCATCCCAGAGCAGATGTGCACATCCCCTCATCCCCTCAAGGTTTGTTCAGGCTCTCTGTGCCCCCAAAATGATCCCAGAGAAGATGTGCACATCTCCTCATCCCCTCATCCCACTGGGGCTTTGGTCAGGGTCTCTGTGCCCCAAAATGATCCTAGAGAAGATGTGCACATCCCTGTACCCCCTCATCACACTGGGGTTTTGGTCAGGCTCTCTGTGCCCCCAAAACCATCCCAGAGCAGATGTGCACATCCCCTCATCCCCTCAGGGTTTGGTCAGGCTCTGTGTGCCCCCAAAACCATCCCGATGCACCCATGGCCCCAGGGCCTGCACCCAGCACCCAGCAGGGCCCCGGTGACACCTGGCCAGGTGTTTCACAGGCTTTCCTCCCTCCCTGTGCCAGAGGCACCTGGTGCTTTGATGCTCCCCCATCTGCATAAGCTGCAGATACCGATGCAAAGCTGCCAAAGCTGCTGCCGGGACACAGACAAAGCATTAACACCTCCAGCACGTGTTACCTCTCCTGCAGGTGGCAGGAATGGCATTGAAGGGCATTACCTGCAATACCTGACACCCCCAAAAACCAGGCAGCCACTTCTGTACCAGCACCAAAGGCCAACTCCAACAGCCATGGCTGGTCGTGGCTGAAATCAGCTCATTTCTGCCCAAACTGCCTGGATGTGCAGGGATGGCACTTTGGGGGATCCCAAACCTGCCTGGACATGCAGGGATGGCATCTTGGGGGATCCCAAAAGTGCCTAGACATGCAGACCTCAGCTTGGGACATCCCAAAAGGGCCTGGATGTGCAGCTTGAGGTGGCACCCTGAGGGATCCCAAAAGTGCCTGGATATGCAGGTTGGGATGACACATCAGGAGATCCCAAAACTGCCTGAATGTGCAGCTTGGGGGATCCCAAAAGCTTAGGATGGCATCTCAGGGATCCCAAACCTGCCTGGACATGCAGCCCTCAGCTTGGGATGGCACTTTGGGGAATCCCAATCCTCCTCGATGTGCAGCTTGGGATGGTACCTCAGGGGATCCCAAAATTGTCTGGATGGGCAGATTGGGGGATCCCAGAACTGCCTGGATGTGCAGCTTGGGATGGCACCTTAGGGGATCCCAAAACTGCCTGGATGTGCAGCCCTCAGTTTGGGGGATCCCAAAGCTACCTGGATATGCAGATTGGGATGACACCTCAGGGGATCCCAAAACTTTCTGGATGTGCAGCTTGGGAGATCCCAAAACTGCCTGAACGTGCACCTTGAGACGGCACCTTAAGGGATCCCAAAAGTGCCTGGATGTGCATCTTGAGGTGGCACCTTGAGGGATCCCAAAACTGCCTGAATGTGCAGCTTGGGGGACCCCAAAACTGCCTGGAAGCACAGGTTGGGATGACACATCAGGAGATCCCAAAACTGCCTGGAAGTGCAGCCCTCAGCACCTTGGGAGATCCCAAAAGTCCCTGGATGTGCAGCTTGGGGAATTCCAAACCTGACTGGTTTTGCAGCTTGGGGTGGCACCTTGGGGGATCCCAAACCTTCCTGGATGTGCAGCCCTCAGCTTGGGGTGGCACTTTGGGGGATGCCAGCCTCACCAGCACCGTGTGTCCCCCCAAACCCACAGCCCTGGTGACACAGGGACCCTGCCCAGACACACAGCTCAGGGAGGTGACACCCAGACAAACCCACAGCAGAGTGGGAATTCCTCATTTTGGCTGGGCCAGCAGGAGAATCCCCAGCACAAGCACAGGGATTTATCCCTGCAGAGCCTGCCCAGCCTCTCAGGGCTATTTCAGTCCTCCCTGCAGCGGGGGACCTTTGGGGAAATTACCATCAACACGGGAAGTTTTCCTAAACCTAAAGCTGCAGCTGCACCACAGCTCAGCAGTGCTATTTTAAACTAAAACCACCAATTTAGCACCGAAAAAAGTCAGCCCCAGCTGCAGCAGCTCCTCTCTAAAGCATCCTCAGAACCCAACTGGTGCAGCTGAGACTGATAAAGTCACACCTGAGGGCAATAAAACTTGGATTTGTTCCCATTAAGGTTTCAGAGAAACCCTTCAATCTTATCTTCGAGAAATGCAGGTTTATCTGCAGCAATTGCTTTGTTCTGTTACTCATTATGGAGGGTTTGCATATCATAATGTCACCACTGAGCATCATTAGCAGATATTTAAATGCTATCTGCCCAAGCTGGTGTGCACAGACACTCCCTGTGGTTTTTGGGAAGTCTGAAGTTCAGGATTCTCCTCCTGTGAGGTGCCTCCATCCCCCATCAGTAACACAGCAACGTTTTACAGACTCTGTGAGGTTTGATAAATGCCCAGACCACATTTATCAAACATTACAGAGGCTAAAAATGAAGATATTTGCTCTGAGGACCCAAACAGCAAAATTAATTAAAATTATTTTAAACTTATTATTTTTTATTATTCATTATTTAAATTTATTATTATTATATAATAATACAATTATGATTTCATTATTAGAATTAAATTATATATTTAATTATATATTTAATTATGCATTTAACAATATCTAAAATAGACATTGTTATAATTAATTATAACTAATATAATTATGATTTAAATTTATTATTATTAATAGAATATAATTATTATTTAATTATATTATTAGAATTACATTATATATTTCATTATATCAATTTATACATAATTATATATATTTAATAATATATAAAATATATATTATTATAATTAATCATAACGATAATAATAGTAATAGTAATAGTAGTAATAATAATAA
>JAWWMS010000084.1:2213379-2223540 GCA_035048045.1 Chlorospingus semifuscus
CACCTGTTGCATTCCACAGCAGCAGATAATCAATGTTCACATTTTGTTCCTGAGGCCTCCCAGCTTCTCAGGAGGAAAAATCTTAAAGAAAAGCTTTTTCATAAAAGATGTCTGTGACAGGAGAGTTCTGGCACAAGCCCAGTGCTTGGTAAAGGTGCTGTGAAGTCTCACAGACAAGGGGACACCTCTCTCTGAGGTCTCTGTAAGGTGTAGCTCATCTCCAGTGGCAGAGCTGATGGAGGCTGGTGCTAAAGCTTGTCTGTTCCTGCCTCATGTTGCATCTGCAAGTGACATGCGAGTTTTTTGTCCCTTTTTGCAGACTGGGCCTGTCTCCAGAGGAGGAACCCAAAGCCACGCTTCCCACTCTTGCACCTGACCCCCTCCCTGCTTTCCTGTCTGTGCACCGTATCAGCAGTGCCAATAATCCTTTTGTTTCTGAAGTGGGGCAGACAGTCCAAGTGCCAGACTCTGAAAACATCACTAGTCCTCCTGCCTCTCTCACTTCTCCTGCTTTTGCTGCAGAGCTCTGGAATGACAAGAACCCTTTTAGTGCTGAGTGGGACAGGGCATCCAGAGCCCTGGATCCCGACAGCATCGCCCGTTTCCCTTCATCCCATCATCCTGCAGCCTCTGTTCCCACAGTGCCTCTTCCTGGGCAGGTCTCTGCCAGGGGCAATAATCCTTTTGCTGCTGACTGGGGGCAGGGTCCTGAGGGCTCTGAGGCTTCCCAGGGTCTCTCTGACCCACACACCCCTTCTGTCCCCTCTGTCTGTCCTTTCAATGGCAACAATCCCTTCGTGTCCAAGCGTGGGGCACAGGCAGTGCCAGCTTCCCAGGCTGGTTCTTCCCCTTCCTGCCTTCCTGCTGGGGAGGATTGTTCCTCTGCAGGACCCCCTGCTCGTGGTGCTTCAGGGGGCTCTGCACATGTGGCTTTAACCAGCGATGTCACAGCTGTGCCACACCCTCTGGGCACCTTGTCTGACCCCCCTGGGCTGGCTCCAGAGCCACACTGGGATTCTGCCCAGCTTCAGCCTGAGGGTTCTTTGGAAAGCAGCAAGCCAGGCCCTGGGAAATCTGTGTCCTTTGTCCTTGGGGAATGGCAGCGTGTTCCATCAGGTGATGCAGGTGGAGAGCAGCCCCTGGATCCCAGTGGGAGGTTACAGATGAGTTCAGGGGCAGCAGGAGAGCCAGCAGGGTTTGGGGGTGACCCATTGACAGAGCTCTCAGGGGACAGCACACATCTCACCTGGGGCAGTGATGGAGCAGCTGTGGAGGTCACTGGTGTGAGCAAAGGTTTTGTGTCTCTCTCCAAGTGCAGTGACAGCCTCGTGCCAGAGGCTGAGCAGGCACAATCCCCCAAGAGTGAGCTCAGGGAGGAGCAGGAGCCCTGTGGAAAGCAGTGGGCAAAATGTGAGCCCATGTCAGAGCCCCAGGCACCTCCAGCTGCTGGAAATCAGCCACTTCCTCAAGTCCAGCCCACACCCAGAGCCTGCACGGTGTCCCCTGGGGAAGGGGGTGCAGGAAGGGCTGGCAGGGAGGTCCTTGTGCCCCCAAAGCCAGCCCCACGAGTGGCTGTGCTGCTGAGGAAACCCCCAGTGACCCCCCAGGCTGATGCTCCTGCTCCAGGGGATGCTGCAAAATCCACCCCAGGGCTCCCATTCCCTGAGGCCTCAGCTGCTCAAGGGGGCTCCTTGGGGACTGTCACCCCTGCAGTGGCACCCAGAGGTCAGAGCAGGCCGGTAGAAAAGGAGGGTGGTGATGGTTTGTCTGTCTGTCTGACAAATGTCAGGTCTGCCCTTCCTGTTCCCGGGGACCGTGGCTCAGTGCTGCCCGTGATCCCTGAGGCAGGCTCTGATGAGGAGCTGCTGGGGGACTGCCAGGACAGCTGTGGGGCCACTGCAGGTGACAGAGGTGTTCTGGGGAATGGAGGGCAGCCCCGAGGTGTGACAGCTTTGCATGGAGAGCAGAGAGAGCTCTCTGATAGCTCTGCTGCTGCTCCAGGAGGAGGAGGAGCAGGAGCCATGGCTGGTGCTTGTGAGCCAGGGAGTTTGGCTGTGCTGCCAGGGAGTTTGGCTGTGCTGCCAGGGAGTTTGGCTGTGCTGCCAGGGAGTTTGGCTGTGCTGCCTGCTGCAGAGGGGGCTCCCAGGGTCTGTGTCCAAGGAGCTGACTCAGGTTTAGCTGTGACATCTCATTCCAGGGAGTGTGACACTCATTCTGAGAAACAACAGCTGGAAAGGAGTGCAGGTGCTGAGGAGCGTGCAGAGTGTGACTTCTCTGAGCCTTCTGCTTTCTCTTCCTCCCTGTCAAGTCCTTGCCAGCCCCACTCTTCCTCTCATTCCCTCCTCTGTGACACCCCGGGTCGTAGAGCAGAGTCTCCGAAAAAGCCGAGAGCCGAGGGCTTCGCAGATAAAGCGGGAAATGCGGGCAAGAAGAAACTTCTCCAGGCACGGGTTTCACCCTCTGAAACGTCCCCTAACCACCCCCCATGGTGTGAAACCGTGTCTCCCCAGCACAGGTGAGACATGTGGGCATCACAGCAGTGAGCTCTGAGCTTTGCTTTGCCCTCTGGGTGTAGATCTGTCCCTCAGGCTGCTGCACCAGGCCAGGACAGCCCTGATTTCATCTGGGGGCTGGGTTTGTCAGGGCTTGGCTGCTGTGGGGCTGCTGCTGGCTCCAGGAGGGTCTGTGCAGCTCCTCAGGGGAGCAGCTGCTCCTCACAGCTCTTAGGGGAGCTTAGGGAAAGTGCAGGGGGAATGGAATCATTCCATCCCACTGGCAGAAGGGCCTGGGGCTGAGCTGTTTGTCAGACACCTGATAAATGGGGTGGTGCTTCATTTCCTGCCTGTGTGGGCTCCTCAGGGATCACCAGCACTGCTGCAGCTCCTGCTCTGTGGAGTGGTGCCACTGACCTGTCAGCCCTTGAGACTTCACCTATAGAGACTTCACCCCCAGAGCCTGGGGTCTAGGACAATGTTTGCTAGAATAAAAAATCAAATTTTGTTCCTGTGTTAAAATTGGTGCTGTAAGTCCAAATAATGCCAGCACTTCCTCGCAGCTGGTGGTGTCAGATCAGCTTGGCCAAGGCCTGACACTTGTCTCAGGACAGCAGAAGTATTTGGTATGTTGTAAGATCACAAATATGTTCTGATTAGGAAAGGCAGCCTGAAATACCAGTTTCTGAGGGATCACAGTAGCTGCCCTGTGTTCTGTCTCCTCGTGCAGCCTGACCTGGCTTTTCTTCCATGACACACACAGGATGTATTTCCCTTCCTGCTGCTGCTTTATCTCCAACACCTGAAGTCAGTAAAGATAGCAGAGAACTAGAAAATATTTAAAATACTTACAAAACCCCTGTGGCTTAGAAATACTTTGTCTTCCTGAAGCTGAATCTCTTTTCTTTCAGGAGATAGAGCAGGGAGGGAATCATCCCAAATTTCTTGCTGTATTTGTTCTCATTCTAAAGATCTTTGTCATGCTGCTGTTACCCCTCCTGCCTGAACAACAGGACCCTTTTCTTTTCCTGTTGCAGACTCCATCCTGTGAAGCCAATGAATGCCATGGCAAACAAACCTCAGAGCAAGAACCTGAATGTCATCAGCACCATGAATGAAAAGCTGCTGGAAATGAGTGTGAAGGTATGGAGAGAAGTGGCAATTTCACTGCCCAAGCTTTGATTTGTTTGAAGAGTTTGTGTATGAATGTCCTTTTGGTCAGCCCCCAAGAGTGGGAGCAGTCCTTAAACTTTTATTTTTTTGCAGAGTGACTGTAAGTAGAGCTGGGGTTTGTGTTTTGTGGGGGAAATTCTCAGCACAGCCACTTCCTTGGAGCACACTTGTGCAGTTGGGTCAGCAGTGGGATTGAGAGGAGCTTTCAGCCTAATCCTGCCCTCAAAAGAGACCTCCAGGCTTGAGGCACAGCTTCCCTGCAGGCTGAAATGAAAGGCTGGGAGCATCCCTGGCTCAGCAGGGAAAATCCCAGCTCCCCTTATGGTCTGTCAGGGTTTTTTGGGGAAATGGGGAATTTAGAACTGAAATAACAGCAGTGCCTCCTCCTGGTGAGAGGGGAGAGGTTGGGATTTGAGAGATTCAGACTGACAAAGGGTTCAGAGCTTGCAGTGGGTGTTGTGGTGTTCTGATTGCACCTCAGTTGTGTGTGATGCCCCTCAGGAGCCTGCTGTGCTCACACTCCCTGCCTGGGCAGTGTTCTGGGAGCTGCAGGAATCAGCAGAAGCTGACTGGTTTTAAAATCTGGTTTTAAAATCTGGTTTTAACCCTCAAGCTGCCCAGTACCTCTCATGCTGCTTGAGGCTTAAAACCAGATTTTTCAAAGCAATAAGAAGAAACAGCAAAGGCCTGGGTGGGTGTTTCTTGCTGTCTAACCTGAATTTGGCTTTCTAAGCAGCTGCTTTAAGCTTTTCCAGGTTTGTTTGGCAGCAGCTGTCACCGTGCTGCTCTGTGTGTTGTGTGTCTGGTCTGGAATGTGCTGTGCCTGCTCTGAGCCTGCCTTCCCTCCCTCCCTCTGCAGAAATATGATCCCTCAGACCCTGCCTATGCCTATGCTCAGCTGACACACGATGAGCTGATCCAGCTGGTGCTCAAACAGAAGGATACCATTACCAGGAAGGACCTGCAGGTGAGGGAGCTCGAGGATTACATCGACAACCTGCTGGTCAGAGTCATGGAGGAAACCCCAAACATCCTCAGAATCTCCATGTCTGGCAACAAAAAAGCTGGCAAGATGTGAAGGGTCTGGTGGGCAAGGACTGAATCCCCCTCAGGGGAGGGTGAGGAGCTGCTGGTGCTGCTTGTGCTGCTCACAGAGAATGAGTTTTTCCTGTTCCTGCCTTGAGCAACCCTCAGATTGATTAATAGTTCCATCAGGTCACCTTACTGTATTTATTTTTTTGGTTTCTTCCCATGATTTGGGAAGGTCAGGCATTAATCCCAAGGCTGTGGTGGGAAGGAGGAGGGTTTTTGATGTGTTTTGCTTCCCAGCAAGGCACTGATGATCCTTTAGGAAGATTTTATTTTTAAATGGTTTTGTTTTGTAGCAGCTTTTAGAGATCAGTTACTTTTCTTTCCACATCTGAAGTTGTAGTGCAATATAAATCCTTGGACAGTAGAGCTTGAGGATTGATTGTTTTTAAAATAATAATAATAATAATTAACTACACTGGAGAAGTCCAAAGATGGCCCAGCTTCAGAGCTGGGCTGTAATTTAAAAGGAATTAATGCCCTGACTGTAAGCTGACCAAATCTCAGTTCATCTCATCAAGTGGACATTCCCAAGTGTCCTTCAGGGGAAGGTTTTCAGGTTTTTTGGAGTAGGAGATGTTGAGGTTCATGGTACGTTTCTACCATAGGAATGGCATCAGTGAATTTAGCCCAAAGGTACATTTTAAATCAGAAATTGTTTTTAGTGTCTTAAATTTCTGCTCTGGAGCTTGTTCAGAGCAGGCAGAAGCTGCCCTGGTTCTGCCCCTTGTGCCCTGTGGGAGTTCTGTGATCTTGGCCTTTATGAGAAAGAAATCCTTTGGGGTTTGGAGCTGGGGCTCACCTTGAAGGCCCTTCCAAAGGTACATTTTAAATCAGAAATTGTTCTCTTGATGTCTTAAATTTCTGCTCTGGAGCTTGTTCAGAGCAGGCAGAGGCTGCCCTGGCTCTGCCCCTTGTGCGAGCTCTGTGACTTTTCCCCTTTTTGAGAAAGAAATCCTTTGGGGTTTGGAGCTGGGGCTCACCTTGAAGACTCTTCCAAAGGTACATTTTAAACCAGAAATTGTTCTCTTGATGTCTTAAATTTCTGTTTTGGAGGCTATTCAGAGCAGGCAGAGGCTGCCCTGACTCTGCCCCATGCTCTGCCCCTTGTGCCCTGTGCGAGCTCTCTGACCTTTGCCTTTTTGAGAAAGAAATTCTTTGGGGTTTGGAGCTGGGGCTCACCTTGAAGTCCCTTCCAAAGGTACATTTTAAACCAGAAATTGTTCTCTTCAGGTTGTTCAGAGCTCACCTTGAAGGCCCTTCACCCTTGCAGTGCTTTTTGCTGTCATTCCAGACAGGGATTCCTGCCTGCTGCTCCCAGTGGGAGGAAAGCCCTGTGTGCCTGAGGGAGCTGGGTGTGCTGGGCAGCCCAGAGCTCCTGGGGGTCTCAGGGGTGTTCTCCCCATCCCCTCAGCCACCACAGCTCCCCCACTGCAAACTGAGCAGGGCTTTGTTTGCTGAGCACAGCTCCAAACCATCAGGTGCCTTTTGGGACCCCTGGGATGATTTACCAGGGTAGGGAGAGTCCATGGAAGGCTCAGAGGGAAGCTGGAAAACCAAGAGAGCCCTGCAAAGGACCAAAGCTTCCTGAGGACCAAAGCTCAAAGCTTTCCAGCCTTAATTCTATGGAAATAAACACTCCTGCCTTTGGAAATGGTTGGGTTATGGGGTCACTCCTGGCCCAGGGCTGAGTTTATAATTCCATTTTTCTACAGGAAAGCACTTTACTGGGGCACTGGAGCAGCTCTCACCCTGTGAGCAGTCTGCTAACAATGTCACAAACCACTGGAGATCTCAAATGCTGGATTTTGTAGCGAGGAGCAGTTTGATAGATTTGCACAGAGATGTAAACATTTATTAGAAAAATCAAACAAATGCTGTTAATGACATTTTTATTCCTGCTACCAAAGGCTGGAGCTGACCCTCATGGGCAGCCTGACCTCAAACAAGCCTTAAGAGCTGAAAGTCTTGCAAGATTTCAGATCTTTGAATCTCATTTTAGTGTTATTTGAGCAGTGAGGGTGTTCTGTCCTTCCTGCTGCCCCCTCTGCTCTGAGTGAGGCAGCCTTTGGTGGTGGTTTCATTCTGAGTGCTGCTGCTGCTCCCTCCTGTGCCTTCTCGAGTGAGGAAGATGAAGGATTGATTTGTTTCCTCCTCTCTGCACACAGGATCCTGTACCTCACTGATCAATTTATATTTTAGACTTTTTCTCTGCTGGGAAGAGTGACCTGCACAGAACCAAAGCAATAAATAATATTATTATTCAGAAAATAATAGTATTATTCAGGAAATAATATTATTATTCAGAAATAAATAATATTCTGCTGTTAGCAGAGATGAAGCCTTAACACTTGGGCAGCCTTTCTGTGCCAGTTCAGCCCTGGGTGTTGGGTGAAACCTGAGCTGAGTCCAGCTCTGCTGTCCCTGGGGGCACAGGGAGGGTCCCAATCCTCGACCCCCTCAGCCCTCACACCTCATTTTTATTGACAACACTCATTAAAGCCTTCCTTTGGTGTGGGGGGACTGGTATTTTATATCCTCAAGGGCCTTAAGAATCAAATTTCTTGTTTGTTACTGAAGGATTTCATGCATGTTCCCTGTTTGTACTCTCTGCTTTTAGCCCAGGTGCTGTTTGTTTGTTTTTAAACACTTTTTGGTTTTATGGAACACTAAAATAAAGACAATTTAAACCCCGAGTTCTGAGCACCCTGTGTTTGTTCTGAAGGAGCAGTTTCACCGGCAGCCCCGGAGGTTCCTGTAAAGCACCACCAGGACCGCGGAGGGACTCGGGGTTCTCATGGCAGCGGTGCTGGGAGGAGGAGGAGGAGGCCATGAGGGCTCCGGTTCCCCTTTGTGGAGGCCGCGTTGTCCCCCGGTCCCGCTCCCCCCGCGCTCCCCGAGCATCCCCCGCGGAACTACCGCGGGGCGGAACGCAGCGCGCAGAGGCGGCGGCGCGGCCGGGCTGGAATCGGGACGGACCGCGGGCCGCGCCGCTATTGGCTGTTGGCGGTGCACCCGCCCCGGTGCTCCCCCAACGCGGCGGCGGCGATGGCGGCGCGGGGCCGGTGCCCCGAGTGCGGCTCGGGCTCGCTGGTGGAGGACGCGCACTACGCGCAGCAGCAGCTGGTGTGTGCCGCCTGCGGCTGCGTCCTGTCCGAGGGGCTCCTCACCACCACCTACACCGACGAGGAGCATCTGCGGGGTGCGCTACCGGAACCGGGGCGGGGGGGCAGGACCGAGCCGGCCCGAGCAGCGAAGCGCTCCGAGCTGTGTCTGTACCGGGCACTGTCGGGTCAGACCCCTCTCTCCATCCCCCCAAACACCAGCGGGGTTTTCCACCGGCCAGGTTTGGCTTGGAGCCGGTGATGAGCTTTACATTTAATTCAATTGAAATTTTTGAATTTAAATTTAATGTATCTCTTATTATTAAAAAAGATTATTAAAATCTCATTGAAATCTCAAATTTCAATTGAATGAATCTCTTCTTGTTAAAAGGTATTATTAAAATCTCACTGGAATGTCTTAGAAAAGCTGTAATTGCAGCAGAGCAGCCCTGAGGTTGTTGCTGGCTCTGTCTGGAGCTCAGAGGAGCTCCAAGAGGTCACTTTTAGCTGCTCTCAGTGCCCTCAAACAGCTCTGATTGCTGCACTTCGGTTCTGTGGGCACCTGCTGGCCCCAAAACCAAATGTCTGTGTCCCTGCAGGACTGACAGACCCTCTGTGTCCCTGCAGGACTGACAGACCCTCTGTGTCCCTGCATTCCCTGCAGGACTGACAGACCCTCTGTGTCCCTGCATTCCCTGCAGGACTGACAGACCCTCTGTGTCCCTGCAGGACTGACAGACCCTCTGTGTCCCTGCAGGACTGACAGACCCTCTGTGTCTGATTTCCCCTCCCTGTTTTCCAGAGGTCGCCTATTCCCAGAGCACCGGGCAGAAGGAGCAGCTGAGCCGCTGCCTGCAGCGAGGTAAGAGCAGCTCCTCCAGATTGTTTCACCTCATTCTGACGGTGAAAAAATGCCAAAAACCCCTGGAATTGAGCCAGGGGAGGGCCCTTGGTGCCTGCCTGCCTTGAGGGACTGAGAGGGGTTTAGTGTGAGCAGGGCTGGGTGAGTGCTGCCTGGTTTTGTCATTTTGTGTTGATTCAGTTGTTCCTTCAGAGAAGCTTTAATAATAAAAGAAAAGCTTTCATATAAAAAAGCTTTAATATCAAAAAGCTTTAATATAAAAGAAGCTTTAATATAAAAGAAGCTTTAATATAAAACAAGCTTTAATATAAAAGAAGCTTTAATAATAAAAGAAGCTTTAATATAAAAACCAGGGAATTGTGGAGATCCTGTGGGGGCATTCCCTGGTTTTGGGAGACACAAGAAGCTTCCCTCAAGAAGCTGTTAGACCCCACTGGCTCCTTCCCACATCTGTTCCTATGTCCCTGAGCCACTCCTTCCCTATTCCCTGATGAGCCCTCACCTTTGTGAGAGCAGGGACAGCCCCCAGGGCCCTGTAGAGAGAAAGCTACAGGGTGCTTTGTCTGTGTGGGGGTGCTTCCTCTGTGTGTGGGTGCTTTTTCTGTGCTTTCTCTGTGTGTGGGTGCTTTCTCTCTGTGTGTGTGTTTGCTTTCTCTCTGTGTTGCTGCTTTTTCTGTGCTTTCTCTGTGTGTGGTTGCTGGGACCTGAACATCTCACCTGAACATCTCACCGTGGATATTATTGGCATAATATCCACACATAAAACATCTGTGGATATTATGCAAAGATCCTTTTTGCTTCCTTACCCTGGACTATGCCAGCAGCAACTCACACTGAGCAGAAATTGAAATTCCTTTTTCCCCACAGGCATCCGGCGGGTGCAGGACCTCTGCAAGGTGCTCAAGCTGCCAGCAGCCTTTGAGGAAACGGCTGTGTCCTACTTCCAGAGGGCTCTGGAGCTGCCTGCCTTCCACCTGGTCAGCCTGGAGAAGAAGGAGCTGCTGGGGGGGTGCTGTGTGCTGGTGACGTGCCGGCAGCGCCGCTGGCCGCTGACCATGGGCACCGTGTGCTCCCTGCTCTACGCCAAGCAGGAGCTCTTTGCCAGCGTCTTCCTGAGCCTGCAGAGGGAGCTGGGGCTTTCTGTGCCCGCCCTGAGCCTGGCAGACCTGGTGACAACACACCTGAGCAGGTGATGGCAGCCTTTGTTTGTCCTGGGTGGGTGGAGGGGATGGGCTGTGACACAGCTCGGGCTGGGCTGGCGTTTGTCCCTCCCTTGTCACAGCTGGGCTGTTGTCGCAGACATTTTTTCATTAAAAGTCTTTCCTTGAGATTTTTTCCTCCTGAGAAGCTGGGAGGCCTCAGGGACAGAATGTAAACAATGGTTATCTGCTGCTGTGGAATGCAACAGGTGCATCTGTGATTGGTCTCATGTGGTTGTTTC
>JAWWMS010000084.1:2237777-2248407 GCA_035048045.1 Chlorospingus semifuscus
GGGCCTGCTCTGAGCTGTGGCTGGCAGCTCCCAGCAGGGCCCTGCACTTGGCCCTTTGCAATAAACCCCAAATTCCAGACCTGGTTTCAGAGATCTCTCCTCTCCACCCATCCCCACCGTCCTACCCCCATTGCTCCTACACCCCATGGCCCCCCAGGTGCTGCCCACCCCCTGCGAGCGCCTTTGAGCACTTTTCCATCCCATTTCTCTCTCGTTATCTCTCTGATGGATGCAGGGAAGGGGAATCCTCTGCTCCTGGGGTGATGCCAGCCCCTGGGTGCCCTGCGGGTGTCCCCGCACGCTGGCGCTGGCTGCTGGCACCAGCCCCACATTGCTTCCTCCCGCCGGCTTATCTCCCGTGTGTGAGATAAGAGCACAGCCCCGGGCAGCTCGTTTGAGCAATTAGCCTGATTACAGGCGCACATCCAATCAGGGGCTGGCCTGGCACAGGCTCTGCCGGCAGAGTGGGCAGCACTGGTGGCATCGTGGGCAGCACTGGTGGCATCGGCCGCTCTGGGCACCCCCTGGGCACCCGCGGCAGCTTCTGCTGAGCACCGGGGCTGTCCGGGAGAGGAAATGGGATCCGTGTGGAGCCGTGTTGATTTATAGCTCCTCGCTGGGTCTCTGCTGCTCTGGGGACACCCCGTGAGCCACAGCCCCAAACCGGGATGGGGAGCGGGGTGTAGGGGCAGAGACACGAGAGGGGCCCCTCGGCCAGAGGAGACCCAGCCGGGTCACCCCGGCCCTCTCGGCTGATGTAAAAGCCCTGCCCAGCACGGCCGCCGCTCCCGGACGGACAGACGGCCGCCCTGGGCAGACAGGTGCGCACAGGTGAGCGCTGGTGCTGAAGGAACAGCTCCGCTCTCACCTGCACCGCCACCTGCACCAGCAGGAGTCCCCTTGCCACAAACATCCCACAAACACCCTGCAAACCCCGTTCTACAAACCCCCGTCCTGCAAACCCCATCCTGCAAACCCCATCCTGCAAACCCCCATGCCACAAACCCCCGTTCTACAAACCCCGTCCTTCAAACCTCATCCTACAAACCCCCATCGTGCAAACCCCATCCTGCAAACCCCCTGGCCCCCATCCTGCTGGGTTTCCCAGGGTCTCCCACCCCCAGAGCCCCCCAGCACACCCAGCCAGAACACATCTCCAGTGACAAACCTGGCTCGGGTTTGGGGGGTCTGGGTGCTGCGGGACCCCCAGCCGGGGATGGGACGGCGCCAGGGTTTGCAGCCCGGCCGGCGCTCAGCCAGCGTTGGCCTTCCTCCCTTCCTCACCCCGGCACTTCCTCCCGCGGGCCGGGGCTGGGGCTGCGGCTGATTTCCGATAAGGCTCCTCTTTTCCCTGCTCTGCGCGTTTGCCTTTGCATTTCCTGCGGTCCCAATCCCCCTCCTCGCCCAGCAGTGCCTCAGTGCCACGTTTGCATGGGACACCCCAACAGCACACATACATAGGGACCCCAATCACCACCTCGAGGGCACAGAGACCCCCACTGCAGCAAACCCCGGCCCCAAGGACCTGAACCATCCTATATCACTGCCTGGAGTGAGGCCACAACGCCCTGTGCGCCCACCGCAGCTCAGCACGGACAGACGGACGGACGGACAGACGGACAGAGCCCATCCTTGTCCCTGCTGTCACCCACCGAGCCCCCTGCCATCCCCCCGGGGCCGTTCCCAAGCGGGGCTCTGCTAATGAGCCGCCGCATACCGTCCCTGCTCAGACTCATTAATCTCATTACGCCGCTACAGATCACCGCAGATGCCAAGCCGGGGGGAGGCGGCCGTGGGGGCACCCCTGACATGCAGGGAATGGGGTTCTCCCCGCTCTGCTGGGACCCCAAAACACCCACGGTGTGTGCCAGTGTGGGCAGGGGCCTTGCCAGCTTTAGGATGGGGGGCGAGGGGCGCTGCAGCCCCTAACACGGGCTCTCCATGGGGCACGGCCCCGAAGCGACCCCATGAGAGCAATTAGGGCTCCTGCCGAGGGCAATCAGGCGCGGCGGGGCTGGGGGAGCGCTGCCCGCCCGGCCCGGGCCCCCTCTGACCCCGTGTGGGCAGGGGGTGACCTGGGGCACCTGGTCTCCCAGGACATGGAGAGCTTTAGGGGGGTGCAGAGCCCTGCTCCTCCCTGGGGCACCTGAGACCCCCCAGGACATGGAGAGCTTTAGGGGGACCCCAGATTCTCGGGGGAGCAGAGCCCTGCTTCTCCCTGGGGCAGCTGAGACCCTCCAGGACATGGAGAGCTTTAGGGGGACCCCAGACTCACAGGGGTGCAGAGCCCTGCTCCTCCCTGGGGCAGCTGCTCTCCCAGGACATGGAGAGCTTTATGGGGGTGCAGAGCTACGTGCATCTGCTCTGTGGGATGGTGTCCCCAAGGTGAGTGCTTCTCCTGTGGGGGTTTCCACAGAGCCCACAGAGCTCAGGAATGTGTGAGACCCTCTCAGGGCCACGGCGGGGAACAAAACGCCCTCAGTGCCGGTCCCTGTGCCTGCATACCTACAGATCAAACCCATCTGGGGGCCATAAATCTCCCCTCCTCGCAGCTCCCTCCATAGAGATGCCTTTCACGGAGAGATAAGAAAGTTGACTTTGTTCGGGGGGACAATGTCTCTTTTCATACCCCGCCATGCCCGGGGGTGCCAGGGGCAAATTCTGCACTGCAGGGCTGCTCCTGCTGCAGCACATCGGGGGCAGAACGTGAGTGATGGTGCTCCCACCCACCCTGGAAGCCCCCCGGTGCCCCCCAGCCCCACTCACAGCTTCTCCAGAGCCCGCAGCCCGAAGAAGGAGCCGTTCTCCAGCACCGTGATCTTGTTGTTGCTCAGCAGCCTGTGGGAAGAGCAGAGGGAGAGGGGCAGCGCTGTCACCTCACCTGCCACAGCCCCCCAGCAGTGCCCGGGGGCTGGCAGGAGCGAGGACAGACAGACACCCATGGTTGTGCCACTGTGGTGGCCACGGAGGTGTCCCCTGCATGGCCAGGTGGGACCAGGGAATGCCATGGCCAGGTGGGGATGCAGGAGCCGTGCTGGGATGCTCTGAGTGCTCCTCATGCCATGGAGCAGACAGACTGACTGCCATGGACACACGGACTGCCATGGAGCAGACAGACTGACTGCCATGGAGCAGACAGACTGACTGCCATGGACACATGGACTGACTGCCATGGACACACGGACTGACTGCCATGGACACACGGACTGACTGCCATGGGCACACGGACTGACTGCCATGGACACACAGACTGACTGCCATGGAGCAGACAGACTGACTGCCATGGACACACGGACTGACTGCCATGGACACACGGACTGCCATGGACACACGGACTGACTGCCATGGACACACAGACTGACTGCCATGGACACACTGACTGACTGCCATGGGCACACAGACTGACTGCCATGGGCACACAGACTGCCATGGACACACGGACTGACTGCCATGGAGCAGACAGACTGACTGCCATGGACACACGGACTGACTGCCCTGTGCTGCCTCTTGGGGCATCACCTTGGTGCCAGGAGTTCCTGGGGCAGGAGGTGACCCCCACCGCAGCACCAAGGGGGCACCCCAAGGACCTGCAGCTGCGAGGGGTCCCCCAGCTCCTGCTCCCCCAGGAGCCTCCCAGCAGTGAATTTCACCCCAAAACAAACAGCTTTGCCCTCCAAAGGGCCCCTTGCGGGGTGACGGGAATGGACGGAGGGCACCAGCCCGCGGAGATGCAGCCAGGAGCTCATTAAAGCTCATTAGCCCAATTAGCAGAGCCAGAGCCGGCCCTCGGGGACCAGCGGAACTCCCGTGCGGGCACCGGCGACCGAGAGGCGGAGCGGGGGCAGGCGGCGGCGGGGCCGGGAGCGCATCCTGGAGGCCTGGCCGGGGGAGCCGCTGCAGAAAGGGCTCATTGAGGCCGGCCCGGGGCTGTTTACACACGGGCGGGCCCGGCTCAATGGGCGCTGTGTGCTCCGCCCGGGCCCTCCGGACGCGCTGCCCGCGGGGCTCGGGGCAGGACCGGCACCGGCACCGGGACCCGCAGCCCCCCGCAGGATGGAGGGGAGGGAATGGAAGGGGAGGGTCGGGGTCTGGCAGCGCTGCCCCCGCATCCTGCGCTAATAATGAGGAGCCGCCACCGGGCACCGGCGCGTCCGCGGGGCCCCGCACCGGCCGGCGGGGAGCGGAAACGTCCGGCGGCCCCGGCGGCTGAAAATTGCCTCCACACGCCATGGCCAGAGCTGTGCCTGGCCCTTCCTCCCCGCCGGCAGCACTCTGTGCCGGGGCTGGGCTCGCCCCAAGGCAGGGGGCAGCTTCCAGGGGTGTCCCATCGCTGCTGCACAGCCCCTGCAGCCCGCGGTGCGCCCCAATTCCCCTCCGCGGCATCGGTGGGGGATTTGCTCAAAGCCGAGCTGTCCCCGAGGGCTCCAAGGGGTTTTCATTCCAGGAGGTTTCATAACCCAGGGCACGGGCTGCGGCCGTGGGGGCAGAACCAGAGCCCCGGAGCCGCAGCCTTCAACCGAGCCCGGAGAGGCTCGCTCAGACCCCCGGGACCATCTGCACCTCTGCCACAACACCATAACTATGTCTTACACCATTTCCAGCAGGATTTGCAGCCCCTGGCATCTGCAGCCCGACCTGGGGCTGCAGCCGCGGCCATGGGGGCAGAACCGGAGCCCTGGACCCATAGACTTCAACCGAGCCCAGGGTGGCTCACTCAGACCCCCGGGACCATCTGCACCTCTGCCACAACACCGCAACTCCCCCTTTAAAGATTTCCAGCAGGATCGGCTGCTCCTGGTATTTGCAGCCCGACCCGGTGGCAGAACCGGAGCCCCCGACCCGCAGCCCTCGGCCGAGCCCCGGGGAAACTCATTCAGACCCCCAGGACCATCTGCACCTCTGCCACAACACCACAACTCCCTCCTTTAAAGATTTCCAGCAGGATTTTGCAGCCTTTGGCATCTCCAGCCCGACCCGGGGCTGCAGCTGCAGCCGCAGCCGTGGTGGCAGAACCGGAGCCCCCGACCCTCAGCCTTCAATCGAGCCCAGGGTGGCTCACTCAGAGCCTCAGGACCATCTGCACCTCTGCCACAACAGCACAATTCCTGCTTTAAAAGATTTCCAGCAGGATTTGCAGCCTCTGGCATCTGCAGCCCGACACGGTGGCAGAACCGGAGCCCCGGAGCCGCCCCAGACCCGCAGCCTTCAACCGAGCCCAGGGAGGCTCGCTCAGACCCCCGGGACCATCTGCACCTCTTCCACAACACCACAATTCCCTCCTTTAAAGATTTCCAGCAGGATTTGCAGCCCCTGACATCTCCAGCCCAACCCGAGGCTGCAAATCCACACCCGGAGCCCCTCCAGAAAAAGTCCCCCTGCCCAGCTCAGGGCACGCAGGTGCTGCCCAGGAGCAGAGATCCTTGACTAAAAAAGGAGGCCTTGGCACAAAAAGGCTCTGCTGACAGTGATGGTTTGCCCAAAATTTTCCCCCCCACAGTAAAATTTTTCCTCTTTTCTTCCCTGTCCCACAGCAGCCATCTGGGTCACACTCCCCAGTCACAACCCACATCCTCCAGCACGGGTTTGTTTTGTTTTCTCCAGTTTCATGGAGATTATGTTCCAAATTGTTTTGTGTTTGGGTTTTTTAGGGATTTTTTGGTGTTTTTTTTTTTTTTTTTTTTCCCCAGGAAGTTCTCATCAGGCTCCACAGCACTTTCCATTCCCACATGGCCACAGGCAGCAGAGCTGTGTGTGGGTCCTTGGCACTGTCCCCTTACAGGATATTAACTCAAAACCCCCCAAAATTAACTGAGAATCCCCAAAAATTAACTGAGAACCTCCAAATATTAACTGAGAACTCCGAAATATTAACTGAGAATCCCCAAATATTAACTGAGAACCTCCAGAAATTGACTGAGAACCTCCAAAAATTGACTGAGAACCTCCAAATATTAACTGAGAACCCCCCAAAATTAATTGAGAACCTCCAAATATTAACTGAGAACCTCAAAAAATTAACTGAGAACCTCCAAATATTAACTGAGAACCCCTAAATATTAACTAAGAACCCCCCAAAATTAATTGAGAACCTCCAAATTTTAACTGAGAACCTCCAAATATGAACTGAGAACCTCCAAAAATTAACTGAGAACACCCAAATATTAACTGAGAACCTCCAAAAATTAACTGAGAACTCCGAAATATTAACTAACAACCCCCAAATATTAACTCAGAACACATACAAATCAACTGAGAACCTCCAAATATTAACTGAGAACCTCCAAAAAATTAACTGAGAACTCTGAAATATTAACTGAGAATCCCCAAATATTAACTGAGAACCCCTAAAAATAAACTGACAACTCCCAAAAATCAACTGAGGCCCCCCAAAACACAATGGGGTCGCTGTGCCCACGAGGCCACCCTGACTCAGCCCACGGGGGTCACGGGCCAGCAGCTGTGGGGACAGACCCAGAGCCCCCCAGTGCATTTCACACCCTGAGAGGAGGGATCTGCTGGGGGGAAGGGGCTGTGGGGCTCTAAGCCAGCCAGGCTCATTGAACCTGAGCTGCTGTGAGATCCAGGCAGGGCTTGCAGTGTTCCCCACATGCCCAGATGGGGATCCCTCTCACCCCCAGACCTCACTGCCCACCCTGTCAGAACTCAGTGCATCCCTCTGGGTGTCCAGAGTTGCCAAGGACTCCATCAGAGGGCTCAGAGACCCTGGCACACAGCCCAGAACACCTGGGGATTTGATTTTGACCCCTGGAGCAAGGTACCAGCCTTATATGAGAACCTGAAAATCACAGAAGTTTAAATAGTCAAAATGATCACAGGGTGAAAATGTAGATTTTAGGATTTTTGGTATGGGGGTTATGGGGACAAGATGGAGGAATTGGGGCATGTCTAGTCCTTCTTTCTTCTTCTTGTTCTCCATTTTCTGCAGTGATGTTGGCACTTTGGGATTGGTTTAGAGTAGAAGTGCACTGTCTAACACAGGTGATAGGTATTGGGAATTAAGTGTAAATATGTTATACGTAGTTTGTAGTATAAAAGGACAACACAGAGTGCCTGTGGCTGCCCTGCTGAGCAGAAAGAAAACTTTATAGATAAGAATTAATAAACTACTTCCAGACCAAAAACTGAAGAGCTCTGACTCGTTCTTCAGCCGCACGGCCTGAAGCAGAGACATCCTGCACATCTTAACAGCAGCAATTAACAACAGCAACCCGAGAAAAATCCATGCAAAACCCCCAGGGTGGATCCCTGCCTGTCACTCCAGGTGTGGGCTGGCTGTGCCCACCTTCTCCCACCACAAAGCAAACAGAAGGGAGGGTGGGACTGTGAGAGGCCCTGGTGCCAGGTGGAGGGGCTGCCTGCCTGCCATGCCCCCAGAGGCCTTATCCACACTGGGGATGTCACTGCTGAAAATGAGTTGAGGAAGGGAGGAATTTGCTTCTGCCTCAAGGACTCTTCTGTTCCTGCCTTGCCCCCACTACAGCAATGCTGTTACCTCTTCCTTTTGAACAAGTGCATTTTTATAAAAGGTAAGGAGGAGCAGCGTGTCCCTGCTGGGGGGACACTGGCAGCCATGCTGTGCCCTGGGGCAGAGAGTGGTTCCAGGCTGTCCTCTGACACCATCCCCAGCCCTCCTGAAAGGGGCTCATCCAGCCTGATGGCATTGGCCTGGATTGAGGGAGGATCCCAGGTGTCCCCAAGGCCACACAGAGAATGAGGCTCTGTCTTGCCCATCCCTGGTGAGTGGCTCAGCTCCAGTGGTGCCACTGCTGTGCTGGCACACAGGAGGTGGTGCAGGGAGCAGGCTCAGCCTGACCAACAGCCTGCCTTGCTCTATCCCTTCCCACATCCTGAGCATAACTTTCAAAAACACCGATCTGTGCTCTTTGAGGACACGTGGGGGGAAGGGAAGAGGAGTTTGCAAAACTGTCGAGGCTCAGATTGCTCTGTAAGCCTCCAAGAGTGACTCCACACTTTTCCTCCCACACACCTTTGCATTGAAATAAGTGAGGGGGCAGCTCGTCCTCTGGCATCAGCTGCTGCTTGTATTGCACACTGCTTTTTGTATTGCACACTGCTTTTTGTATTACACACTGCTTTTTGTATTGCACACTGCTTTTTGTATTACACACTGCTTTTTGTATTACACGCTGCTTTTTGTATTGCACACTGCTTTTTGTATTGCACACTGCTTTTTGTATTACACACTGCTTTTTGTATTGCACGCTGCTTTTTGTATTACACACTGCTTTTTGTATTGCACGCTGCTTTTTGTATTACACACTGCTTTTTGTGTTGCACACTGCTTTTTGTATTGCACACTGATTTGTTTCTTTCTTTAAGGCTGTAGATTATATTAAAAAGGAGGCAGGCTCTGAAATAACCCAGATGCCCACTTTGGCACTTATTTAAGGCACTTTCCTTTCTCTCCCCACCTTGGAACAGGGTGTGCAGGACCTGGCTGTGCCACTGGAGCAGGTTGGTGGCAAGTGCTGCTGCAGAGGACCCTGCTCCCCTCAGGGCTTGTCCCCACTCAATCAGGGCATCCTCTGTGCCCTGGGCAAGCCTCTGGTGGGGCTGGGCAGGAGCTGCAGGCAGCCCTGAGGAGCAGGGGATTGTGCTGTAGCCTTGGCAATCACACACAGGCCAAGGGTTTAATGAACTCAGGCTCTTTCCATCAAAGCTGCTGGGAAGTGTGGAGTGTGCCAGCTGCTGCAGAGCCTCTCACTGCTCTGTTTGCTGCTGTGCCACAGAGGTCACAGGGAGGGTTGTTACTTGCCTCCTGGAGGGGAGGCTAAGAGGGTATTTACTTTTCCCGCTTGGACTTTGATTGCTCGCTGGTGTTGATTTTTCCTTTTGCAAAGAAAGGCAAGAGGGGAGGGGTGGGGGCTGCAGGGTTTCTGTAGGTGTCAGCAGTGCAGGGATCGAGTGGCAGCGAGCACAGAATGGCACTGCTTGTACCCAGCTCTGGGACACAGAGCTGCTTCTCTTGCTCCAATATAATGGAGTGATTCACTCTGCAGAGCCTCCTGCTCCTCTCCCCCTCCCTGCTGTGCCTCTGCCCTTGTTCAGCCAGGCAGGAGCAGGTCCATCATGTGCCTGTACCCCCATGGGGCTGTTCCTTCCCTGCATCTCCAGCTGCACACACAGCTCTTGCCCTGTGGCAGGGTTGTGCATGCCAAGGTAGATATTTGGTTTTTTTTTCATTCCCTCCTTGTACCTGAGTTGAACTCATGCAGGGAGCTGGCTGTAATTTCCAGCTGACCTTTCTTTTGGCAGCTTGTTAGTTAGCTTGAAGGCACTGCAGGGATTTCCTGGCAGCTCCACATGCTTCCTCTGCTGGCAGATTTCTTGCACAGAGCTATAAAAGGGGCAGCTGTGCATCACCTCTTCCCTGGGGTGGTTCTCTGCCGGCCTGGCACAACACCTTCATGGCCAGCAGTTGGCACAGGGTAACAATCCTGGCTCCCAGCTGAATTTAAAAATCTTGGTGAGCTGACTAAACAGAATTGTGAGGCTTGTGGCAGCTTGTTCTGTGTGAGCAGGAGGTCTCAGAGCAGCAGGTGATGCTCCTGGACAGCAGCAGGGTGTCCATGGGCAGTGCTGAGGCACTGAGGATGTTCTGCTGCCAGCTCCTGGCCACACTGTGCTGCTGGGTTCAGAGCAGGAGCTGCAGGTTCAACCCAGGAAAGCCACACTGAGGGCTCTGCAGTTGCCTTGGGTCACAGCAGCTTCCTCAGCACTTCCCAATTTCTTGCCTCAGTAGAGCAGTTAATCCTCTGGGGTTTTTGCAGCATTGCCACACTGCCAGATCCTGCTAATTCATTGAGAATGTCTCTAGAAGCTGCTGACACAGGGGTTTGTGAGCAGTGGAGCCCTCACCTCAGTGCTGAGTGCTCTGCTGCACCTCCTGTGGTACAGAAAGGTTGATCTCAGCAGCATTACCCATGGGGGGGCTGTTCCTGCTGTGTGTTTGTATGTTTGCAGAGCTGGAGCAGGAGAGTTACTGCCTTGACAGGGAGTGTGGAGCCTGCTGGGGCTGTGCTCCATCACTGCCACACAGAGCAGGAGAGCTCTCCTTGGAGCTCAGCACTGAGGCTTTCCTGGCTTTGCCTGTGCTTGCTGGTAGGTTGCTCCTCTGGCTCTTGGCTGCTCCCTCTGTGGCACCTGTGCCTGCTGGTGGCACGAGCCAATGTGTGCATTTCCCCTCCTTTGTGGCAGTTTGTAATCCCCTGTATTAACTCCACTCACCAGAGGCTGGGTTGAGTCCTGTGCTAAAGCTGCAGTGGCTCAGCATCACCTCAAGTGCCCTGGCACAGAATTCATGCTGGTAGAGCCTCCTGAGAGCTAAAGAGCTCTGGCCCCTTGCTTATATCTAATATTCAGTGTTCTGGCTGCAAAAGTGGATGAGGAGAGAGGGCAGGACAGGGGTGAGCGGGGTGCTGGCTGCTGGGGCTGCAGTGACACTGACATCTCTGCCTCTAGCTGGGGACTGGCACTGCAGTGACACTGACATCTCTGCCTCTAGCTGGGGACTGGGGCTGCAGTGACACTGACATCTCTGCCTCTAGCTGGGGACTGGCACTGCAGTGACACTGACATCTCTGCCTCT
>JAWWMS010000084.1:2274702-2287442 GCA_035048045.1 Chlorospingus semifuscus
CCCATCCCATCCCATGGATCCCATCCCATTATCCCATTCCATCCCATCCCATCCCATCCCATCCCATCCCATCCCATCCCATCCCATCCCAGCTGTCCCCTAGCTGACACCTGAAGGAGCAGTGGATCCCAGGAAGAGAAATCCCTGGAAGGAGCTGGGAGCTGCAGCCTGCCTGGCTGGGCCCTTTCCTGCTCTGGGAGGGGGAACACTCCCCCAGGTCCCTCCATGGAAGGTTATTTGCTGATTATGGGGCAGAGCTGTGTTCCAGAGTGTCGGGGCTCGTTCCGTGTCAGCTCTAACAATGCAGCCCTTGGCAGCTCGGTGGCGTTGGCCATTAATCATCCCCTGACAGCACAGAGCTCACACGTGGTCACTGTGCCCCCTCCCCACGACCAGCAGGGCAGGGGGGCTTCCTTCCTTCCTTCCAAAATCATGAGCTGAAGATCCTGGACCCACAAGAGGGGCGTGTGGGGTGGGCAGAGAGCAGGGAGACAACCGAGCTCCCAGTGAGCAACCCCTGGGAGGAGGCTCTGGGGAAAGCCCTACAGAACTGGCACTCCCAGCCTTTCCTCCCCTCCTTCCCGAGCCCCTGGGCAGGAGCTGGGCTCTGTCCTGGGGTTGCTGATCCCACTGGGAGCCAGTTCCCAGCACAGGAGGGGAGCTCTCCCCGAGGCTGCTCTCCACGTCCCGCAGGCGCCAGCCCCGTGGCCGGGTGCCAGCGTGCCAGGTCATCCCCCAGCAAAGAAAGGAGCAATGTGTTTCCAGCCCCCCAATGCTGTTTTCTAAAGGGAAATGATTAATGGTGCTTGGAAACCACAATTCAGCCCGGCAAAGAAAGTAGATTTACCCGAAACATGCGTGAGAATTAGTGCTGGGATGGGCTCCTGGGGCAGAGAGGGGGGAGCTAATGGCAAACAGAGCCCGTCTGTGTGCAGGGGGAGGGAGCAGCCCGCCAAAAACATGGGCTGAAGGAGCTGGGATGGAGCTCCAGGAGGAGGAGAGTGGCTGGCACAGCCAGGTCCCCTCCCCAGCTGGGATCCTGTCACTCCTTCCCTGAGCTGCAGTGAGATGGTGATGATGGAGAAGGGAATTCTCCTCTCTTGTGTGTCCCAAGAGCACAGCAAAGGATGGATGGTGCTGATGGGACCAACACCATTCCCAGAAGTCCAGGAGATACCTGGGAGAAGCAGGAGAACCCAGGAAGCTCCAGCCTGGAAATGCCAAAGGTTTCCAAAATGTCTGGTTTAGGCTCAGGGAAGGATCTCACCTTGCTCCTGCTGGGAGGATCCACTGGGATGGGCTGGGGCCTTCCAGTACTTCATCCCTGGGCAGCAGGAAACCTCAGAGAAGGGGAAAACACAGTTTTCCTCCATGAGGGTGGGAGGCAGGGAGGTGGCTGTGGCAGCCCCTGGAGGGTGGGAGCTGCAGCATTACCCTGCTGAGTTTCCAAGTTCATGGCAAAGGTTTGCAGGCACAAATCCTGACCTGGTTCTAAGCTGCTTCCGTGCTCTTCTCTGCCCAGGAGAGCAGCAATGGAGTGGAGCAGGAACAGGTGATGTGAATTTATCACCTGAATCCAGAGATAACCCCAAGATCCTGCCTTTGCCTCAGCTCTGGATCAAGGCAGCAGCTGGCCCCACGCAGGTCCCGTCCCATCAGCGGCGTGGAGGAGCTCAGACAGGGCTCTATGAGAGAGATTTATTTATCTGTGGGATTCCAGGAAGGGCTGGGAAAACCTCTGTGAGGTGCTGAAGCCCAGGTCAGGAGCCATCCCTGGCTTGGTGATATATTTAGAGCAGGATAATGTAAGTGACAGGAGGGAAAAAAAGAAAAAGAAAAATCTGTGGAGGAGGTGCAGATCCGTCCCCTTGGCTGGGAGTTAGTGGATGATCCGAGCCAGGGAACAGATAGTTGGATTTCCCTTATTTCTCCCTTCAAATAAATCACAGCTCCAGAGGCCTTTAAACTCTGCAACATGATCTGTTCCAATAAGGAAGGGAATGAAAGGCTGCGTCTCTCTGGAAGCCTTCAGAGCCATAAATCTCCTATGTACAAACACAGACCAGATTTCCAAGTGCATTTATTTTATTGTATTGTTTTAACAGAAAAATCAAACTGCAATAAACTCCGTCCCTCATTAGCTGTCTCCATATCCAGGCCAAATGTTGCTAACGAATAAAATCAGGCCAAAGGAATGTGGATGTGGGTCCAAGGCCTGGCCGGGCGCTGACCCCCCGAAAGGCATTTCCCTCTGAGCCTCCCAGAGGTGTGGGGTGAGGGGAGCCAAGGGGGTGGATCCTGCACTGCCCATTGCTGCAGGTCTGCTGGGGGTTGTCACCCTAAATCCAAATCCAGCATCCCCTGACATAGACCTGGCACCCCTGACACAGACCTGGTATCCCCAACATGGACCTGGTACCTCCACCATGGACCTGACACCCTCACCATGGACCTGGTACCCCCACTATGGACCTGGCACCCTCACCACGGACCTGACACCCTCATAATAGACCTGGCACCCTCACCATGGACCTGGTACTCCTGACATGGACCTGGCACCTCTGCCATGGACCTGGTACCTCCACCATGGACCTGGTACCCCTGACATGGACCTGGTACCCCCGCCATGGACCTGTCATCCATGCCAGGCCCCCATCACAGCAGCTGGAGTTTAATTTAGTGGTTTCCTGCTTCAGTTTGTTGTGGTGCACCCCAAGAGCAGCAGGAACAGGGGGCAGTTTGGGTGGGTGCCCCCAAGCTGCCCCACATGAAGGGGCTGCAGAATTAGGGCAGAACTCGTGAAGCACCAGGTCAAACCCCAAACTTGCTCGGGAGCTGTTGGTCATAAATCATCTGCTGACAGTCCTGAAGGGTCTGGCTGCTCCCAGAGCAGCTTTGGGGGGAAAGAGAGCTCAGGGACAGGGATGTGCCTGGCACTGGTGGCAGGGTGATCCCCAGCGGGTTCCCAATCCCCCAAACCCATGGAGAGAGCAGGGCTGCTCCCAAACACGGTTCGGGATCTCCTGTGACTTGGTGAGGTGCAGGAAAAGGCAGAAATCAACCCCAAGCAGGCCGGGGAGGAGCGAGGAGCCTGCCTGCAGGATTTATGGCACGGAGCTGCCGAGCCCAGAGCAGCGCGGGTCCCGCCTCAGCCCACGGAGAAATTCCTGACTTATTGAATCACATTTGTCATCCCTAAATACATATGCAGGCCCGTGTTTCTGAATCCATAAACATCTTTTAACTAACTCGGCTCGGCGAGGCCTCTTTCAGCAGTAATTTATATTTAACTTTTTCCATATGCAGGGCCTGTCGCCTCGGTGTCATTTCCGGGAAGGCCAGGGGGGCCGGGGGGCGCTCGGCGTGTCTTGGCCCGCTGGAGCAGCCCAGCTGCTGGCACGGCTCGAGAAATCCACCCGCCAGAGCCAGTGCTCATTAATCATCTGAACTACTAAACTGCCAGCTCCTTTCAAGATCTTTCAAGAAGTGTTTTCACCCAAAATAGAGTTGAAAACGCGCCGGGCCCTACTTTCAGAGTCTCATCCATCTGGCCATTATGGGGAGTGTCAGGCGGCTCTGACAGACAAGGCTGCTCTGTTCGAGGGGCCCCGGCCCCACAGCCTGTCATATCACGGGGCTGATGGCATCTGACAGCTCCATTTGTACCTCCCCCGGAGATGAAAGGGCCGCTGCTGGTGGCAGGAGAAGGGCAGGGCCGGAGGGATGAGCAGGGGCAGCATCCCTGGCACAGCACCCAGAAATCTGTCCCCCCAAGCCCATTGCTGCCCTGGGGCTTGTGGCCATCTGGGGTGTGATTAAAGGTGGGGGGCTGTGCGCACTGCCCACTCCTGGCTGCGGTGCTGAGCTCTCCCTGTGCCCTGCTGGAGATGCCAGCCCTGCCCTGGAGTCACCTGCAACACGTGGGTGCTGTGCCCACTGCCCACCCCCTGGTTGTGGTGTTGAGCTCTCTCTGTGCCCTGAAATGGAGGCACAGAGCACCCTGGAGCTGCCAGCCGTGCCCTGGCCCCCACCACCTGCAGTGTGTGGGTGCTGTGCACACCCCAGTGCTCAGAGCCAGTCCCCAAACCCAGCAGGACAGTCCCAGTGCCCCCCATGGCCAGAAGGGCTCAGGGTCTGCCCCACACCAGGATATCCCAAAATCACGAGAGAGCTGCTGGATCCTGGTGACCCCCCCAAGCTGCCCCAGTGCTCAGAGCCAGTCCCCAAACCCAGCAGGACAGTCCCAGTGCCCCAAGGGGTTTCCCCATGGCCAGGAGAGCTCAGGACGTCCCAAAATCACATGAGAGCTGCTGGATCCTGGTGCTCTCCTCAGGATGTTCCCTAGGTAGGACCCCCCTGAACTGCCCCAGTGCTCAGAGCCAGTCCCCAAACCCATCAGGACAGTCCCAGTGCCCCAAGGAAACCTCAGAGTTTTCCTGAGGTTTCTCCACAGCCAGGAGGGTTCAGGGTCTGCCCCACACCAGGACATCCCAAAATCATGAGAGCTGACAGATCCTGGTGCTCCCCTCAAGCTGTTCCCTAGGTAGGACACCCCAAGCTGCCCCAGTGCTCAGAGCCAGTCCCCAAACCCAGCAGGACAGTCCCAGTGCCCCAAGGGGTTTCCCCACAGCCAGGAGGGCTCAGGGTCTGCCCCACACCAGGACATCCCAAAATCACGAGAGGTGCTGGATCCTGGTGCTCCCCTTGGGAGGACCCCCTCGAGCTGCCCCAGTGCTGCAGGATTTCTGTGCCAGCACAGCAACTGGGAAAAGCTTGGGAATTACTGAGGAGCAGCAGCAAAGGGGACAGAGCACATCCCTGCAGCCCGAGGAGCAGGCACCCAGCCAGCCCCATCCGTCCCAGCTGTTCCCAAAACAAAACCCAAGCAGAGTCCCAGAGACTGTGGGAAGCAAGGAAGGGCTTTAGGCTCCATTTCCATTCTGCCCAGAACATGGCTCTTCTCACCTCTGAGGGACACTGTCCTTCTCCAGCCTGTTGGATGTTACTGGGATTGTGCAGGGAATGGGAACAAAACCAAACCCCACAAAGGCAACGCTGCTCCAGCAGAAACCAGGAGTCCCTTTGGTAGGAGCTGTGCCCAGGGGAGCTCGGCTCCTGGCCTGGATTCCATCCTGGGTGATGAGCAGCCCCATCCTTCTCATCCAGCCCCATCCTTCTCATCCAGAGAGGAAAACACAGCAAATCTTTTGGGTGCAGAGAAGACGGTGAGGGCTCAGCAAGATCTTTAACAGTCCCCATTTCTGTCCTGTCCTTCTCTCTCAGAGCCCCCCAGCCACCCCTCCTGCAGGAGCTGCTCATGGGGTGGCACCAGGACCTGAGGCTCTCACTGCTCCCCATCTTCTTTGGTGCAGCAGCATCTCCCTCTCCCAGGGATGCACCTGGAGATGCAGGGGTGCTGTGGTGGGCACCTTTGCAGCTGTGGGGGACACAAAAAAGGCCATTTTGGTTCTCTGTTCCACTCAGGTGTCTGCAGGAAGGGTCTGTCAGAAGCCACCTGATGCCCAGGATGCTGCATCCTTCATCTCCTTCTGAATTTTGCCAGGTCAGGAGGGGTGATCCATGAATTTTGGGACCACAAGGTGTTGGAAGAGGTCACGTTGCACCCTGCACAGTGTTGGGTGTCCTGTCCAGCTCTGCTCAGCCTGTGGGGGCCAGCTCTGATAGCTCAGGGTCAACATTCCACCGTCACCTTTGGCAAAGGCATCTCCTCTGTGGGTCACATCCTCCTGTCCTGTCTCCCTGAACCATGCTGGAAGTCATGGCAAAGCTGCTCCTGGGGGTTTCCATGAACAGCTTCAGAAAACACAGGGGTCTGTGTAAATCTGTGTAAATCATCTGTGTAAATGTGTTACTGGGACTCAAGCTCCAGGACCCTGCTCTGTGCACGGAGCTGTCAGCTGAGTGCCCTCCCCTGCTCTCCAGGGAGCTTCAGCTGAAGTGTTGGTGTGTGAGGATCAGCACTCCTCAGTTTGTCACCACGATAAACAGAGGGTGACTGTGACCCAGCCTGCAGGGATTGCTGCCACACTCCAGTGCCAACCTGTGCGAGGAAACGGCCGTGGTCCCAGGGCTTTGTCACCTGCCAGGGCCCTGTGCTGGACTGTCACACTGCACAAGAGGGAAACCATGGCTGTGGTCACACTGGGGACCTCCCGTGGGTCACTGGTGACCAGCCAAGGCCGGGTGTCCTGCTGTGGTGAGGAACACGTCAGTGCATCACTGCTGAAGCTGGAATCAGAGCTGCTGGAGGGTTTACAGCACACACCAATCCATGGCCAGGGCAGAGGCAGCAGCAGCTCTTCAGCCATTATCCAGAGCCAGAGGAAAGTCCATTCCCATCTGTGGCATTCCTGCCCACTGCAGTGCCCCAGGTGCTTGCCCACACTCTTCTGGATTTGGTGTCTTGAGGTCTTTGTCCTTCTCCACATTGTCCTTTGTCCTTCTCCACTCACCTCGTCCAGCCTCTTGTCACTTGTGCTGTCCCACTGCTTGGAGTGGCTGCAGGTGGCCCCACAGCAGGGCAGTGTGGGGTTCTGGTGGGCACACACAGCTCCACACGCTGGTGCTGCCCTGGCTGCTCCGTGTCACCGCTGTGTCACCACTCAGCTGCTCCTCCTGCATGGCTCCAGCTCCCAGCCTGGCACAGGATCTCCACTGCCACCTCCAAGCACGGCTCTGTCCCTCCAGGTCTGCTCTCAGCTCATGCAGCACCAAGTGTGCCCCAAAGCAAACCCTGACCCCAGGCTGGGCACGGGGATGCTGCTGGAGGGACAAGAGGTGTCCATGCCACTCTGGCTTGGAGGACAAACAGAACCTGTGTTCTCCGTGGCTTCCTCCAGTGCTCACGTGGAAAGAAAAGCTGCTTTATGCAGCTGAGGAACTTCTCATCCACCCACCATGGCTCTGCATCCCGACCTGACCCCTGGGCAGGCTCCAGCCCTCGAGGACGCCGCGCTCTGCTCCGCGCTCTGAAACGCCTTGTACGTCTGCGGGCAGCCACCTCTGCATCACCTAAAAGACATCGGGGATTTTTGTGCAGGAGAGGAAAGGAAAAACAACAAGAAAAAATAGGGCCTGGCTCTTTCATTCACGTATTTATTGGGCGGACGGCGTGGCTGTGGTCAGCTGGGCTTCGGCCTTCACAGACGGGGATATTTATAAGGCACGCGGAGCGGCTCGGCGTGTGCGTCCAAGTCATTCCTTCCCCGGCACAGGGGATAATGTTGCCTTTGTTCAGCTGCCTCGGGCACAGCAGAGCGTGCCGTGCTGCTCGGCCGGGCCCCTCGCCGTGCCCCGGCGCAGCCCCGCTCCTTCCACACACACCGCGGCCCCGGCAACTGCCACCATAAATCAATAGGAAAGGAGAGGCTGCCAGTTAGACTAAACAAGTGCATTTGCAAGGATTGCTAACCCTCATTAATCACTCTGACAGTCCTAAAAAACACATTTCCCCTTTAATGACTGTATTTGGATAATCAGAGATTTTTCCTCGCGAGTGACGGTGGGCGCGACTTCGGCGGCACCGGGGTCAGCGGCGAGTCAAGCGCTGCAGGTCCCCGGCAGCTCGGGGTGAGCTGGAGAAGGTGCTGCTGTGCCACGGGGAAAAGAGCCACCAGCACAGCCCCAAAACTGCTGTCCCCACGTCCGACACCCACCGGTGTCCTCCCAGCCCCAGCTGGATTGGAAAAGGTCTTTTTCTGTCTCTCCGCGTTCCCTTTAGGTGACTTTTGCCTCCCGGAGAGGTTTGAAACCTGGCACATTTTTCTGTATAAATGATGCAACACATTAATGCACAGCACATTATGAAAATGGTAATTCAAACCCATACAACTCTAAATTAAGCCATACATTATCCGACCCACTCAGCCATATATTTTGCAGAAAGACAGGATTGAATCAAATCAAACCGAAACTGTGGAGTGCAGGTTGTTAGACAGAATGATTAATAAAGTGCATCCCAGTGCTCTTATTATAAAATGAATTCTGCAATAACCTGGGCATACATTACACAGGGAATTATTTAATATATCGGCAACGCGACTGTTCCCCAGCAGCTCAGCCCGAGTGCCGCCGCTATCAGATGATACTCGCGGTGTTTACATGGTCTGGCCCCGCTGCTGCAGTCCTTAGGGAGGGGAAAAAAATTCCTCAGGGAACCTCCTGCACAGCAGGACTCATCCAGGCAGCACCCAGCCCTGCCATGGGTGAAGGGAAAGCGCACGGGCTCGTTTTGGAGCAGGGACCATCCTGGTGCGGGGAGGTTTGGGGGAGAGGGGATGGAGCTTTGCCGTGAGGAGGGATCCCCCAGCAGCTCTGGCAGGATGAGGCTGTGCAGCCTCTCCTTGCTCTGTGCCCTGGCTGCCCCATGGTTGGGATCTGGCACGGCCCCCAAAACTTGGAGTGGCCATGCCAGGCGCGCCGATTTTGGCACTGGGTTACCGCGCCTCGAGGGTCTGCGGCATCATCCTCCCACTCCGTGGCACAAGGTGCCCAGCCAGGCCAGGGATGGGCACGGTGGGACAAAATTCCAGTGCAGGAACCTGAGACAGGCCCCAGCATGAAGCCACAGCCAGGATTTACGATGGGCACTGGCAGTGCCCGAGCCAGGCCGACACCGAGCGGCATCACTGTGGGCAGTGGGAACCACATCCAGGGAGAAGCGATGCTCCCGAGGGCCAGGGGGTCTGGGTACCTCCTGTGCCAGCAGAGAGAACACTCTGGGGCTGCTCTGCCCACTGCCCCTGGCACCCTGCTCCACGGCCAGCATCAGCTGCCACAGGGCTCAGCACCCAGCAGGGACACACCAGAGGGGCTGCACCAGCCTGGGCTGGGCACCCCATTCCTGCTGTGCCCACAGGACAGAGCAAACACCCACAGCAGAGCCCCCTGTGCCAGCCCCAGCCCTGCAAACACCCCTGTGCCAGCTCCAGCCCTCATCCAGCAAACATCCCACCTGGAAAGAGCAACACCACCATGGCCACAACCGGAGCCCAGCCACGTCCGCACATCCCCAAGCCACAGACCCCCAAAATCAGCCTTGGGGAGCTCAGCACGGAGCCAAACTCACCCCTGGACCACCAAATCTCTCTCACTGCCATAGGAAACCTCAGCTGGGCCCTCCCAGCGGCCGCACGCTCAGGCACAGGCAGGGAAATCAAAACCCCTTTGGCAAAAGTAGTCCCTGTTCTCAGCGCGTTATTTTTCAGCTCAAAGGACACAAAGGAATTTAAACACAGGGCATAAAGCAATATCGAGAAGGCAATTAACAGGGATTAATTGCGCGACTCACTGAAATGCAACAGGAACGAGGCAGACAAAAAAAATAAGTGATGTGGGGCAATGGGGCATGCAGGGGCAGCTTGAAAAGGGGTCCCAGAGCTGGAGCGAAAGCGCTTTTTTTGGGGCATGAAGCAGACAGAGCCCCCCACCACGGTGGGGATGGAGCCAGAGCACGTCAGAGCCATCCATCATCCTCCTCCCGCACAAAGATGGAACGGGAGCAGGCAGGACCCCCCCCCCACACCGAGATCCAGAACACAACTGCGCCCCCAAAACTGCACCCCGGGAGGGGGTGCCCACCCGCGGGCACCGCTCCGATCCCGCTAAACGCCTTCTGGAACCTTCCCTCCGCCGCCACGCCTGGGGACACGAACACGCGGGGATGGGGACACCGGGGGCGCGGAGCCAGGAGCGCACCCGGAGCTCCTCCGGTACCGCCGCTCCCGCGGGGCTCCTCCGGTACCGCCGCCGCCACCGCTAGATGGTGCTGGGACCCCGCCGGACCCCCGGGCAGGGACGAGACGAGACCACAGCGTGGGTTACAACCAAGAGGCGTTTATTAACAAAATCAGACTTACCGGGGCTCGTCCGCCCGCCCGGGGCCGCCGGTCCTGCCGCTCCTCCGGTCCCCCCACCGACACAGCGGGGACACGCGGGGTCCTGCAGCCCCCGGCGGGGCACGGCCTGGGGTGAGCATCACCCAACCGGTGTAGCCCTCGCGGCCCCGGACACAGCGCAAAAAATTAAAAAAAACAACCAAAAAAAAGGAGTAAAATTAAAAAAAAAAAATAAACCACAAAAAATTTAAAAGGAAAAAAAAATTTTGAAAACCCCAAAGATTAAAAATAAGAAAAAAAATTACAAAAAAAAAATTACATCTGCAAGTTACAAACGCAGAGAACAGAATCCCAGAGCGATAAACGCAGAGGGGAAGGAGGAAAATGCCTTTTTTTTTTTTTTTTGCTTTTCCATGTCATGCAAGAATTTCTCGGGGGAAATTAAGAAGGGGAAGGAAAAAAACAAAAATTCAAAAGAAACAGAAGGGGAAAATCAAAGCCCCACACCTGCAAAGTAAAGAAGGGAAATTTTTTTTTTTCTTTTTTTCGGGTTAATTTTTTTTTTTTTGGAACACAGACTTTTTTTTTTGCATACCATTGATTCATTGGTGTATAATGCACTTATATTCCCAGCTTTAAGCTAACATACAGTAATAAATACAGAGTCCAAGGAGGGCGCGGGGGGCTGGGGCTGAGCCGGTTACTGATATCCCAAAGCCGAGGCTGACGTGAGTCTTTGGCCGTAGAGAGCGTACGGGGAGTAGTAAGGTCCGGCAGCCGGCAAGGAGGGCACGGGCAGGGCGCCGGCCGTGGGCAAGTGGCTCTTGCCATACGGGTGGTACCTGTTTAGTCCCAAAGTGTGTGGGCTCCTCAAGGAGAGCGAGGCCGGTAAGGTGTTGGGGCTCCCGGGGGCGGCGGGCGGGAGGTGCAGGTGGCAGGAGGCCGCGGAGCCCAGCCCGGAGGTAGGGTAACCCGCCAAGAGTTTCTCGGCCCCCGGCAGGGCCGTGTGGGTCCGTAGGTGGGTGAGCAGCTCCTCCGAGGTGGCAAACCTCTTGTCGCAGGGTCCGCTGGCAGACACCCAGTTGCATATGTGGGGCAGGGGGTCGTTCTGCAGCATGAAGCCGTAGGTGTACAGGGGGTGGCCGGGCAGGCTGGGGGTGCCGCTGGAGGAGAGCGTGGTGTGCACCGAGTGCAGGGGGTGCGTGGGGTACACCAAGGGGTATCCGCTCTTGAGGCTGCCGGGGTCGTGCACGCAGCTGGAGCAGTTGCTGGAGCCCAGGTGCGAGGCGCTGTGGTAGCTCAGGCAGTACGGGTCCCGGCATAATCCCTGCATGAAGGAGGGCGGCGAGGCCCCGGTGAGCGGGCTGGAGCTGGGCGGTTTGCCCGGCAGCCCCAGCGCCCCCGGCAGCTGGCTGCCCACCAGCCCCGGCTTGGTGGGGTCCAGCCCGGGCACGAACTGGGACGGGTAGCCGGCGTAGGCGCCCACGATGGAGCCGTGGTAGCCGATGCTGGAGGGCGGCAGGGGGAACACGGAGTGGCCCGGCTTGTAGGGCGACACGGGGGCCACATGGCCGGCGGGCGGCAGCGCGGGGGGCTCCGACTTGCGGCCCGAGGGGGGCTCGCCGTGCGCCCCGGCCTCCACCACCCCGCGCCCCAGCGCCCCGCCCGTCCCCTCGGGGCTGGGCTTGCCGCCTTCGGGCTCCTTCTTCTCCTCGGCGCCCTTGGGCTCGGGGTGCTGCGGCGAAGCCCCGCGGGAACCGCCGGGTGAGGAGGCGGCGGCGTGCGGGGGGAACGGCGGGCACGCTGCGCTGGGCACCCGAAAGCCGGCCTTGTCCGCGCCGCCCTCCTTGCGGGGCTCCCCGCCGCCTTTCGAGTAGGGCTTGAAGCTCGACTTGTCCTCGGCGGGCGCGTCCCCGCTGCCCGGCGGCTTCAGCGCGGCGGGCCGGGCCGAGGGCTCCTTGTCGGCGGCGGGCGCGGCGGCCGCCACGGCGTTGAGCTTGGAGGAGGGCGGCGGGTCGGGCTTCCCGATCTGCGAGCAGGTCTGGGCCAGCAGCGCCAGCGGGCTCTTCTTGGCGTCCAGCTGCGGGCGGAGCGGAGCCGGTCAGGGGGGACCCCGACGGCGCCCCCGCACCGGCCTCCCCCCACCGGCGAAACCCCGGGGCCGGGCCCGGCACCGAGCCAGGGCGCGGAGAATGGGGGGGACGGGGCGGGGGGACGCGCCCGGCCGAGGAGAACAGGGACCGGGTGGGGTGGGGGGGAGCGGGGCTGCGGCGGCGGCGGCGGGGGTGGGAAAGAACGGGGTGGGGGGAGCGGGGACGCCGGGCAGGGCAGAGCCCGGCCGGGAGAACCGGGAGAACCGGGAAGAGCCCGACCGGGAGAACCGGGAGCGGCGGCCGAGAAAAGCCGGGAGAACCAGGAAGAGCCCGGCCCGGAGAACCGAGAGCGCCGGGCTGGGAAAAGCCGGGAGAGCCAGGCTGAGAAGCCGCCGGCCGGGAGAAGCGGGAGCGCCGGCCGGGAATGCCGGGAGCACCGGGAAGAGCCCGGCCGGGAGCACCGGGCTGGGAAGAGCCCGGCCGGGGGGACCGGGAGCGCGGCTCCGGGACTGCGAGGCGCGGTCGGGGGCGGCGGGCACTGACCTCGATGGGGCTGACGGGCGTGGAGGAGAGCGGCTGGAGGTACTCGGGGTGCAGGAGGTGGCCGCCGTGGGCGCTGAGCATCTTCAGGACGCGGATGGGCAGCCGGCTGGCCTGGCGCAGCGGGTCGGCGGGGGGCGGCCGGGGCGACGGGGCGGCCGCGGCTCCGCGGCTCGGCGGGGTCCTCGGCCGGGGCCCGCCGGGAGCGCCGCTCATTTGGGGCGGGGGAAAGGGGGGGGTGCCCGGGCTC
>JAWWMS010000084.1:2384264-2394675 GCA_035048045.1 Chlorospingus semifuscus
ATGGAGCTCTGTGCATTGTGTTTTAAGGCTTACAAGCAGGTATTGTATTTGAAATAAGCAAGCATTGTTTAACCAAACGTACCTGTGCTTACAGTGGTTGGATAGAACTGTCAATGTGCTTTTGCTTTGTGTGATTGGTCAAAAAACTTATAAATTAAATTATAACATTAAATTCTTGATCTGCTGGCTGAGATGCGAGCTGGTGGCATCTTCCCATTGTCATAATCATGTAATGAGGCTGATGCTGAAAAATCAAACAGCTCAAAGCACGTTCCCAGCAGTCCTGTCCTGTTTGTGATTTGTACACAGACCCCAACCAGCATCACCTCCCCACCCAGGGCTCCACATCCTGAGGTCAAACCAAAGTGAGAATTCTCTCCCACGATTACAGCACGCACTTGGATGCAGCTGTGCCTGCTGATGATTTATGTGCCAAACACCCTCTCCTCCAGCCACAGGAACAGGAAGATTTTAAGGTGAAATTGTCAGATCAAAGAGAGTTTACCCAGCTCCTTTAAACAAATTTTTACAGTAATAATTTCCCTGTGCAGCGTGTGTGCAATAAAAGCCAAGAGATGAGATGGTCAGGGAGCGAGCCTTGGCTGTAAATCCCGGCGGGGCCGAGCTGCTCCTGCTCTCTGCTGCCTGGTTTATGGTGTCACCCGGTCCCAGCATCCCCGGGGTGAGTTACAGCCTGCAGGCAGCCGCTGCCCATCCATTATCCCACATGTAAACAGGTATTCACACAGCAGCTCCAGAGCCTCCTCCCCGGCATCCATCACTGCTGCAGCCAGCCCTGGCCCCGCCAAGGTCACAGCTCTGAGTGCTCCTGCTGCAGCGTGGGGCCAGAGCAGCTCTGCCAGCCCCACACAGGCTGGGTGAGCCCCAAATTAACCCTGGTGTGAGCAGAGCCAGCCCCACACAGGCTGGGTGAACCCCAAATTAAACCTGGTGTGAGCAGAGCCAGCCCTATGCAGGGTGACTGCCCCCCAAATTAACCCTGGTGTTCCGCAGGGCCAGCACTACATAGGCTGACTGAACCCCAAAATTAACCCTGGTGTGAGCAGAGCCAGCCCCACAAAAGCTGACTGAACCCCCCAAATTAACCCTGGTGTTCTGAGCAGAGCCAGTCCCATGCAGGCTGAGTGAACCCCAAATTAACCCTGGTGTTCTGCAGAGCCAGCCCCACATAGGCTGACTGCATCACACAGGTTGACTGCCCCCCAAATTAACCCTGGTGTCCTGAGCAGAGCCAGCCCCACACAGGCTGATTGAACCCCTAAATTACCCCAGTGCTCTGAGCAGAGCCAGCCCCACACAGGCTCACTGAACCCCACAAATTAACCCTGGTGTCCTGAGCAGAGCCAGGCCCACACAGGCTGATTGAACCCCAGATATCTCTGGTGTTCTGAGCCGGATAACTCAGCAGCAGCCTGCTCTGATCACCAACCCAAGCCTGGCTCCATCCCTGTGACAAAGGGAAGGCTCAGGGGAGGCTGGGGCTGCTCAGGGGTGTTCAGGGACATCCCCCAGCCCTGCTCTGATGGGGGCTTTGGGGTCACCCCAAACCCTATCCTGCCCCTGATCCCCAAACCCCAAATCCCAGCCCTGCCTCCTGCTAGAGGACATTTGTCCTGCATGGCCCACCCAGCCTTTTGGGGGGACTTTCCCCTCCCAGTCACACCCAGGGTGAGCTGCTGGGAGCACTGGGAGCCCCAGAACTCAGAACACCACAGGGACAGGGGGGCAGCTCCCAGAGTGCAGCACAGGAGCCACAGCAGCCCAGGCACAGCCAGAGCCTGCCCTGTGCTGAGCCCACATCAATGAGATTTGAAGGTGCTCAGCAAAACCTTTTAAAGGATCCTTGAAGCGGAATCAATAACCAGTTCATCATCCTCCCTGCTTCTCCTTCCCCCACGATGCCTTTTCTAAAAAGCAGCTGAGAAATTCCTCAGTCACTGCCCAACTAGCAGGCAGTAAATCTGCAGAATATAAAGATGATTTTCATTTCCATTGGGTTACTCTATTTTTCTCTCTAAATATTTCAGGGGGAGCTCGATTCATGGCTTCTCCTTTGGCGTTCAAAGAAAATAATAATAATTTTTTATTTAAAAGGTAGAGAGCAAAGCCCTGAGCGCTGGGGGCCCTGTATTGTGTTTCAAATGGTTCCCAGCTTCATTACTAGCTCTAAGCAAGTTCTGTATACATCACCTAGTTTAATTCAGCAATATCATCAGTGTCAATGGGCATCCAGAGGCTGCTGGCTATTGGTCATCTGGAGCTGACACAAACTCAATAAATACTCCATAACCCCTGACAGCCGCCAGCAGATTAGCCCGGAATGAGCGATGGCCCCAGCAACACCTGCTGAACCAAATCACCACCGTGAGTGATGGGCCCCTACCCAGCCCTGACCACAAGCCAGAGCGGGGGAAGAATGATTTTATACTTTAGGGAAAGAATTAGAGATGGTGGCTGGAGTGATTGGAAAACCTTCCCCAGGTTTCTCTGCTGGCACGTGCAGGCTGACCACAAGCAGCACAGCTTTGATTATTCTGTGCATTACTGATGTCACCAGAAGTGAGTTTATTTCGTGTCCGAGAGCCTTATTGGTCTAAATTATCCTTTTAAGCTGTTTGGTGAGACCTTCACCACTGCTTAAAAATCTGCACTTTATTTAAAGGTAATGTTGTGCAAATGCAGCTTCAGGTGCAGCACAAGAACCTCCAGAGCTGGTCCCAGAGACCAGCTGGAGCTCAAAACACAGCATTACACAACAAGGTCTTGGAAAACCAGAGGAGCTGAAACTCTGAATTTCTGAATTTGCTGAATTTCTGCTTGCTTTGGGAAGGAGAACCATGGAGTCACAGATGGTTTGGGTTGGGAGGAACATTAAAGCTCAGCCCATTCCACTCCCTCCCAAGGACAGGGTCACCTTCACCTTGTGTGAGACCTTCACCACTGCTTAAAAATCTGCATTTAATTTAAAGGTAATGTTGTGCAAATGGAGCTTCAGGTGCAGCACAAGAATCTCCAGAGTTGGTCCCAGAGAACAAACCACAGCACCCCATAAGGTCTTGGAAAACCAGAGGAGCTGAAACTCCATTGCAGTCCTGAATTTCTGCTTGCCTTGGGAAGGAAAATAGAATAATAGAATAATAGTCAATTTATCTTTGGGTGAAAAAGTAGAATTTTGGGGTTTTTAGAATGGGGGTTCAGGAGGCAAGATGGAGGAATCTGGGTGTGTCCTGTCCTTCTTCTTCTTCTCATCCTCCCTCCTCTGCTGTGGTGGTGGCACTTTTGGGTTGGTTTAGAGCAGAGACAGGCTGTCTAACATAGGTGATAGTTATTGGAAAATTATTGTAAATGAAGTACAGGTAGTTTTTAGTATAAAAAGATAACACCACCCCAGCACTGGTCAGGGTGAGGAAAGGAGAGGTGACTGACACACCTGGGAGGGAATTATCAGGGAGGAATCCGGGGTTCTGGGGTAAACCCTGAAATCACACCACAACACAGCCCCACACCCTGAGCTCCAGGGCTGCTCCTCGGGCTCCCTTTCCCAGCTCCTGGCACTGCTCCCTCGCTGGGACGTGTGTGTGTGGCGGGGATGGGGTGGGATGGAGGTGACAGCCCCAGTTTGATCGCGCTCCTCTCTGTCTGCTCGGGAGCTGTCAGCGATTTCACTACCCCCAGTAGCTGTCACTCCACTTTTGGCTCCAGGATCCTGTTTTGATTCCAGCCCTTATCGAGTTTATCTAGAATCCTTCTGCTCATTTAAAAGAAAAAAAAAATTAAAAAGCCACCCAAAAAAAAAAAAAAAATCTCTCTGATTGGAAGTACTTTTGGAGTTAGTGCGAGTCTGCCCCTGGAGTGCCCTGCGTGGGTTTGATGCACTCCAGCCTAATTGATGTCCCTGGCTTTGAAGAGCTGTCTGGATGAGGGGCCCGCCAAAGTCTTTCAGAGTAATGTGATTTGCTGGAGAGCCCTGGTGTAGGTTTGCAGAAACACTGCTGCTCCTGCTGCCAGCTTAAATCAGATACCAGCCTGACCTCGGCAAGCAGTGTCTTCTCCTATAAATTCTGGCATCACAGTGAGTTACATCATTCGAGCTGCATTATGTGCTGTTACAGACAAGAAGTCACGCCAGTTAATGTGGCAGCTGGCTGGGATTCGAAGGCAAAAAAGCACCAGGCTGGAAATTCCAGCCCCACCTTTGCCCTGGCACCCTGGCTGCTCTGCCAGCCCTGCCCACGGCCAGGCAGCTCTGCTCCCCAAGGCAGGGATGTGCCTCCTCCAGGCACAACCCCCAGAATGATGCTGGGAGGCCTTTCCTGCCCCTCTGCCGTGGACAAGGAGATGAGGAGGAGTCCTTCATCCCAGCAGGCAGGAGCTGGCTGATGGATGTCCCACTCAGGCTGTGGGTGGGCAGAACAGGGCCCCTGGCAGCCCAGGGCTCAATGGGGGCACAGCTGCTCCCAAAAACATCCATCTGCTCCCAAACACAGCCCCTGCTCATTCTCAGTCTCCGTCTCACCAGGGCTCCCCAAATTCCCACCACGGGCACTCAGCCCTCACTGCCCAGCCTGTCCTCCCTGAGCCTCCAGCTCCTGTGGCATTCAGATTTTCTAAAAAATCCCTTGGCCCAGGACTTTCTCCTGGGAAGCTGAGAAGCCTCGGAGAAAAAGGAAAACAAATTCTTATCCCATTTGCTTCTCCTGTGTTGTGCTCATGTGTGGAATGTGGTTGGACATTGTTTCTCCAACTGGTGATTGTTTCATACATTCATGTGAATTGTTTTGACTTTGCTCCTGAAGCCCAGTTGCCCCTGGGTCAGAACAGAATCACACAGAATCACAGAATCACAGAATCACAGAATCACAGAATCACAGAATCACAGAATCACAGAATCACAGAATAATGAGGTTGGAAGAGATCTCTAAGATCACCCAGTCCAACCTGTGCCCTAACACCTCACCCAGACTATAGCACCAAGTGCCATGTCCAGGCTTTTTTTAAACACATCCAGAGATGGTGATTCCACCACCTCCCTGGGAAGAGCATTCCAGTACTTTATTACTCTTTTGGTGAAATTTTTTTTCCTAATATCCAACCTATACCTTCCCTGATGTAGCTTGAGACTGTGCCCTCTATAACTGCCCGGGGTTTGCTGGTCTGTCCCATGTCCCACAGCTCTGCAGAGGGATGGACAGAGCTCCTGCTGGACAGGGGGTGGGAGCTGCTCAGTGCCCATGGAAATGAGGGTATTAACAAAGCTGAGTGCATAATAAATGGGAATTTATTGTACAATTAGCACCTAGAACCTCGGATGGGCGTCTCTGCTATTTTAAATCTAAATAAATAACTACATTAACACCACCCCCACCAGTTGTTTTTTGGCAGCACAGTCATGGCCCAAGTAATTTACTAAAAATAATGAGCCGGGCTCAGTGAAGACCAGTAAGACTGAGACAGCTCAACAGGGTTACATCCACAAAGGGATGTGCTCCAGCTGTCCTGGGGATGGCACCAGCAGAGGAAAGGGCTCTGGAGCTCAGAGCTGCCCCAGCTCAGCCCTGCAGAGCCCCCACCCTGCAGAACAGCTTCCCAGACAGGCACCCAGAGTCCTGAGCTGCTGTTGTTGTTATTATTATTACTATTCTTTGAAAAAGTTGCCTGTGCAGACTGCTGTGCCTGTGACATTCCCTTCAAGCTGCAATAACTAACCTGTCACAGCTACAAACGCCGACAATGCAGCACCGTGTGGGGCTGACTTAATAAACCTCATTTACATTCATTTTGATTCGCTCAGGCATTGAAAAACATTTCACAGGGAAAAAGAAATAAGCAGGAACCTCTCCAAGCTGACATGATGTTTGCTGATATGATACGAACGGACTTAATAGCAGCACGTATGAGAACATGCATTCCTTACAATATTTGCAAATGGGCTCCTTTTTATTTACTTGTGACTTTTTTTCCCCTTTTCTTCTTCTTCCTTTGTGCTGCTGCTCTGGAAGCAGTGCCATGGCCACAGCTCTGTGCCATGGGCATCCCCAGGGGCACAGGGGCACACCCTGTGCCAGAGTGACCCATGGGGTGGGTCAGGCACAGATTCAGGAAAGGTTTGGGTTGGAAGGGCCTGTAGGGATCAGATTGTTCCAATCCCCTGCTCCTCTTCCTTCTCAATGTGGTGGGTTGGTTCTTGCTGCAGATTTTTGTTTTGCTCCATAATCTGAGCTCCCCAAATTCCCTTCCTGCAGTCAGTCTGGGCTGCCCTTCCCAAACTGGGTCAGCCCAAGGTTTCCTCCTCCTCACTGTGATGGGTTGGTTCCTACTGCAGATTTTTGTTGTGCTCCATAATCTGAGCTCCCCAAATTCCCTTCCTGCGGTCAGTCTGGGCTGCCCTTCCCAAGCTGGGCCAGCCCAAGGAGTTGGAACAGACCAGTTCCCCTGGGTCACTGGGAGCTGCACCAGAGCCTGCACAACGTTGGAGGGATCTCCAGCTGAAAGTTTATTTTACCTCAAAGGGTGATAAACACACGAGACCCGGTGGTTCTGCTATTTCTGCTGAGTTGTGCTCCACAATCTGAACTCCCCAAATTCCCTTCCTGCAGTCACTCTGAGCTACCCTTCCCAAACTGGCCAGTCCAAGCCTTCCTCCTCCTCCTCCTCACTGTGGTGGGTTGGTGCTTGCTGCAACCAAGATTTTGGTTTTGCTCCATAATCTGAGCTCCCCAAATTCCCTTCCTGCAGTCAGTCTGAGCTGCCCTTCCCAAACTGGGCCAGTCCAAGGCTTCCAGCAGATAAAGGCCAGTGTGGATCCCACCTTTGGAGCTGGCAGGGTGCACTGCCAGCCCTCCATGGCAATGGCACATCCTGGATGAAATGCACCCACTCAGCTCCAAGCCACAGGGTGGAAATCTCCCCATAATCACCTTTTTATGCTCTGTCCATCCCTCCCCTCCTAGTCTGCACCACAGACCAGTTCCCAGCACCCCTGGGTCACTGGGAGCTGCACCAGAGCCTGCACAACATTGGAGGGATCTCCAGCTGAAAGTTTATTTTACCTCAAAGGGCGATAAACACACGAGACCCGGTGGTTCTGTTATTTCTGCTGAGCTTTTTCCTGCTGACATTGGTTTAAAATAAGTCCTCTTGATTTACATCTGTCTAAGATCAGAAGGGAGCAGAAGGAGTTTCAGCAGAACAGGATTCTGCAGATGAACACACGGGGCTCGTTTGCCTTCTCTTGTCTGATTTGCATCACTTGGAGAGAGTTTAATTTCAAGCACTGGCCCTGAGCAATTGAGAACAGGAAAAAAATAAAACTCCCAAGGCCTGAAATAGTCTCACAATTGAGTGAGCTGGGAGGTGTGAGGGGCTGGGGAACCTTCTGGGGAAGGGGAAAATGAGACAACAAAATGGGAAACAACAGCGAGGGGAGAGAAGGGGGAAAGGATGTTCTGCCATGGGGGCACTGCAAGGGTACAGCAGGGAAAACCCAGAGCCTGCTCAGACACAGCACAGGCTGAACACAGGACATGATGTCACCTGTGACATCACCTGTGACATCACACTGCCCGTGACTTCACATCACACCACCTGTGACATCACCTGTGAAATCACACTGCCCGTGACATCACATCACACCACCTGTGACATCACACCACTGTGACATCACCGGTGACATCACACCACTGTGACATCACACCATGACATCACACCACCTGTGACATCAAACTGCCTGTGACGTCACATGTGACATCACATCACACTACTGTGACATCACCTGTGACATCACTACATATGTGACATCACAGTAACTATGACATCACTTGTGACATCACATCACGCCACTTGTGACATCACCTGTGACATCACACCACCTGTGACATCACATCACACCACCCATGATATTACACCACCTGTGACATCACACCATGACATCACACCACTCACGACATGACATCACCCACTGCACTGCCTGTGACATCACACCACCAATGACATCACCCATGATGTCACATCACCTGTTACATCATCCATGACATCACACCACATATGACATGACATCATATGTGACATCACATTGCCCATGACATCACCTGTGACATCACACCACTCATGACATCGCACTATCCATGACATCACAGCTCAGTGACATCACACCCCCCCAGCTGCTCTGAGAGCTCCTGGGTTTGGATCAGCCGAGCTCCCAGCTCTGTCCCTGACCCTCTGCCATCATTCCCTGAGAGTTGCCACTATTTCTGCCCAGATCTCACCAATAACCCACGCTGATCTCACCAATAACCCATCCTGACTCCCTTTCCCTGTCCCTGGCTCTCCCAGCTCCATCTCTGACCCTCTGCCATCATTCCTTGAGAGCAGCCACTATTTCTGCCCTGATCTTACCAATAACCCACCCAGACCCTCCTTCCCTGCCCCTGGCTCTCCCAGCTCTGGCCCAGCCACCCCTCCTGGCCCCCTGTGACCCCTCAGGCTGTTCCTCACTCAGGGAGGAGATGCTGCCCACAGAGAGGGCTGGAAACTCCAGCTCAGAGCCCCTCAAACTCCAGCTCAGAGCCCTGAAACTCCAGCCCAGAGCCCCTCAAACTCCAGCCCAGAGCCCCTGAGAGCATCTCCAGCCCGGAGTCCCTGTCCCTGGAGGTGTCCCCAGTGCAGGGACACCCAGAGCATTCTGAGGAACCCTTCTGGTACAGCCCACCCCTCAGCCAGGCTGAGGAGCTGAGGGGAAAAAAAAAATGAAAGAATATTGAACTTCTAATGCACTGTAATTACCAAATGATCCTATCTCAGAAGCAATGGGGCCCTGTGGGATTTATTGCTGTATTAACAGTGGTTTTCCATTGCATTACTTAATGAATAATGTCTAGGCTAATCGCACACACACAAGAAAAAAAAGAAGAAAAAAAAGGGGAAAGAACACAACTCCAGTGTAATTATTATTTCTTCTAATGCAGCCACTTCTTGCATAAATACCCATCTCTCTTTATTGGGCTGTTGTTTAAAAAATGTTCCCTATTAAATTGCCATCGGTGCAAGGCATATATTACGGTTCTAATTTTTCCTTTTGCTCTGCAGAGGTATTTTCCCAGTCCCCAAAGCTCTCTCCCACCCAGCTGACCACTCAGTGCCCTCCATCCCCTGGTGCCACCCTCAGCTCTGCCCCCTGGGCCCTGCCAGGATCTCAGCTGTGCAAACAGCCCCAGCCTCTGTTTATTTTGGTAGCCTCACAAAATATTTATGGAGAGTTATTGGAGCAGAAAGGCTGAATGGAGATCATTGCAATGTGTCAAATTAAAGAGTGCTTAATGCTGCCTAATCTGCTGGTAATTGCTGTTGTGGCAGCGATGGCATCGGGGCTGGGTAAGGAAGCTAATGACAGGGAAAGGGCTGCTCCTGGCACAGCCAGCTCCCACAAACCAGCCCTTTCATCTCTATTTTTAATGTTTTTTGATCTGTTTATTGATTAAAGGACCCCTCACAAACAGGAGTTACCTGTCCAGGGCAATGCCCCAAATCCAGGCAGCCCACAGAGCTCATCACCCCTGAAAACATCCCAGACAAGGGAGGTTTGTTATCTCCATTGCAGAGCAGGGGAATTAAAGCACCCAGAGATCACCAGACCCAGCAAACAGCAACAAAAATAATAATAATAAATTAAAACCTTGCAGCTGCTGATGCTTCTCTGCACTTTGCAGAGTTTGTGCTGCACTAATTAGCAGCACTGTGTCTGATTGGGTTTACTGGGGGATTTTTGTACATCTGATCACTGAGAGCCAAAACCAGTCCCCTGTGGGGCACGTGGGACTTGGACCCTCATGGTTTGCCTCACTTTTGTCCTGGATGAGAGAAAAGGAGAAGGGAGACACAGCCTGGCCCAGGGGAACGGCTGGGAAGGACAAAGTGGCTGCTGGACACATTTCCAAGTGAACACCGATTCTGCTCGCTAAGAACTCTCTCTGTTCAGCAATAATCCTGCTTTTGGAACAGCAAACCCATTGCCCTGGCAACCAGGGGTGATGTCAGAGGAAATTGGCTCAGACATCCTCGGGGGAAGGAGCAGGAGTCAATAACCCTGGAGCGAGGCAGATCCATATCCCAACACCAGGAGCAGCCCTGGCAAGGAGCTCTCTGAGGTCCAGGCTCAGCCTGGGCTCCTTTTCTGGGCAGGGAAATGTGAGGCAGCATCTCCCCAGCAGCAGCACTGGTGAGCCTGGTGCTCACACTGGCACTGTCACAGACATCTTTTATGAAAAATCTTTTCCTTAGGATTTTCCTCCTGAGAAGCTGGGAGGCCTCAGGAACAGAATGTAAGCAATGATTATCTGCTGCTGTGGAATGCAACAGGTGCATCTGTGATTGGTCTCATGTGGTTGTTTCTAAT
>JAWWMS010000084.1:2409364-2427467 GCA_035048045.1 Chlorospingus semifuscus
AAAACCAGCACTGGGAGAGAAAAGAAACAATGGGAAGGATTCCACTGATTGATGAATGGAAAAAGATATTTGCTTTTGCAAATAAACTTTAGGTTTGCTGATAAATGGAATTAGACTTTGAAAGTTAAAAGAAACAATGGGGAAAACCCCTAAATTCCATAAGAATTAAAAATTAAAAGGAGGGTTACACATTAGAGGGAAATCTTTGGGATCAGGTGTTCTGGGAAGTCTGAACTTCTCAAGTACCTCAGAAATGGGGAAAGAGAGAAGGGAAATATGGCTGGAAATTGGGATAAAATTGGAATAAAGTAAAAGGACTCCTCTGTCTCCTTTTTGGACATAAACCCTGGTGTTTATGGATTAATTTTCCTAACAGTGCTCAGAAACTTGGGCCCTTTCAGGGCCTCTCTTGAGCAGAGTGTCCCAAATCCAGTGGCCACTTAAGACAATCTTGGCCAAAAGGCATCGGGAGCGAGGCACAGCCAACACAAGTGAGAGTTCCACTCCAGCAGAGCATGTAAACACAAGTATTTAGCTCTAAGTGGATAAATAATCCCTCTGCAAGCCACCCACATGGAGAGCAACCCTGGCCCTGCACAGAGTGGAGAGCAGAGCCTTTGGGACAGGATTGATCCATCCTTGAGGGATCTGTGCCTCTGTGACCCCACAGAGCATCCCTGGCCCTGCACAGAGGAAGAGAGCAGAGCTTTTGGGACAGGATTCACCCATCCCTGAGGGAGCTGTGCCTTTGGAGGTTCTGTGACCCCACAGAGCATCCCCAGCCCTGCACAGAAGAGGAGACCAGAGCCTTGGGACAGGATTGATCCATCCCTGAAGGACCTGTGCCCTTTCAGGTTCTGTGACCCCCACAGAGCATCCCCAGCCCTGCACAGGGCACAGGAGGAGAGCAGAGCTTTGGGAGAGGTAAGATTGATCCATCCCTGAGGAACCTGTACCTTTGGAGGTTCTGTGACCCTGCAGAGCATCCCTAGGCCTGCACAGAGAGAAGAGCAGAGCCTTGGGACAGGATTGATCCACTGAGGGACTTGTGCCTCTGTTACCTCAGAGAGCATCCTCAGCCCTACAGAGGAGAAGAGCAGAGCCTTTGGGACAGGTAAGGATTGCTCCATCAGCAGGCAGGAGGGCAGAGCAGGATCGGGGCTGTCCCCAGCACAGCAGTGACACCAGCAGGCACCAGGGGCTGTCCCTGCTGGGGCAGCCTGTGCCCGACAGGGGTGGAAATGAGCAATCCCATGGAAAACGAGGGAGGAAATGAATTCCAGGCAAGTGGCTGGGGCAGGGGGAGGGAGGGGTGGAACGAGCGTCTCTCTTTTCAAGGCAGCTGGGCTTATTTTAATGGGCAAGGTCAGCAGAGAAATGACCAGGAAGAGAAATGGCTGCCATTACAAATCAGCCACGATCTTGTATCAATTATTCCCGGCGCAGTTCCCTGCCTTGGGCTCGGGCAAACACGGCCTAATCAGTTTTACATCTACGTTTAATTTTATTGGAAAGAGGAGCCAGCGATGCATCATGGGGCTGCTGCGTGACATGAAAGGTGACCCCTGCCAGCTTAATGACACAATACATAACCCTTAATGAAGTCACTATCTTGTCCTCTTTTTGCTGTCTCAGCCTGATGATTTATGATGGCATCATTTTGCTTTGCCCTCTTTTCATTTCAGCTTGACAAAGTGGATGAAACAATTATCTTCGTTATCATCCGGAGCAGGAGAAATGTGATAGCTGAGGATTTCTGCAGGTGCAGGGCCTGGGCTTGGCATCAAGGGAGTGGAAAAATACGATTGGGAATTTTAGGGTTCCCCCTGTCTTTCCTTTCTTTCTCTTGTGAGGATGGAGGGAGGATCCCACCAAGCCTTCCATCACCACAGCAAGAAGGAATTTCAGGAGCTCTCTGGAGCAGCAGAGAGAAGAGACCTGGGAGATGTCAATACATTTCCTTTTCCAGCTTTTTTTCCCCCTCCCCTCTCCACACACACCTGTCCTGGAATGCTCTGTGCCCCCAAAATAACTTTGTCAGGCTCCCAGCTGACACTGGGCAGGTGTACCCTGTGTGAAGGTGGCAGCAGTGACTCTGGCTGTGCCTGTGCCAGGTGTGTGAGCATTGAACCTGATTTTCTGTATCATTAAATCCAGCACAAATCCCTCAGCGCTGAGCCCACCCCTCCACAACCACAACCCCTTCATGGCTGCCAGCACACCACAAACTGCTCAGAACCCCAGCCCAGCTGTTTTTCCCAGTTTTTAGGACTAGAAGGTCTCTTTTTTATTAAACCCAGCACAAATCCCTCAGAGCTGAACCCACCCCTCTACAACTTCATGGCTGCCAGCACACCACAAACGGCTGCAGCTCAGGACCCCATCCCAGCTGTTTCCCCCAGTTTTTAGGGCTAACAAGTCCCTTTTTCACTAAACCCAAACTGCTTTCCTCAGTTTTTAGGGCTAACAGGTCCCTTTTTCATTAAACTCAGCATAAATCCCTCAGAGCTGAGCCCACCCAATCCATGGCCACAACTTCATGGCTGCCAGCACACCACAAACTGCTCAGAACTCCAAACCAGCTGCTTTTCCCACTTTTTAAGACTAACAGGTCCCTTTTTCATTAAACCCAAACTGCTTTTCCCAGTTTTTAGAGCAAACAGATCCCTTTTTCATTAAACCCAGCACAAATCCCTCAGAGCAGTCCCTCAGAACTGAGCCCACCCTATCCATGGCCACAACTTCATGGCTGCCAGCACACCACAAACTGCTGCAGCTCAGAACCCCAGCCCAGCTGCTTTCCCCAGTTTTTAGGGCTAACTGGTCCCTTTTTCACAGAGGTTGCGTGAGCAAAGCCTTTCTCCTGGGCTGGGGTGCAGATGGAAGCTGCCAGCTCAGGGTTTCAGTCCTGCCAGGCAGAAATGACAAAGTGCCCTGGCTGGCCATCTGCTTGATGGCACTTGGCACTGCCAGGTGACGGCTTGGCTGGTGCTGCTCGGGGTGTTTGTCCCTGAGCTGATTCGGGGTGATGGGAGCAGCCCTTCACAGCCCGGCTGAGGCTCCTGGACAAATTGCTGCAATTCCTCACGAGGTTTGAAGAGACAGAGACAGGCCCAGCTCTTCCCACCTCCTGTCCTGTTCCCTGCAGAGCTTTCCCCAAATCTGGAGCTCAATCCTTCCTCCTGTCCACCAGCTGATGGAAGCCCTCATTTCACCAGCCAGGCTGAGCTAGGAGTTTTCTGCTGTGTTTCCAGCTACTCCCCATTCCCAGTCAGGAGCTCCTGGAGCACCCTCTGTCAGCAGAGCTGGAATTAAAGTGCTGTTCCAACCCTCAAAGGCAGCCCCATCCCACTGGCCTGCTCCTTGGATTTACATATTCACAACTACACCTCTTTTTAGCCACATTTTTGAAATAGTATTAAAAATAGTATTGAAATAGTATTGAATAGCATTGAATAATTGAAATAGTATTATAAATGCCAGGATTTTACAACCACTGCTTCAGCCTTCTGAGTGTTCTTACCTGTAGGTCGAGGCCTCTGTACACTGAAGCAGTCAGAGCACATCTAATCAAGTTCTTGTGCCTCGTTCCTGGCTAAGAAAAACCCGGGTTCTGCATCAGGGCTCCATCCTCCTCCTCCTCCTCCCAGGGAAGGCTTTCTGATCACTGGCTGGGGTCTCTGGACAAATCACAAACGGGATGGGGCTGCTGTGGAACGTGCCTTGAGCTGTTTATTTTTCAGCATCAGTCTCATTCCATGGTTATGACAATGGGAAGATGCCACCAGCTCACATCCCAGCCAGCAGACCAAGAACTTAATGTTAAAACTCACTTTAAAAGTTTTTTGACCAATCCCACAAAGCAAAATCACGTTGACAGTAGTTCTATCCAATCACTATAAGCACAGGTACCTTTGGTTAAAACAATGCTTTCTTATTTCAAATACAATACCTGCTTGTAAGCCTTAAACACAATGCACAGAGCTCCATTATTGAGCTTTAAACTCCCTAATATCTCACTAGATAAACTTTTCTGCAGCTTAGAGAGTTATTCTAGACAAGCATTAATACACAGACCATTGTTCTGTTTGTCCTTGCTTTTCTACTTTTTAAATAATTTTTCTGCTGACCAATCTCATGGCTGCTGCTTAGCTCCAATCACAATTCTGCTGTCTCTGAGGCCTTTTGCAGCTTTCCCAAAACCCTCTGATTCTGTAGATTCCCACATTCCTCTCCACGCTGTGACCTGAGCAGGCTTTCTCCGGGAGGGTGGGGAAGATAAATGCAGTTTGGCAGGACATTAAGGCAAACCACAACTTTGCCTTGTAATGCAGCTCCTATCTGATCAGCCGAGTCAAACGGTGCCGGGGCTGTGTCTCAGAGGAAGCAGAACCAGCTGCCCCCGTCAAGCTGATTGCTGAGATCCTCCCTGAGATATTCCTTCTGTCTGTGGGAGATACCAGCTGCTGAGGGATTCCCAGCATGTGCTGAGTGACCCCAACCCCTTCTCCTGCCCCCACCCCTTAGGCTCCTCCACTGGCACAGGAATGGGGATTGCCATCCACCCTGGGCTTCCCCTGCACGTCAGGGGCTGAGGAAACATGGCCTGGCTTATCCTGGAGAGCAGTGGGAGTGGGACATGGGGACTGCTTTTTCTCGTAAGTGAAAGAAAAGCTGCAGCTCTCAAATTGCTCCTTTAATTTCCTAACACCTTCCTCCGTCCCTCGCAGGAGGCATTTCCTGCTCCTCTTGTCAGTTTGGACAGTATCCTAGGAATTCATTCACATGGAAGGTGGGAAATGTGATGCGTTGGCAGAAAACATAGGCAGCAGCAGTCTCTGGTATAATAATAAGTTTCAGAATAATCTTCACAAATTTAACTAATTAATTCTCAGAGAGATCCCATTATATGAATGCCACGGAACAAGGAAAGGCCAAGGTCACAAAGGGGCTTCCGCACCAGCAAGGGGTGCTGGACATGGCCAAGCCCCCCAGAACCTCCTTTCTGGGCAGGAGCTCCAGGACAGAGCCACAAATCCTGCTTAGCCTCAAACACATCAGGGAGAGGAGAAAAGGCTCTTGGAGTGACTCCTCCACCGTCACGATAATTACAGCCAAGATTAGAACTGGGTGGAAAACAGGAGCATTTTACAAATGAAGGAACAACTAACTGTAGGATGGTTTAATCATAATTAATGGGAAGACACTGCTCGATGAGGAGCTGCACAAGGGCCTGGCTGCAGCTCGAGCAGCTGACGGTGATGGATCGTGGCTGCTCCCTAATCCCCGCTCTTTATATGCCCATTCTTCCTCATGTCCTTGCTCTAAGAGCTTTTACAGCTTTTACATCATGTGCTATCCGAGGGTGTTTAAGTGCCACGGTTTGATCCATGGGCTCTGGATTTGGGAGTGAGGGCAGGGCGTGCAGCCTGGGTTAACGCATCCCTCGCTCCGCATCCCGCAGTGCCAAACCCCGCTCCTGCCTCCCGCTTCCTGCAGGAAATCCGCCGTCTCCCAGCTCCAGATTTGGGGAACTTTGACATCCCCTAATGAGGTAAACACATTACTGTCATGTACAAACAAACAGCAACAAATTAGCAGCTGACACGTGCGGGAGCTGCGGCTCAGCGACGCGGCATCGTTGCGCTCGTTACAGGCAATTAATGCCTGCCCGTGTCCCACTGCTGGCCTCTGGCTTCACCGCCACCCCCCATCTGCCTCCTCCTCGTGGCCTTCGTCCCCCTCTGCCATCCTCGTGGTGCAGGGAGTCCCAGCACTGCTGGAGAACTGGAAAAGCCACCCCAGTGTGTGGCTGTGACCATGTGGAGCTGGTGGGGCACAGGAAGGGCTGGGATTCCCTGAGCACCCATCCCTGGATCCTCACTTCCAGTCTCCTGCTTGAGGCCCCATCCCAGCTAAAACAGGCTGGGGAGGGGAGAGCTGGGAGGCAGAGATGGATATTTGAGTTTGTTTCAGTAGAAGCCTCTCTATTAAGTGAGAGCCAGGATAGCAGGCCCACGGTCAAAGGGCTTTATTATTATAATTGCTTTGCAAGGGTGAGAGCCTCTGGATAAGAATCCAAATCAGTCATCACTCAGAATAACAATCACGAAAAAAGATAAATAAATAAATGTAGGATCCAGCCAAAAAAGGAGCTCGCATTATCAGCCATTAAACCAATAATCCATTAGTGCCCAAGGTTGCTGAATAATATAGTACTTTCCCAGCGCCCATAATTTATAGTGCAGACTAGAGAATAGACACGATTATTAGAGTGAGGGCTACTGGCTGACACATGATGCATGACCGTGTGGCATTGATCTTCACACAACAGGAAGGTGTCTAGACGGGAGATGTATGGCCCCCGCAGCCAGAGCGGGGCATATTTCATGCGGGGCCTAATGGAGTGGTGGAGGCTGTGATGGATGAGCCGCGGGCGCGCGGAGCCGCGCGGGCACGGCCCCGCTAATGCGTGACCCCAACGCCGCCCGCGTCCTTCACTCGCTCGCCGTGACCCCGCGGAGAGGCAGGGACAGCAGAGGAGCACGGGGCGAGGGAGGGAAGGGGGGTGGAGGGGAGGAGGAGAGGAGAGAGAAGAAGAGAAATAAAAGATAAGGAGAGGGCGTGATGTAAATGAGCAATCGTGCCTGCCTTAGGCATGCTGCACCGCTGCCTGCGGGGTGCTACTGGGTGTGCGGGGTTACTCCTGGTTCACACAGGTGCTACTGGGAGCACTGAGGGGGCCCTGGAGTGCAAGTCTCAGCCTTGGTCAGGCTGCTGGACCTTGTGGGACTGGCCCCAAATGGGCACCATATCCCATGGGACTGGCCCCAAATGAGCACGATATCCCATGGGACTGGCCCCAAGTGAGCACAATATCCCATGGGACTGGCCCCAAGTGAGCACGATATCCCATGGGACTGGCCCCAAGTGAGCACGATATCCCATGGGACTGGCCCCAAGTGAGCACTATATCCCATAGGACTGGCCCCAAATGAGCAGCATATCCCAAGGGACTGTTCTCAAGTGAGCAGCATATCCCATGAGACTGGCCCCAAATGGGCACCATATCCCATGGGACTGGCCCCAAATGAGCACCATATCCCATGGGACTGACCCCAAATGAGCAGCATATCCCATGGGACTGGTCCCAAATGAGCACCACATCCCATGGGACTAGCCCCAAATGAGCACCATATTCCATTATATTGGCCCAAAAAGAGCACCATATCCCATGGGACTGGCCCCAAATGAGCACCATATCCCATGGGACTGGCCCCAATGGAGCACCATATCCCATGGGACTGGCCCCAAGTGAGCACCATATCCCATTTTATGGCAGGCCTGGTTCCTTGTGACGGGATAGCCCCATGTGGGAGGGGATAGCTCTGGGGCCTTGTAGAGTCTCTCAAATGGCTCTGCTGTGTCTGTCCTCCGCCCTAAACTGCAGGAGCCCCATAGCAGCTCACAAGGTCCTGCCCTTGTGACAGGCCCCCTTCCAGGACTTCTGCGGCTCCTGGAAGGCTTTTTACCACCCAAGCTGGGCACTTTCCTTCCCCAAACCAAGTACAAATCTATGTGTACCCCCTGCTCCTTCCCCAAACCAGGTACAAATCCACACAGACCCCCTGCTCCTTCTCAAAACCAGGTAGAAATCCATGTGTACCCCCTGCTCCTTCCCCAAACCAGTTACAAATCCCAGTCCACCCCTTGCTGCGTTCCTTCTCCTCCATGTCAGGGCTCCAGCTCCCCGAGCTGCCTGGGAAGGGAAGGAGAGAATGGCCATTTACTGTGTTTCTTTTACCATCTGGGCTTATTAAAAACTGCGCAGCAAATTAAAAATAGGTGGGAACAAAGATGGGGGAATGACATAAAGGGTTGCAGAAAATTCTCTGTGTACTTTTAAAAGCTGGAATTGCCATATGGACTGGCAGAGAGACATGTTTTACATTTCCACTGGTACATGACTGACATCATTTAGCATTAACTTCTATTTGAATAAAATGGTAGTAGACATTTAGGTAATATTACAGGGCAATAAATGTTTTAAAGAGCCTTGGGGGGATGCTCTTGAAACACAGTCCAGACCAGAACTCTAAAAATATGTCTTAATATATATTAACCTCTTTTAGGACTTTTGGCTCTCAAACAAATACTGGAGGATAGAGAGGCTTTTTTCCCCCTCCCCTTTTACTTTCTGAATTAAGAGTCCCCAGCTATATTTTTCCCTTTTTCCTCTTTAGCTGTGCTGGGGAGAACATGAGGGAATGTAGTTAAAATTCAAAAAGGTTCCCCTTTATCATTACCATGAATCAACACAATAAATGAGCCCCTTCAGAGCACGGTAATAAGAATTTGATAAATCATCAGCCAAAAATTAACTAGATGTCAAAACAATCTTTGGGAAGTGTGATGGATTAGGGGCGATAGTGGCAATTAATCTCCCAGCATGAGTTCACAGGAGAGACTGAGCGGTGGGAGATGGATAGGGGGGAGACCAAGGCCTCACAAGGTCAGGACACTGCGGAAAGGAACGGGAGGCAGAGAGAGACGGAGAGAAGAAGAAAAAAATTCCACTGAGTCGGCAATCCCCGGCCCCCAGCAGCCGAGGTAGAGGTCAGTCACACGCCTTTGAAAGCCTCTCTGTCTCCAGCTGCTCCTGTGATGAGGCAAGCACTTTCTGCTCCTGCAATAAATGCCAGCAGCAGCTCAGGGTCCAGCCCTGGGCTGGGGAGAGACAGAGCTAGGGGTGCTCTGCCTTGATCCAGGGATGGGCGGCTGCAGGGAGACAGATCCCCCTCAGATGTGGGAATCCATCCATCCATCCATCCATCCATCCATCCATCCATCCATCCATCCATCCATCCATCCATCCATCCATCTCTATCCATCCCTATCTATCCCTATCCATCCACCCACGGCTGGCAGTGGGCACTGTGGTCTCGCTGGTTCTGCCTGAGCACGGAGGGCAGGAGGGAAGTTCTGCTGCAGCCTGAAATCCCCACCCAGCTGGAGGAGTATCCCTGGGCCTTCCAGCTTATGAGAAAGGCTGCACCCTGCCAGAGGCAGCTGGAGCTGGGCAGTTCTCCTGCCCTTCACCTCCCTTGGCCCAGCTGGGTCAGCAGGACCCTCTGCCCACGCCAGGGGAGCAGGGGAGGGTTGGCACAGTGGCACTGCTCGGTGCAGGTAACACAGAGGAAGGTTTTGGCTCACCAGAGGTTCGACTCCTCAAGCACCAGCCTGGATCTGGCACAGATCTGGATCTGAGACAAGAACCCACGGGCTCTGGCCCTTGCTCACAGCCGCTCCTTGACTTCTGCATCAAGATAAAGCAAAACGTTTGCTGTGCCCCCTGAACGTGCAATTCCAACTCAGGAACAGTCTGGGAGTCATTCCTGTGCTGAGCTGGGGTTACCTATGGGTGCTGCTCTCCCTTCCCTACAGATCTGTGAACAGAAACTCAGTGACGCAGCAGGACTGGCTCATGATTACCCTGGTTAGAGGCTGAGCCTCCCCGAGCTCTGACTGCTTCACTCCTGCACGCTCACACTGTTGCTAACACCTTCCTCAAATATTTGCATCCTTAAGAAGCAGCAGCCTTTTTTTTCCCCCTTTCTTTTCTTTTTTTATAATTGCATCTTTCACGATTTCCCCCGGGTTTCTCGCACAGCTCTGTGCAAGAGACAAATGCCTGGCAAAGGCTGGGACGGTGCTGGCTGCGTGGTGCACGTCAATGTCAGCGAGATTTCGGGAGGGGGAGAGGGAAGCAAACCCTCACCCAGCTGGAATGCTCTCCCACAATGCCTGTCTCTTCTCAAGACAGACAGGCCTTGGATGGGACAGATGTTTCCACCCAAAAGCAGATGTGAAGATGTTACTTTCCCAGGGAGGAATGCAGTGGGGTTTATTATTAACCAACAGTCCCCACATGACAGCTTCCCTTGACCAACAGTTGGAAAATCTGGAAAAACACGGAGCTCTCTAATCCAAGTGGTGGCAGGAAACAGTCAGCCCTGACGGACTCTGCTGATTTATTATCATTAATTACAACCTGGAAATGACCAAAAACATCTGGGAGAGCCGAATGTGGAAGAGAAGGAAATCTTGAGCAGAGGGGCTGAATACTTGATTCTGTGCTGGGCTCAGAGTGCTGCTGAACCTCAGGAGCAGCTCTTGGAAAGGCTCAGAGGCAGCCAAGGGAAGGCTCTGCGGGGCAGCAGCCCCAGGGGTCACCCAATGGGTACCCGAGGAGCCAGGGACAGCCAGCACTGACACACAGGGCCTGTGTGAGCACAGTGTTGTTCATGCCCCAAAAGCTGAGGCTGAGTCCCCCTGAGGGTCCCCCCAGCTTTCCCAGCCCTGGAAGGGTGAGCAGAGTGAGGGCAGAACCAGTGGCAGCATCGCTGTCCCCAAATCTGTCCCTCCTGCTCCTACCCCAGCTGGGGCCTGTCACTGTCACCCTGCTGAGGTGACACATGGCTCTGGCTGCTCCAGAGCTCTGTGCCTGTGGCTGAGGGGGAGCTGCAGGCATTATTTCAGAAAATAATTTCATTATTTCTCCAGCAACTCCACACTTGGCAGGTGCACGCGGAATTTGCTGAACCCATCGGCCGGTTCAGCTTCACTCAAAGCTTTGGATTTCTTTAGTCCTTTTGCTCTGTAGAACCATCCCACCTCCAGATTTTAAAACAAACATTGAATCTGCCATTATTTGGTGTAAAAGAAGGCATTGCCTGCTGCTAGCCCCACCTCAGGATGCATGGACACTTTCCCACCAGGTACGGAGAGCCCCTGACATGCACAGGCAGCTGTGGTGATCCCACGACCTGAGAGCTCCTAAAACATCTGTTTATATTTTTTCAGAGCAGTATTAACATTGTCAGACCGTGGCAAATCTGCTTAATTTTCGTAGACATATGTATAACACACAAGCCAAAATACACTTAAAATGGGACATGTCAGAAAATAAACAACCATTAACTGATGAAATAGAAAGGAAGTTGGTTCCTGCACTTTCCCTCTCCCACACACATCCCCTGCAGCCACAGGTCCATCATCTCCTCGTGACTCCCTGCTCAGGCTCATGCCCAAAAAGCTTCTACAGGAAAATGCAGACACTTCCAATGGCCAAAAAGTGTCCATCCCTTTTTAAGGGAACTTTCCAAAAAGGCACAACAACATCCATGGGAAAAATCAGCCTCACCCCACCTTGCCTCCACAGATCTATTTGTAGAAATTGAACCTGAGCAGCTTCTTGCCACCCCTGCCCTTGTCCTAATTTACACTGGGAGGTGCCTCCAGCCCAAACCCATGCCTGGAGGTGAGCAGAGGTGCCCCCTAATTGGGAACAGCATCTCCAAGGGGCTTTTCCAACGAGGTGCAGATTTCTCTGGCACACGTTGTCAGAGCTGAAGGCAGCATAATGAAGTCCAGAACTTTTAGGTTTCCCCTTTAATATATCCATCATGTCTAGATCCATTATTGACATGTTGACTTTCTTGTTTCTGATTTAAGCTGCCAGACTCGGTAAAATTGCCTTGACAGCTTTAGCATTTGTGGCAGAACACTGACATGATGTTACTTACAGCTAATTAAAGTTGAGAGCATAATAAACAATCTTGGGATCCTAGCAACCCAATTTCCCCGGGTATAGAGTTTGCTGGATCTTGACCCGAGATCTTTGAAGCTCCAGCAAATTCTTTGAGTGACCTCCCTGCTCCGAGGGCGCTGGTTTTGGGAAGCAGGGCTGGATAACACCAAAAACACCCAGGCATGGCTTGTCCAGAGACGCGGGGAGTGATGAGAGACAGGAGGGGGAACTGGTGAGGAAATGAGGCCCTGGGAGGTGCTGGAAGTGGGTTTGTAAGGCCATTTCACCGAGGAGGAACGGGCCAATGGGTTACAGCTAATTAGCGACGTGATGAAAGCCAGCGAAGGAAAATTCAGACTGATTACCAGGAAATCTTTCCTCTGGTGAGCTCTGCTGGGCTGCAAAGCCCTCTCTGGAGGGAAGCAGAGCAAAGCACAGCGTGGTTGAGTCGTTGAGGGCTGATGGACACAGCAGTGTGAGCCTGGGGAGGGCCCTGGGGGAAGGCTGAGTGTGAACCAGAGATTCACAGGAGAATGTGAATCACACAGACTTTGTATGGCTGCTCCAGAAGGTCCTGGAAACTTTCACTGCATCAGTTCCTTCTCCTTTCCTCCCTCGTGCCATCTCCAGCCCAGCTGGCTTTGCACACAGGAGCCTCTCACAGTGTGAAATCACTCACTCACAGGAGAGAAAGGTCAGGTCAGTTCAGGGCAGGATCTCACTTTCCCTTCTGATGAACACCTTTTTGTTATTTATTTTGTTGTAATAACAAAAGAATGAACCTTGCCATACACAAATCAGATTCTCAGAGCTGACTCAGCCAGCAAAATCAGCATTTTTTCTTGTCTGCAGGGAATCAAAAATCACTACTCACTTGTGCAGAATCAACTGCAATTTGAGGTGAATTAAATCCAAAATCTCCCTCTGTTCCTACAAATGACTGACATGCCTTCTTTATTGCCAGTTTCTTGAGTGCTATTGGACTGATTTCTCCCATTTTCACTGAATCTCCTCATTCTGCAAAGTAGGGCAACAACAACAACATTTCACATCTCCTGCAGAGCCTCAAAGGCAGCGACACCCTCGCTGTGAGTCACCAGAGCCACTGAACGAGCAAACAAAGGTGAAGTTGTACCCAGGCTCAGTGGGAAACGGGCAGGTTCCAGCACGTTCCTCTGCCTTTGTGCATGTGAGGAGCGACTGCTGAACCACACTGAGGTGATGATGCATCTGACATGTCAATAGAGAACCCGTAACTGGCTTAGCAACCCAGCACAAAGGCTGTGGCGGTGCTCTTAATCTCTTAATTCACCTTAAACCAGCCTGAAACCCAAGCTCTGTTCTCACAGTGATTTACTGCGCTGACAGAGCCTTCAAGACTTTTTTTTTTGTAAAGACAAAACTTCTGGGGCGCAGACAAGGCCCTGGAGGTGGACCAGGCACTCATGAGTGAGAGAAAGGAGCTGAGAGAGAAAGGAGCTGAGAGAGAAAGGAGCTGAGTCCAGGCCCTGCTTGCAGCATGCTGGTGCACGTGTGGTCACTGCAGGAGCCCCAAGAACATCCTTTTTATTCCCTGTTTCTTTCTCAGGGATCTTCCTCTCACTCTGCAGTGGCACAATGTCCTTGGAGCAGCGTGGAGGGACAGACGGATGGCAGAGGACAGCCAAGGAAATCTGGGTTTACCAATCCCCAGTCTGGGATTCTCCACCACCTCAGCAGCCACAGCCAGGCTCGGCCTTTATCCAGGCTGACATTCCCACCACTGTCACCATCATATTTTTTTGAAAAATCGTCTTTGTCCAGGATTCTTCTCTTGGAAAGCTGAGAAACCTCAGAGAAAAATGAAAACAATATTATCTAATTTGCTTCTCCTGTGTTTTGCTGCTTTGGAATGTGGTTGGAGATTGTTTATCCAACATGTGAATTGTTATTACTTAACGACCAATCACAGTCAGGCTGTGTCAGACTGGAAAGAATCACGAGTTTTTCATTATTATCTTTTAGCCTTCTGTCTGTATCCTTTCTCTATTCTTTAGTATAGTTTTAGTATAGTATTCTTTAATATAATAATATGATATGATATGATATATGATATAATATGATATAATATAGTATCATAAAATAATAAAATAATAAAATAAAATAATAAAATAATAAATAATAAACATGGAGTCAGATTCATAATGTCCACCTTTGTCCTGGGGACCCAGCAAATACCACACCACCACCACATCCCAAGAGCTCAGGCTTTTCCAGTGGTGGTCCTCAAAACCAGCAACAGAAGCGTATAAAAGTTTAGAGCAGAGCTTTATGTGAAAAACCCAAAGCAAACAAGCACCCCCAGCTGGGCCCTGGGTTTAGTCTGTGGGGTGGGAAGGGTTTCACCTCTGGGCAATGAGCTGTGGCAACAGGAAGCCACGTTGCCAAATACCTGCCACGCTTGCAGGATGACAGGAATCCCTCCCAACAGCGATGGAAACAAAACAAATCCCTGCACAGCCACCTTCAGCACCCACACTGGAAGTGTTTATAAGTGAGATCCCAGAGTCCTGGTGTCCAGGAAAGCTGAGTGATTGCATCCTGACATTCCTGCTGCCACGGAACAAATGGGATGGCAGGTACAACTGGTAACAATTTTCTGAAATTACAGAAATTTCTCGTTGTTTTCTTTTTCCGTAGTTAATAGTTCTTTTGTCCCGGCTCTAGACATTTTGCTAATCAGTTTCTATCATATGGGAGCTATCAGCAGAGACAGTCAAGCCTGGGGATATGTAAAACCTTTCCATTGCCTGAAGAATCCACGGAGACCTTTGACACTTGCCAAATTCCCTTGCAGGGAAAGGGTAAGGGAATAAACTCAGAGCCAAAATCTGCAAAGTTGTTTCTTCATCAGCCTTTAAACAGAATCTTAAAAGTTTCCTTTGCTCACATCATGTTTTTATGGGGCAGCAACAACCCAGGGACTGCTTTACTAAGGCCGCTCCTTTCTACCCTCTCCAGCCTCCTAGGAAAAAACAACCCCAAAACCCAAGACAAACCCACCCTGCCACTCATGGAGCCATGTGAGGGGCTGAGGGGAGGTGCTACAGCAGCTTCACAGTCCAACACCTCTGCTCCCTTTCCTATTGAAACCAATGGAACACGGAAATTGGGGAAAGTGAACCGAGGCAATTGGAAGCAACAGGGCAGAACCCCCGGTGCGTGCTGCAGGGCTGAGCTGCCTCTGCTGCAGGCACAGAGAGCCCCTGGCGCTGCTTTTCCAGGGAATTGGTCCCTGGAGCCATCCCTGAGCCTGGCTCTGCCCTGCTGAGGCTGGGACAGGGAGCAGGATCATCAATCCTCACGTGGGTCTGATAAAAACCACCCTTCTGCCACTGCAAGTGTAGCAAACCTTCTCCAAAAAGTCACTTCGAGGTCACTGTTTTTGTCCAGTATTTCAATACATTAAATGCAATTACTTCATTGTTGATTTACCTGTCATTAGAGGCATGTGTTTGAACATGATTTATTGAGTGAGTTTTGTGCCAGTTGACTTGCAATAGATTGCACAATATTCAAAAAGGCTCATTTGCTTGGCATTACATTAGAAGCAGGGTGATTGCAACACAAAGCAATGTAAATGAGTTCTGAGAGGCTCCATCATTCATGTTGTCATGTACTGAATCCTATTATTATTTATTACCATAATTGTACTGTGTTTCCTGGGGCGATAAATTAGGACTGATGGGTCCCGCTGACAGCCAAGGACTGGACTCGCTCTATATAATTTAATAGGGATACTGTTGGATCTCTGCTTGGAGGAGACTTAGGCAGGAATTTAGTAACTAAGCAAAATCCTTTCTTAAAAAAATTAAAAATAAAATAAAAGCAGTGAGGTTCCCCTCACCCCCCCTTCTCCCTTGGCAGCAATTTAAGTCTTGATAAAAGCTGCAAAGGAAATGGGAGCACTCTGTCTTTCATAATAGGATTGTTAAAAAAAATCACTGCCCTGTGTCACAATCTGTTTTCTGCTCCCTGCTGACAGGCAGCCTCCCGTGCTGGGAACAGCCGATGGCTTAAAGGGACAGCGGGGACAGCTCCTGGCCACAGACCCGGCCCTGCCTGTCCTGCTGCAGGACCTGTCCCCAGAGATGTCCCCCCACCCCTCACACACAGGGGCACAAATGCCCCCAGACCCAGCTTTTCTCAAGTCCTCAGAAGGGGCTGTGCATGGCCTGAGGGATGGCACCTCCCTCTGAGGGGCTCACAGAGAGTTACAGGTGTTCCCCTGAGCCCTCTTTTCTAGGGATTCACCTGGAGTTCCCCTTCTAGACATTCACCTGGATCTTCCCTCCCAGGGGTTCACCTGGATCTTCCTTTTTAGGGCTTTACTTGAAGATCCCCTTGTATGGGTTCACATCTCTTTGTATGGGTTCTTCCTTCTTAGGGGTTCACCTGCAGCTCCCCTTCTAGGGATTCACCTGGATTTTCCTTCCTTTCTAGGGATTCACCTGGATCTTCCCTCCCAGAAGTTCACCTGGATCTTCGTTTTTAGGGGCTCACCTGGATCTTCCTTTCTAGGGATTCACGTGGACCTTCCCTCCCAGGGCTTCACCTGGATCTTCCTTTTTAGGATTCACCTGGATCTTCCCTTCCAGGGCTTCACCTGGAGCTCCCCTTCTAGGGATTCACCTGGATCTCCCCTTCCAGGGATTCACCTGGATCTTCCCTTCCAGGTGAATCCCTAGGAGTTCCCTCCTCCTAACCCTGGGTGCTCCAGAGTGCAAAGCACAAGGACGAGACACAAAACTCAGCTCTTTTATATTTATATATCCTTGAATATTTTATATTCAGGCACCAAAAGCTCAGAGTGGGACAACTACAGGGGAAACAGGGAAAGAATGTCTGAGGTTCTGATATTTAGATTAAGATTCAACAACAAAATTCTTCTTTCCAAGCCACTAATCCTCTATTTTTCTTCTACAGTTCTTGTAAAGACACTCAGTGTTGCAGAACCTCAGAACTGTTGGGCTACAACAGGTTAATGGTCCCTACAGTCCTGTATGTTGTACTTGTGAGCAACCAAATGTCCATAAATCCTCCTAGTGGACAATTTTATGGAATAATCAACACATCAGGGATATTTCCTTCTAAACTTCCCTGAGTTAGTGACTGGCTTATGCCCTGAGGCATGAGAGCTTATTGACTGGATCCATCTCTTGCTCAAGTCAATAGTTATCTGTCAATTCAGGTCAATTCAAATGAGATTTTATCGACAGGAGAAGCTACACAAAATGTTGCCAAAGTGTGAGAGAATGACAAGGCACCCCTACCTTCCTCGAGCCATCTGTCAGCAAGAGAAACAACCTGCACTGCTTTTACAGAGAGCCCAAACTCGCAGCTCCATTGAACAGAAATCGTCCTTGATTTGGCTTCATCGACTTAATTGAGCTGAGCTCTGCTCAGCATAAACAAGATCCATCCCCGTGCCTCCACGGGCACCCTCAGGAGCAGCACGAGTGCATTAAAGGGTTGCAAAGCCATAATTGTGTTAGAAAAGGGGCAGAGCAGTGATGCTGCGCTGGCAGAGGGCAGAGCTGCACCCACAGCTGCTGGCCTGGGCTCCCCCCCTGCCCCTGCTGCTCTCCCACCCTGCAGACACATGAGCCTTGTCACTCACACATCAAAGGCTCTCTGAGCTCGCCCCCTGGCAGCAGTGACACATTTTTGGCCCGGCACAGCACATTAATAGAGCGCGCTGTCAAACACGGGGCTCGCAGACAATGCGGAGATTGTCCAGCCCGATGGGCAGATCACCAGGTAATGTGATGCAAGGGCTATAAAATAGCTCAAAGACACCAGCAAAAAACACAGAGCCTGCGTTTGAAGAGAGCCTTGTGGTTTGTGGGGATTTTTTTTGGTATAAATTCTGGAACAGACCCTGGCATGGGACTCGGTGGGGTTTCCAAGCCCAGCCTGGTTTGACAGGCACATTTCCTTGAGTGGTGCAGTGTTTCCTTGTCTTCTCCAGTGTCTCCTTCACTGCACATTCTTCCCATCCTTCATTTCATTGCTTGGAACAAATGCCAGGCCCAGTCCAGGTGTTCTTGTGGCACCAGGGACAGGGTTTGAACTCCCCCCTGTGCAGGTACAGCGCTGCTCACCAGAGCGTCTCACCCCAAACCAAACAGGCTCTGCTCTGCCTGGCACCAGCCAGGCCGTGGTTGAGCTCCAGAAGGAATCCCAGGTGCCCTTTGGTCCCACTGCATGTCCATCAGTGAGGGTCAGCCCCAGTGACCCGGCCTGGAGTGACACTGGGGACACAGCACAGCCCCTGAAGGGGTGGTTGTGCTGCTTTGGTGAGATCCCAACGTCCACCCTCCACCCATCATCCATCCCTCCATCCATCTTTTATCCATCCATGGATCCATCCATCCATCTCTCCATCAATCCATCTATCCATCCATCCATCCATCCATCCATCCATCCATCCATCATCCATCCATCCATCCATCCATCCATCCATCCATCCAT
>JAWWMS010000084.1:2543982-2554514 GCA_035048045.1 Chlorospingus semifuscus
CAGTGACATTCAATAGTCTGTTATCAGCAATGTCCCCTCCCGAGGGAGGTGTGATTGTGGTCACTCAAAGAGAGAGATAAGGCAAACTGCCCGCTTGACAAAGGTAATCTGCCATACAGATGGTAATGGAAAACATCTTGCATTGCAATTTTCAACAGGTGGGGAGAGGCTTTGAGCAGAACACCCCAAAATCCTTCCAAATCTCCTGTAGGAAGCTCATGGACTCTTCAGGAGCCTGACAGGAACTGAGGTGTGTGCAGAGAAGTTGTCCCACCCCAATCAGTGCCAGCACAAAGCTGCTCAGAGAGTTCAGGAGGGGCCTCCAAGTGATCAGTGAGGAGGAAATCGAACCCCTTAAGGACACGGGGCTGATTTGAGTTGCCAGAAGGAGCAGGAATAAATTGTGCAATCAATGCCTGCTATAAATACACATTAATATCCCTGCACTTCTCTTTCTCTTGCTTTGTGTCTAGGTTTGAAAGACAGGGATCTGCTAAGGAAGGCAGGACCTCCCTTGGAATGGAAATGTAAACCCCTTCCCTCTGAATTATTATGATAATTTGAAATTAAGGGGCTCTCAGGCAAACACAGGAGAGGCAGCCCAGCTCTGAGGAGGGAAGGGAGAGGCCAGATCAGGATCCCAGCACCCGAGAGGTGGTGAGAGGTCCCTTTTAGTGAGGTGGGTGATAATGAGGTTCCAGTTCAGGGGTGCTCTCACAAGCAGAGGCTCCCCCCAATTCTCTCAATTCTCGGGTATTTCTGACCCTCCAAAAGAAACTCCAATGTGGTATTTTCAGGGTCCTCAGGTGGAAGGAGGAATTGAGAATCTAACTCCATGTTCTTAGAAGGCTAATTTATTATTTTATGATATTATGTTATATTAAAGAATGTCATACTAAACTATGCTAAAGAATAGAAAAAAGATCATTCCAGAAGGCTTAACAAGATACTAAAAACTCGTGACTGACTCCTCAGAGTCCAACACAGCCTGATGGTGATTGGTCATTAAATAAAACCAATTCACATGTTGGATAAACAATCTCCAAACCACATTCCAAAGAAGCAAAACAGGGAGAAGCAAATGAGATAATATTGTTTTCATTTTTCTCTGAGGTATCTCAGAGAAAGAAGGGAATTCTTCTTCCCAGGAGAAGAAATCCTGGTGAAGGGATTTTTCAGAAAATATGATGGTGACACTCCCAGATAAGAGAAGTACAACCAGATGCCCTCCTCCCCTGAGCTGGAACACTTTTATTTTTCATAGTACCCAGTTTGCCCTCCTCCCCTGAGCTGGGCCACTTCTTTCCTTTTTCTTAAGCCCCCAGTCGTTAGTGTTTCCTAACAGCTTTGGGGAAACATTCCTAAAAGTGGCTGGGAAACACTGAAAACTGGAACTGGGAGGCTGAAGGTGGGAAGATGGAGAAGGAGCTGCTGGAACGGGACCTCCAGGGCTTGCTGGGGTCAGTGGAAAGGTATCTGGGAAGGAGGTGAAGAAAGCGTCACAAAATGGACAATGGGTCATGAGGTCTCTCACTTTTATCAGTTCTGCTCCATTTGCATATTGGAGTTCATTGTCCAATTACAGCTTTAGGTTATCAAGTCGCATCCTTTTTGTTTTTCTCTCTCCAGCCCACGTTGTTTGTGCTCTTGGGGCTGAGATTTGGATTGTTTGTCCTTGGTCCCCAGCTGGAGCAGGAATTTTTTTGTCACCCGCTCTGTGCAGAGAGCTCACCATCCCATAATGTGAACCCAGACACACACACACTAAAGCAGCACAGGATCTGAAAAATATAAAAGCCAAAACCTGAGGCATCAGAACCTCTGGTAGGTGTGCCCAGGAAGGAAATGACAGCCAGGAAGAGGCACAGGAAAAATGGGATTTTTTGGACAGTGTGGATCCTGGCACAAAGAGTCCCTTCCAAAACTGATGGATTTTCTCTTTAACTAAAAACAAGCTTTAACTAAAGCTCGGATTTTCTAAATATTTTTAACTAAAGATGGATTTTCTCTTTAACTAAAACCCAAGGTTATTTGTCTTGAGAAAGAACTAGGAGCAAAGAAAAAGCAGGATTTCAAACATGAACTCTGAGGTGTTGGAGGTGTCACACCTGAAGTGGGTGCAGCATTTGTGATGGGCCGTGAGGGCTCTGCAGTCCTTGCAGCAGTGATCCCGAGGGAATTGGTTGTTACCCTGAAGAAGGGGAGCAAGGGGATGGTGCTGCATCCAGGAACTCTGAGGTGTGTAAAGGAAACTGCTGTAAATGTGAGGATATTTGGCATTTAATGGAAAATGAGGGATGTGGGCAGCTGCACTGTGGGCTCTCATTTTTTTGGGTAGTGATGTGCTCAGCTGTGAGCAATGTGCCCAAGCCCTGCTCAGATAAATAACAAGGCAGTCCCTGAACGTGGTTCTGCTTTATTTATTGTTTGCAGGGTTTTTATGTCCTGGTGTTACATCTTGTGCTGCCGTTGAGTTTCACGGGCTGTGTAATTTAACTGTGCATTGATTCATTGGCTTTCCAGAGCCCTGCATCTGCTCCTGGAATCACCTGGCTTTGGTGGGAGGCAGGCAAGGGATAACTCCAGGATCTGGGGCCGCTCTTGCCAGGTTTATTCTTCCCTCCGCCCCCTCTCTGGTTTCTGCATTTATTTTGTTTTTAATGATGATTCTTTGTGTACCCTGGAATGACATCCCAGGTCGGGGCTCCCTTGGGTTCTCTGACACCAGTGTGACAGGTGATTAACGTGCTTTACCAAAGACTGACTCCAGTAAAAACTGAAAATATGCTTTTAACATTAAGAACGTGCTGGAAATGCTTTCTTCCCCCTGCCTAGGAACATCATGATTACATTATTTTATTATGGCACTTCCACAGTTATTTTACTGTTATTTTAGTACTGCACTTCCACAATGGTTTGTCCATCCCGGGGTGTAAATAATGCATCAGGATTTCACTGGGATGATCTCATGGAAACAATTAGATGGTATCACCTAAATACCAGCTTAGCATTACCTGTAGGAAATCTGGGGGCCTCTCAAGAAGTTTGGAAAAAAATTGTGATGTAAAGGTCATCAGCTGTCAGCTGCCATTAACTGGGAATTCACTCCTGTGGAGTAATTAAGTGGGGTAAAGTGTAAGCCTGAAGAATAAATTGCATCCCACTGTGGGCCTGTCTTTTTTCAATGATTTGTTGGGGGATTGTTATTTAAAAAATAAAAAATAAAAAGCAGAAAGCATTGCTTGTAGTCAATTTACAAAAGGAGCTCACGGAATGTTTATTTCCTCTGAAGAGCTGCTGACAAGAGGAGGGGAGGGCAAAACCAAAAATCATTGATTAAGCTTTTCCCAACTGTTCAATGGTTTGGAGTGGTTATTGTTGGTGGGATTTTTATTGGAGCTTTTTTCCTGAACAGGATCTCAGTGGCTTTCAGGTGGAGAGCAGATAATTCATCAGAACGGGTGGAATTTGGGTTAAATTCATTCAGAAGCTGGTGTGCAACAGGGTGAGCCCTCGCAGGGTCAGCTCTGGGGTTTTTGGCACTGGTCACAGGATCCTGCCCACAGCTGCTTCTGTTCCACCCGAGGGGAGACAATTTCTGCAGAGCTGTTCACTGCCTTTGCTGAAAATCCCTTTACAGAACCTCTTTAAACCCGCAGATGATGCTGTGCATATCATTCTGTACTGAATCAAAGTGTGGGATCAAGTGTGAGGTTCACAGCGAGGTTCAGATTCAAAGGCTGGTGCTCCAAGGGCGGTGTTGTTGATGTAGATCAGCATCTACCTTTCAGCACTGAGCTTTGAGTTTCCACAGACTTGGCTTTTTATAAAAAAAACGGAGCTGAAATAGAGATGGAAGAGGGATAATCCTGACACTGCTTGTGATCTCAGCTGCCTCTGTGACCTTTTCCTGTGGCATTAGCTGGATTCTCAGTGGCTTTGTACTTCCTCCTTCGAATTTCCTGCTGGAAGATGAAAGCTGCTCGTGCTTCAGGGAGTAATTGTCCCAATAATTGTGTGCAGGGAACGCCTCTGACCAGAGTGGCCATGACCTGTGCTGGTGGCAGTGGTAGACCCCTGGTGTGGGTGGTCTGAGCCCTTCCCGGGCTGCTCAGGCTGTGATGAGGAGCAGGTGGGCCCTGCAGCACCCCCCGTGCTGGGCTGGGGGGAACAAGGAGTTAATTGGGGGTTTGGGGGGGGGTGGGAGGAGGAGCAGGGTGAGAGCTCAGGACTGGTTCCTGCTCTGATCCCCCTGTGAGGTGAGCCCAGCAGGAGATGGGGAGTGGGTGCAGAGCTGGGGGCTGCTGGACGTGTCCTGTGCCAGGTGTGTCCTGATGGATCCCTATGCTGAGTGTGTCCTATGCTGGGCGTGTCCTATGCCAGGTGTATCCCATGTCAGCCATGTCCCCTGTTGGGCGTGTCCCCTGCTGGGTGCATCCTGTTGGATCCCTGGTGCTGGGTGTGTCCTGTGCTGGGTGTGTCCCATGCCAGGTGTGTCCTGTGCCGGGCGTGTCCCCTGCTGAGTGTATCTTGACGGATCCCTGATGCTGGTGTGTCCTCTTTTAGTTGTGTCCCATGCCAGGCATGTCCCCTGTTGGGTGTGTCCTGTGCCAGGCATGTCCTGTTGGATCCCTGGTGCTGGCATGTTCCACACTGGTGTGTCCTGTCCTGGGCGTGTCCCCTGCTGAGCGTGTCCTTTTGGATCCCTGCTGCTGGGCGTGTCACCTGCTGGGTGTGTCCTGTTGGATCCCTCGTGCTGCAACGGGCGTATCCCGTGCTGGGTGTGTCCTGTGCTGGGTGTGTCCCATGCTGGGTGTGTCCCGTGTTGGGTGTGTCCTGTTGGATCCCTCCTGCTGGACATGTCCCCTGCTGGGCATGTCCCCTGCTGGGCATGTCCTGTTGGATCCCTACTGTTGGATGTGTCCAATGCTGGGTGTGTCCTGTCCTGGGCGTGTCCCCTGCTGGGTGTGTCCCCTATTGGGTGTGTCCTGTTGGATCCCTGCTGTTGGGCATGTCCCCTTCTGGGCGTGTCCTGTCCTGGGTGTGTCCCCTATTGGGTGTGTCCTGTTGGATCCCTGCTGTTGGGTGTGTCCTTTGCTGGGTCTCTCCTGTCCTGGCCGTGTCCCCTGCTGGGTGTGTCTCCTGTTGGGCATGTCCTGTCCTGGGCGTGTCCTGTTCTGGGCATGTCCCCTGCTGGGTGTGTCCTATTGGATCCCTGCTGTTGGGTGGCTCTGCAGCCAAACCAAACCGAAGCCACCCGGAGTGTGACCAGGGCAGCTGTGGCTGTGTGGAGCCATTCCCTGGTGGCCTGGGGTGGCCCAATCCAGTCAGCAGTGCTTTAATTTAACAACTCCCCAGCAGTGGCTCCCACTCACAGTGATGTTGCAAAGTGATTTTGTGCACTGCTTAATTAAGAGCTGCTTGCAGGAGAAATCCTAATCCATTAGAGGTCGATTTATGCCTTGAAGCAAGGTCAATTTTTCTTTTTCTTTCTTAAATCCGTGCAAAGTTGGAACTTTCTCAGCGTGTGAGCTTGATTTTCCTTTTTTATCTGTTTAGAATTTTGCTGTCTGATTGCTGCTGCTCAAATGGCTCAGAACACGTCCTGGGTTTTGTGAGTTTTGTTTCTGGTCCACTGCTCTGCCTCGCTCTTGAATAATGAGAATTGGAGAGGGAAGCGTCCAATTTGCCACTTTTGCACCTGTTTTAACCCAGTGTCTCTTTGACACTTGTATTTCCACATAGAAATAGATATAAAACATACATGGAAACATCCTGCACCTTTTCACCGGTGATTCCAGTGCAGTCAAGTGGAGATAAGGAGGAATCTCATATAATTTAATGAAGAAATTGTAAACCTTGTATTTGCAGAAACAACTGCACACCACGGTGGGCACCTGCCCCAGCTTTGCTGTGCCTGTAACTGGTTAAACTGGGATGAAGAGAGCAGGCTGTGCTTTGCAGGAGGATGTTTGTGGAATTCCTCAGCACTGCTGCCTGGCCCTTGGAGATGTCCAGTCATGTCTGATGTGCTTGAGCAGAGCTTGCTGCTAAACCAACCTTGATAATCTCAGCCCCCAGAGGCTGCTGCTCTGCCAGGGATTCATTCCTGCCAGCCTCGGCCTCCACAAACCCTGCCAAGGCAAAAATCACATCCACTTACCACCACTTTGTCAGTACAGGGCTGAGGAGCAAGAAAAAAAATAATACTTTTAAAGATGGAGCCTTGATAGACTGAAGAAAATTCTGTATGTGTTTTAAACTCAGCTTCAGTGTAGTACAGCTCACTCAGGATATCTGGAGCTGCTTGGCCAATTTCTCCCTAGAAAAGCTGTTCATTATTTAACTGGAGGAGTTTTGGGGGTTCTGTTGTTGCAGGCTCTTGTTTGAGGGGCATTTTGCACAAGTGGGGGCCCTCAAACTGGGGCTGTGCTGATTCCCTCAGGGTGAGGAGCATCAGCAGGAGAGCCTGAGGAAAGCACATCCCTGAGCTTGAGCTGCAGTAAACCCTGGGAATTTCTTGAGCTTGAACTTGCAGTAAATCCTGGGAATTTCTGCAGTTCTCTGTTGTAAACCCAACAAGTTGGGTGGGCACAGGAAAACGAGCAGAGAATGAAAAATGCAGTAAAAACCTTTCCTAAAGAGTGAGATCCTTTGAACTGGGCTCATCCCAGCACTGGGAGGACAAGAGGGGTGCAGAAAGCTGGGCAGGAATTTGTGATTGAAGGTTCCTGGTGAAGAGCAGAGCAGAATTTGTCCAGACTTTGAGCGAGCATCATTCCCTGCCAGGCTGGAGATGCCAGCTCTGAAGAGTTAACTCTGCATCCTTCAGGGAGCACGGGCACAGCTGGTGGGGGCTCTGCTGAAAGGAAAAGCCTCTGGCAAGTTCCTGCTCTGCAGGGAGAGGAGCAGGGCTCTGCGCAGACAGATGAAGCTGTTGCTCAGGATGGAGCTGCTGTTTTCTGTCCAGCTGCTGCTCACAGAACAATTTGTATTCTCTGAGGGGGCTGCTTTTTTCTCTGCCTTTGCTCTCCAAAGTTCAAGCTCCTCTTCTGGAAGTTGCATTTAACCTTTAAGAAACAAGCTGAAGCCGCTGTCCGTGACCTTGGAGGATGGGGGCAGAGAGGGGAAGAAATATCACAGTGTCTCACCAGAGACACCTTTAGAAGTACCTAACAAGGCGTTTAATATCAAACGGGAGAAAAGGACACTTAACTCGAGTGACAGGAGCTGGAGAGGGGCAGGGGAACATCCTGCCACAACCATGCTCAGGACAGGGGATGACAGGAGCTGGAGTGGCAGTGTCCCTTTTGTCACACAGCCCTGGAAAAGGTGCCAGAGGAACGGAGATAAGAGCAGAGCAGGTGCAGGAAAATCGAGCCCATCCATGGCAGGTGACTTTTCACAATGGATGGAAAGGTTATCACCGTGCAGATCGCAGGTGATAACGCTGGGAGGAAATGTCATTTCTCCCCTCTTTTTTCCCTGCCTTTGCTGTGCTGTTGATCGCTCAGTGACACAAAGAAGGGTCACAGCCGCTGCTTTTGAGCTGTCTGGAGGCAAACGCTGATTGTGATGCAGATGGTTTGTCTGATGTGGTGCAGGGAAGGAGCTTGGTCGTTGTGAGGCTTGGGGTGAATAGCAACTCCTGCAGTATCGATCACTGATCTGACAGGAACTTCAGACAGACCTTCCCATTGGGAGCTGGGGCAGTTGAGGGTAATTCTGGTACCTGAGCCGGTCAGGAGTCAGGAGGGGTGTTGGTTGGTTTTTTAATGTTTTTTCTCCACATGGTCTTGCTACAATGCATCGTTCACAGTTCTGATTCTCTAAATTATCTGGTCTTTTTGCAAGGCCATGTTTTGAATCTTGTTGAAAGTTCAGTCTCTCTCTCAGCAATGTCATCTCTATTCTGTGGCCTTCCTAAGCCAGCACACCTCATCTGAGACTTTGCACACAGATGGACAAGGCTGTGTGAGCTTTTGTCTCAGGTTTAACTGGGTGTGTATTCAATTCCCATCTGTCAGAGCTGGGGCAGTTATCCTCTGTTCTTTGGGCAGTTTTCATTATCTCTTCCACAACCAATCCTCCCTCCAGGGAGATCTCTTCTGTTCATGAGCCATTAATTATCTTCTGTCCGTGGCCAGTGAGTATCCCTGCATGGCTGATCAAATTCCATCATCCCACTGGGAGATGTTCCGCCCAGGGGGAGGAGCCAAACATTCCTACCTGGATACAATATGAGCTTTCAAATATTCCTGGCTGGATACAATCTGAGCTTTCAAATATTCCTGGCTGGATACAATCTGAGGTTTCAAACATTCCTACCCGGATACAATCTGAGGTTTGGGACACCACAGCAGCCTTTTCCCACTGCATTCCCAGAGGAGCAGCTTTCTCCTCCTCTGCATTCCCAGAGGGAGCCCAGGCCCATCTCCAGCAGCCCTGGAGCTTCAGAGGAAAACTCCCCCCTTGTGCAGGATCCCTGCTCCAGCAGAATCACAGCTGGCACTGCAGGAGGGCTGAGCCACCATGGGATGGGGCTGTGCCACCTCCCTGACACACAAGGGGGCAGGTTGGATTCTGTCTCTGCCAGTGTTTTTTTTTTGTTTGTTTATCTCATTTGTATTTGTAGTTTTTACTAGAAAGAACTGTTATTCCTCTCTCTGCACTTTTGCCTGAGAGCCTTTTAATTTCAAAATTGTAATAAATCATAGAGAGGAAGTTTACATTTTCCATTTCAGAGGAGGCTTCTACTTACTTAGCAGACATCTGTCTTTTCAAGCCAAAACAACTTTCTATCAAAATTTAAGAATTCTTTACAAATCTCTTTCCCTCAGAGGGACTGCCCTGCTTTTACAGCTGGGGCAGAAACCAGAGGCTGAGTTTGGCAATGTCAGAGGAGGATCTGTCACAGGGAGGGTCGGGCAGTGGAGCTGGACCTCGGGATCTCCCTGTGTCCCCCTTACCCAGGGCACCTCAGCCTGCCAGAGCTGCACTTCCCTCCCCAAAATCTCCCCTCCACCCCTCTCCAGGGAAATCAGCTGTGCTCAGCCAGCTTGGCTCCCATCTGTGCTCCCGTGCTGTGCCATCCCTTGGGGGGAATCGGGATAATTGGAGGTGTTTGGGGTCAGCTCCTGACAGAGAACCCTGGTACTCCCATTGCCATGGAGCCTATTCCCATTTCCACAGGATGCACTCCCCTTTCTGTGGGATCTGCTCCCATTTCCACAAGATCTGCTCCCGTTTCTGCAGGATCCATTCCTCTTTTCGTGGGATCCACTTCCCTTTCTGTAGGATCTGCTCTCCTTTCCGTGGGATCTGCTCTGCTTTCCTTGGGATCTGCTCCCATTTCTGCAGGATCCTCTCCCGTTTCTGCAGGATCTGCTCCCCTTTCCGTGGGATCCTCTCCGTTTTCTGCAGGACCTACTTCCATTTCTGCAGGATCTGCTCTCATTTCCATGGGATCTGTTCCCATTTCTACAGGATGTGGGATATGCTCCCGTTTCCTTGGGATCTGCTCCCATTTCCATGGGATCCTGTCCCCTTTCTGTGGGATCCTCTCCCCTTTCCTTGGGATCTGTTCCCCTTTCTGTGGGATCTGCTCCCACTGCAGGCCCAGCACGAGGCACCTGCTCTGTCACGGGCACACTCACCTCTCTGCAGAGCTGTAATTGAGTTAGGGAGGTTACCATGGCAACCCCTGCAATTAATTAAAGTGCCTGGGCACGGGAAGTTTATAGATGCTGAAAACATTTTCATATATAAATAGTGCAATCTGTTTGTGCTCCGAGGATTTGCCCCTTCCCTGCTTCTCCTCTAATCTCAGCTGAAGAATTGGGTTGTTTTGCTTTCTTTTTTCCTGGTTTTTTTTTCCCTCTGGGGATTGATAAATAAGTGAGTTATTGCCCATAAATGGGTAAATAAAGTCCCTGCTGTCCGTGTCCACCTGCTGAATGCTGAGTGAGGGGATGAGGCTTCCCAGGGCAGCCCAGGCCAGTGTCCCCAAGCTCTCCTGTCCCCAGGGGTGCCCTGCTGGCCGTGCCACAGGCGAAATGCCTTGTTGGGCTGCAGGAACTCAGTGTGGAGCCTCAGGATGCTGATCCCTGTGAAATTGGGGGGCATTTGTGAGGTTGTGATGCAGTGAAAGCCCCGGGCAGAGCTGAGGAGGGACAGCTCAGCTCCATCAGGGGCTCAGGGCCAGCTGGGACAGGCAGAAAAGAGGCAAAAATAATCCCCAAGAGGACAAGAACTCCGGATGCAAAAGGAGAAGGAACGATGGATGGTTGCTTGTGGCAGAGGAAGGGATTCAGGCTGGCAAAAACCTGTGAATACCTGCTGGGGTGAGTCTGAACTGAGTTTTGTGAATTCAGACTCTGGGATTTGTTCTTTGTGCTGGCACCTGAGTCTGGACAGGGGTCTCTGTACAAATCACAAACAGGATGGGGCTGCTGTGGAATGTGCCTTGAGCTGTTTTATTTTCCAGCATCAGTCTCATTCCATGGTTATGACAATGGGAAGATGCCACCAGC
>JAWWMS010000084.1:2598803-2611240 GCA_035048045.1 Chlorospingus semifuscus
ATTGTTCTATTTGTCCTTGCTTTTCTACAGTTTAAATAATTTTTCTGCTGACCAATCTCATGGCTGCTGCTTAGCTCCAATCACAGTTCTGCTCTCTCTGAGGCCTTTTGCAGCTTTCCCAAAACCCTCTGATTTTGTGGATTCCCACAATATCCACAATATTATTGGTAAATATTCCAATACACATCCCTTTTCACAGGAGTAGCTAAGACACAGGACCCTCACCCAAAGGGGTTCCCTGGCCTTCAGCCCATCCCTCAGGCCATCCCCAAGCCCGTGGCAGCTCACTGTCACTATAGGACACGAAAGAACACAACCTCACACTCCTGTTCTCAAGGCGAAGGAAAAAAAGGGAAGTTTATTTTCTGACTCTAACATTTATAGTTTTCCAAGAGTGACAGCGGACTGGAGGGTGACAGTGCCACCTCTCCAATGACACTGGTCAACCTAACAGCCCATCAACTTTCTCCTCCTCCATAAAGGAATGCAAAACAATGAGTTATTTACAGAAAGCGCGTGAGAAAGTTCACTACAACAATGTCAACATCAGAAGGCTCAGGAAATCTTAAAAAACCAGGGTGGCAGCTCACCTTGTATGCAGAGCCCCTCGGTGCAGTTCTCAGATTCCTGGCTCAGCCCCTCGCAGTGCTTGCCGCCGTTGCGGGGCGCGGGCGCGGCGCACTCCCGCACGCGCAGGTGCTCGCACTCGGGGCTGCACACCGACCACTCGCTCCACACCTCCCAGCTGCCGTCCACTGCCCAGGGAAAACACGGTCAGCAGATCCTGTTTCATCTCTGCCCTCCATAATTCCATGTCTAATACACTCCTAAGCAAACTTTCGTGAGATAAATAATGTGTGTAATGAAGTTCTCAGCTCGGGTTTCTGTGTTTCTCTTTCTGGTGTTGTTAACATCAGCTCCCCTTCTCTGCACCAAACCCAGACCCCCACCCACGTCCCTGATTTCTCCCCCTGAGCTGTCCTGGCAGGGTTTTGGGGGTGCCAGGAGCAGGAACAGCAGATTTATCTTTCCAAACAAGCTGTGGGTCTGCTGGGAGATAAAACCAGCACTGGGAGATGAAAGAAACAATGGGAAGGATTCCACTGATACATGAATGGAAAAAGAGATTTGCTTTTACAAATAAACTTTAGGTTTGCTGATAAATGAAATTGGACATTGATGGGGAAGAAAAACCCCTAAATTCCATAAGAACTAAAACTTAAAAGGGAGGGTTATACATTAGAGGGAAATCTTTGGGATCAGGAGTTCCGGGAAGTCTGAACCTCTCAACTACCTCAGAAATTGGGAAAGAGAGAAGGGAAATGTGGCTGGAAATTGGGATAAAAAGGGAGGCTGTGTCCTCCAAAACCTGGAGAGACCCCACAGGATTCCCCATGACCTCTGCCTGTACTGGAATAAAGTCAAAGGACTCCTGTGTCTCCTTTTTGGACATAAACCTCTGGTGTTTGTGGATTAATTTTCCTAACACAGGGTAAGATCCAGCCTGCCCACAGGTGCCTGGCACTGCACCCACACCCAAATCCAAACCCAAACCCAAACCCAAACCCAAACCCAAACCCACACCAGGCTGGGCCAAAACACGGCCGCATTTCCCGTTCCCTTCCCAACTCCCTGCTGGTGCTTCCCACCCAAAGCTGAGGCCCCTGAAGCCCTCCCTGGTTGGGACTCACCGGGGCAGAGGGAGGTGCAGGTGATTTTCTGCACGGACATGCCCTCGCAGAAGGCTCCCCCGTTGAGGGGCGCGGGGTTGGTGCAGGTACGTGAGCGTTTCTGCCAACCCCGGCCGCAGCGCGCGTTGCAGCTGGACCACTCCGTCCACGAGGACCAGCCTCCGTTCACTGCAAAACAACAACGTGGCAGGGGGGCTGAGGGGCTGAGGGGCTGTGCCAGAGCCCTCCAGAAAACCAAACCCAAAACCAAACTCAAACCCAAACCCAAATCCATCCCAGCGGGAAGGGCTTGGCTGGGTGTAGCACTTTGTTTGCGGGGGTCCCCTAAGCTGGATGTTGGCTGGTAGCAGCAGGCAGGCAAAAAGAATCCACACAGCTTCTGAGGGTGCTAATTAAAATACCAGTGTGGGGGAAGCTGTAGTGCTGTGCCTGAGCCCCCCAGAACCAAACCCAAACCCATCCCAGCAGGGAGGGCTTGGCTGGGTGCAGCAGTTCATTTGGGGGGTCCCCTAAGCTGGATGTTCGCTGGTAGCAGCAGGCAGGCAAGGACACTCCACATGGCTTCTGAGGATGCTAATTATTGAGGGTGCTAATTATTGGGGGTCCCACCCCTAGGAGCAGCATGGTTTCTGAGGGAGGAGGGGGAAAGGGGAGAGAGGGAGAGCATAAGGAGAAAAGGGCCAAGAGGGAGTCTGATCTCCCTCGCACAGCTTAACAGGGAGATTCAAAGTGGGTGCAGAATAAGCCTTGGGCCAAGGGGATTGCAGATCCATGATACTTCAGGGGAGGATCACAAGCTTGGAATAAACATTTTAGAGGGGTGAGACAGAGCACACCATTTAACTAAAATGTAACACCACAATTCACCTTTTTTTTGTTAGAAAGAAAAGATGAAGACAAATAAGTGCCAAGAGATTGTCTGTGGTCTCCCTGGCACATCTTAACAGGGAGATTCAAAGTGGATGCAGAATAAGCCTTGGGCCAATGAGATCCATGATATTCAAGGGAGGAACACAGGCTTGGAATAAACATTTTTGAGGGGTGAGACAGAGCAAACCATTTAACTAACATGTAACCCCACAGCTAGGTGATCCCGCGTGTGCCAGGTTTGAATCAGCGCAGCAATAACAGCACAAATCAAAGCAGGACACAGCCATCTCTGCCCCCCAGCCCTGTCACTGACCATAGACCACCACGGTGGCCGACAGGCTCCTCCTCTTGGCCACGATGTTGGCAGCCATGCAGGTGTAGTTGCCCGAGTCGGAGAGGCGCGCCTGGCGGATGATGAGGTTGTGGTCGGCCCTGGTGTCAATGTTCTCGTCCAGGTTGGAATCGATGGGCTCCTCGTTCTTCAGCCACTCCACCTGGCAGGGAGGAGCACAGGGAAACGTGGAGCAGGCCAAAGGCACCTGATGACCTCATTAATTGGATAGGGAAATGCTTCCTTTGGCTGGTAACTTTTTCCTCGAGGAACATGGAAGAGAATCTCAGCTGAGAGAGAGAATAGGAAATTCTCCCAACTATATTTTTACATATTGCACCATGCACTGGATGTTCAAACACTTGGACAGCTACCAGTTCTATAAAACAGATAATAAGCATTATAAATCCCACTTTTTTTTTGGTGAAAAAACAGGAAGATGAAATTGCCTGACACGGCACACAGTGGAAAAGCTGATTTTTTCCTCAAGGAACATGGAATAAAATCTCATCCGAGAGAGAACACGAAATTCTCCCAATGATGTTTTTACATATTGCTCCTGCTGCACCATGCACTGGATGTTCGAACACTTGGACAACTACCAGTTCTATAAAACAGATAATAAGCATTATCAATCCCACTTTTTTTTCTTGTGAAGAAGCAGGAAGATGAAATTGCCTGACACGGCACACAGAGGAAGAGCCGAGTCATCATCACAGATTCCCAGCTGACACAAACACCCTGAGAACAGAGGCCATTAGTGTTTGCTGCCACGGTCCATAAACCCCCTGAAATGCTGTTCATGATGTGTTCCAATCCATCTTCTCCAGTTCACCTCCCAATGGCTCTGAGCACGCCCAGGAATCGCCCGCAAGGCGCCTTTCCTCTCGAAACATTAACAGAAAATAGTTAAGGCATGGCAAGCTGCTGTCACAGGAGAGCAAAATTAAAAATAGAAATAAAATCAACCAATTCTATTAAAAGACCAAAGAGCAGGGGGCTGTTTTAACAGCTTTTCTAGATCTGGAGGAGCTCTGGCTGTGCCCTGCAGTCAAACTCCCTTCTCCACTCCGTTCAGATGAATAACCTTGTTTAGCAACTTGTGGAAGGACTTGGAACTTTGTGGTAATGAGCTTATGGCTGTGGTAGCTGCAGGCATTCATTAGCACTCAGCTCTGCGCAGATGGGCTGCAATTTGTACATTTTCCAGTTCCTAAACAAATCTGCAAGCGCTGACCATCAAAGCCAATTACGTTTGGTGCCAGGCAGCAGATTCCCCTCCACAGCAGCACTCCCGGCTTTGCTGGGACGGATCCAGCCCTGCACATCCCAGCCAAGGGCTGCAAACTCTCCTGGAAAAGGCTCCAGGGCTGGGGCACCTCATCCCACACGGTGGCTGTGGAGTTAAATCATGATTTGACACATCTGTGCAAATGTGAGTTACCTGAGGGCGAGGATCAGCACCACACGTTACACATTGAAAATCGCGGAGAATCCAGCTCTGCGATCCCTCTGCCATCTCTCTGTCCTCCTGTATCTAGTCCCAGCCAGGGAACACTTCCATGTGCCTGCAGGAGCTTGGGCACAGCTTGGGACCAAGAAGTTGTGCTAAATCTAGCCATTCCAAACCCTTCCCTGGACAATATCCCTGGGAATATCTTCCAACCATGCCAAACCTTTCCTTGGGCAATATCCCTGGGAGTGAGTTCCAGCCATGCCAAACTTTTCCCTGGACAATATCCCTGGCAGTTCCAGCCATGGCAAACCCTTCCCTGGACAAAATCCCTGGGAGTGAGTTCCAGCCATGCCAAATCTTTTCCAGCCATGCCAGACCTTTCCTTGGACAATATCCCTGGGAATGTGTTCCAGCCAAGCCAAACATTTCCCTGGACAAAATATCTGGGAGTTCCAGCCATGCCAAATCTTCCCCTGGACAAAATACTTGGAAGTGTGTTTCAGCCATGCCAAACCCTTCCCTGGACAATATCCCTGGGAGTTCCAGCCATGCCAAACCTTTTCCAGCCATGCCAAACCCTTCCCTGAACAAAATCCCTGGCAGTTCCAGCCATGCCAAACCTCTCCCTGGACAATATCCTTGGGAGTAATGTCCAGCCATGCCAAACCTCTCCATGGACAAAATCCCTGGGAATATGTTCCAGCCATGCCAAACCCTTCCCAGGATAAAACCTCTGGGAGTTCCAGCCATGTCAAACCTCTCTCTGGACAAAATCCCTGGGATTTCCAGCCATGCCAAACCTTTCCCTGGACAAAATTCCTGGGCGTGAGTTCCAGCCATGCCAAATCTTTTCCAGCCATGCCAAACCTCTCCATGGACAAAATCCCTGGGAATATGTTCCAGCCATGCAAAACCCTTCCCAGGATAAAATCTCTGGGAGTTCCAGCCATGCCAAACCTTTTCCAGGCAATACAAAACTCTCCTTGGACAAAATCCCTGGGAGTAAGTTCCACCCATGTCAAATCTCTCCCTGGACAAAATCCCTGGGAGTTCCAGCCATGTCAAACCTTTCCCTGGACAAAATCCCCTGGATTCTGTTCCCTTTCCCTGTGGTCTAAAGACACAGAATGACCAACGAATCCACTGACTGTTCAGTTCCCCTTCTGCAGTTAACCTTAACAGTAATTATCCGAGGGGGTTTCAGCGAAGAAATTAGGAATTCAATTTAAATTATGGAGCAGCCACACGGGCATAAATCAAGTGACAGGAGTTCGATGCTGAACACGCTTTATGTGCAGTGAAATGGGCAGAGAAATGACAAACAGAGCCAGCACTCCCCAAGTTCATTATTTCACAAGTGTGTTTGTAAATGTTGACTCTCCCCAGGCCAGGGGATTTCTGGGTGGTGAGAGGGGTTCAAGGGCCCCGTTCCTGTCAGCCTCACCCTTGGAGGGAGCACACGCTGATCCTGTGGGGTTTGATGAGCAGAAAACATTAAAACATTTCCATTAAACCGTGCATTTCAAAGAATGATGATGCCAGCAAAGGGAGAACATTAAACAGACAGAACATAAACACCAAAGTGTTGAGACGTGAGATCAAACCCTGATTTGTCAGGGAGGATTGCGCTGCCAGTGCTCCCCTCATCCCAGCCCCCCCTTTCCCTGTGAAAATCAGGTTTATCCAAGGCCATCCCCTGCTCTGCTTCAGCAGATGGAGGCTTTCAAAGATGGAGAACCAAGGGATGGATTTATGGGATAAAAATACATTTAAAGGAGTCGTGATGACAAAAGATGTTTGTCACTGGCAGGGATGTAACCTTTGGGAAGCTTCAGCCCCCGCACAAACACTCACAAAGCAAACAGGGAAAATATAAACAGCAAATAATCTAAAACATCTCCCCAGTGGGGTGAGTGATGGGGTCTGGACTGCAATGTCTGAAGAGCAACTCCAAACTCCTCAGAGTTTCACTTCCCTCTCCGTGGAGGTCACAGAGTTGCTTGTACCAGAAATAAAATAATTCCTTTTTAAGAATTAGTCTGATGATCTGGAACCAGACCTTGAACCTGCTATAAAACGCTGTAAGTTTGTAGAAAAATATCTGGGTTTTTTTCCCTCTGAAATTCAATCTGCTCAGAATTAACCCCCCCTCCCCAGTTTCACAAACACTCACAAAGCAACCAGGGAAAATGAAAACAGCCAAGAACCTAAAAAATCTCCCCACTGGGATGAATGATGGGGTCTGGACTGCAGTGTCTGAAGAGCAGCTCCAAAATCCTCAGAATTTCACTTCCCTCACCGTGGAGGTCACAGAGTTGCTTGTACCAGAATGAAAATAATTCCTTTTTAAGAATTATTCTGATGATCTGGAACCAGACTTTAAACTTGCTATAAAATGCTGTAAGTTTGTAGAAAAAGATCTAGGTTTGTTTTTTTTTTCCCTCTGAAATTCAATCTGCTCAGAATTAACTCCCTTCCCCAGTTTCCAAGGAGGGCTGATCACATCAGGTCCTGCAGCTCCAGGGCACCAGGATTAACTGGGCCCCTCCCTGGGTGGCAGCAGCCCAATTAGCATCATCAGAAATTTGTCCCAGATACAGAAAGCAATTACCACAGACCAGCTTATGGCATTATCAGAGTAAAATCAGCTCAACGCCCCAGAGCCTGGGCAGATTATGGGAGTTAGAGAACTCTTCTCTCTGAAAAACAAAGCTTATCCCAACCCATCCACTAAGAGCACCTCACCAGTCGCTCTGATGGACTTTCAAACATCCCAAGGACCGGGACTGAATTTTTGTCTCTTTTTGGTGACCTTGTTTAAGATTGCAGCCAGATTTAACACGAGAGGCAGCTCCCAGCCCTTGTGGGCATGGTGGTAATTCAGGAGGTCAGCAGAATGTTTATCCTGGAGAAGAGGAGGAACACAAACCCTGTGAGGAAGGTTTGAAGGAGCTGGGGCTGTTTAGCCTGGAGAAGAGGAGGCTCAGAGACGATCTTATTGCTCTCTACAACTGCCTGAAGGGAGCTTGGAGACAGGTGGGGTCGGTCTCTGACAGAACCAGAGGACACAGCCTCAAGCTATGGCAGGGAAGGTGTCACAGAATCCTAGAATCCCAAAATCCCAGAATCTCAGAATCACAGAATCCCACAATCCCAGAATCCCAGAATCCCAGAATCACAGAATCCCAGAATGATGAGGTTGGAAGAGACCTCTGAGATCATCCAGTCCAACCTGTGCCCTCACATCTCAACCAGACTAAAGCACCAAGTGCCATGTCCAGGCATTTTTTAAACACATCCAGAGATTGTGATTCCAACACCTCCCTGGGAAGAGCATTCCAGTGCTTTATTATCCTTTTGGTGAAAAATTTCTTCTTAATACCCAACCTATACTTTCACTGACATAGCTTGAGGCTGTGTCCTCTGGTTCTGTCAGTGCTGCCCGATGGAAAAGACCAATAGGTTGGATTGGAACATGGAACTCCTGCTCCTAAAAATTCATGCTGGAGGAATTTTTCTCCCTGTTTCAGCTGGAATTAGGATGGGGATGGGCAGGGCAGGTCCCCCCTTGTCACACTTTCATCCTCCTTTCCACCCTGAGACTCAAACCAGAGGGAGAAGCCTCCACCAGCACAAGTCTCTGGGAGGTTTAACACAAACCCAAGGGCTGCACACACTCCTCTCTGCCTTTATTATTGTGATTTTATCAACACCATCACAAGCCATTAATCCTGCGCCAGAAGCCCTCAGAACAGCCTGAGCAGGTCAGCTGTACCTGCTGCATTCTTTTTAAATTAATCCACTGAGGGAGCTCTGCTCTTGAATCATTTAATCGCAGCTCTGTCACACCAGGCTGGTAAGCATATTTTTCCTTCATTAGGTTGAATATATAATCTCATTACAGGGATCTGACACGCTGACTAACCCATAAATCAGCTGGAGGAGGCTCTGCTCCGAGGGGATGCACTTGGTGGCGGCCACAGGGATCAGCTGAGACCTCCAGGGCTGCCCATGCCCATTTCTGGGGGGTTTTTCCCACTGCAGGGCAGGCAGGGATGTTGGGGAAGATGAAACAGGAAAGCCTTATCAATATGATTGCCTGGCAAAAGATTTGGAGAATATGGAAACTATAAGCGAGATTGAAATGAAAGCAAGCTGTGAGATCCCTCAGTTACTGAACAACTGGAAAACAATGGTGTGGCTGGCTGAAGGTAATCCCCTTGTGATGGAACAACACCCTCTGCTTGCAGACAGCTCCAAGGGTCAGAGCAGACCCTACAGCTTGGCAGAAGGGCCCAAAGAGGAGTTTTTAGGGTTTAAAATGTAACACAGGATGGTAATGTAATGATTCTTATAGGTTGTATGTAAATACTGTAGGATTTGTATCTTGTACTAGACTGGTTAGTGAGAATGAGAATATTCAACACAGAAGAAGATTCATTGCATTGGAACGGGAACTTCGCTCTCTTAGCTCTTACCCCTTTTACTCTCGTATGATTTTACTCTCTCACCCTCTCATCCTCTCTCCCCCTCTCTTCTCTCAGTTCTGCTCTGAGCTGTGGCTGGCAGTTCCCAGCAGCTCCCTGCACTTGGCCCTTTGCAATAAACCCCAAATTCCACAACCTGGCTGCAGAGATCTCTCGTCTCCGTCCATCCCCACCGTGCAATCCCCCAACACTCCTACACCCCAGCAGCCAGCAGGGACCCCAGGCAGGACAGAGGGAGGAGGGCTGAGGGGAAGTGTGCCCACAACCAGAGCTCCCAGTAAGAACCAGCAGCTCTTGGAAGGCAGCAGAGAGCACAAAATAACCCTGAAACCTTCATGGGATTTGTGACCCCTGGCTGTGTTTGCCTTCCCAGCCCTGGGGGTGCCCAAAACCCGCCTGGGCAGGGTTTGTCAAAGCCCCCTTTGCACACCCCAAGGACACTGGTGGGCTGGGAACGGGTGAGGACACTCATGGGGACACTGCCACCCATTTCTCTGTTGGGATATGGCTCAGTCCCCACATCCAGCTCTACACGAGGGATTCGCAGTTCCTGTGCCTCAGGAGGAGATGCTGGTGGTCCCCATGGATCCAAAGAGCCCTTTCTGGGCCAGGCTCAGACAAGGAGCAGCTCCCAGGGACAGCCCAGAGACCCTCCATCCCCCCAGCACCTGTGATCATGGCATAAAAGTGTGTTTTGGATGTGCTGTCAGCTTGTTTTCAGGAGGGGCTGATGAAACAATGCAGGAGTCACTGTGCAATCTAATGGAGTTTTAAAAAAAAAAAAATCCTCCTATAGTGCAACATGAATAGTCCAAAATGCAAAGATGACAATTTAAGTGTTTAAAATGTACTCAAGGTAATTCCAAACAAATTTCAAAGCCATTTCAGCCTATAAAACCCCTCAGTTAAATCACTGGTTATATGGTGGCAGTGCTTATGTTGCAAAATATCCCTGGCATGAAAGGGAAACTTTAAAAAATTGCCCATTAATCCTTATAAATTACTTATTAGTGCTGCAGAGCTGGAGCTGGAGGAGCCTCCCGAGGAAGGCCAGGCTGTTGGGGCATTTCTTGCTGGGCTCTGCAAGGAGCAGCTGGGGCTGGCTTTGATTTGCTGGGCTCTCCAAGGCATTGATGTTCTTCCAAAGCGTGACATCAGCGCTGATGTCATGGCACAGCTCTGGCTCTCCAGGAGCCTCCCCCTCCTCACAGCCTCTTCCAGGAAGCCAAAAACCTGTCCTGATACCCCCACCCCTGGGGCTGGGGGAATTGCTGCCCAGGGATGGAGGGGAGGGGGCTCAGACCCTGGAATTGGGATCCATTCCGTGGCTGCGTCTCAGGATGCAAATCCCCACACTGGGTGTCCATGTTTCACACCCTGCCAGTGGATTAAACCCTCTGGAAAGAGTGCTTGCAAGGAAAAATGAAAGTTTATTCCCTTCCCCTGAGCTTCTGGGCTCCCAACTTTCCTCCTGTGTGTTTGTGCCCTGATTTGAGGAAGCGACACCATCTCTCGCTCGCTCTCTCTTCTCTCGCTCTTTTCCTTTCACCAAACAGATGTAACTATTTATTCCTTATGTCCCAGTTTTCCTGTAATTTCATAAAGTGCAAATTTGCTGTCCTGCTCCCAAATGCCGAGTCGGTGGTTTGTCATAACAGTCATCAGTAACTGTCGCTTTCTGCCTGGGGCTTAATTAACCCACTCTCTCATTAGCATGTCCATGCAGTTGTAAGGAATGAAAGCCTGATTATTTTCTACAACAGTCGCAGCCAATTACTGCACTGAAATGGAACCACATTAATCAAATCTTTAGTACAGTGGCAAATTCAGAGATATCAGATTGCAAAAGACTGCAAACCTAATATGTCACTGTCAGCGGAGCTACGCAGGCATTTAGCGAATTGCATTAAATAGATGGCTCCGCTGAAACCGCATGAATTTAATATGTGATGGGATCTGGAAGCTATTAGTGTGACATGGCAAAGCACTGGGAGCTTGGCAGCTCTGGACTTTATCCATGAACTCAGGAAACTCATGTAAAACTTGTGTGTGTGTGTGTCTGTCTGTGTGTGTGTGTGTGTGTGCAGCAGAATGTCTCGTCTGCTGGAGGAGGAGAAGGCTCGGGTGAGGAGAAGCGTGAGGAGAGCTGGAAATGCTCAGCACATCACAGTGGGGCTGCCTGCAGTTCCAGCCTGGGGCAAAGCTGGGGACAGAGACTGTCCCTGAGGCAGGATAGGGGACAGGGGCACGCCTGGGGGCTGCTGTGGCAGGAGCTGCCCCCAGATCAGTGCCAGAGCCTCGGGAATCGCTCTGAGGCAGTGGGACACGGCCCTGATGGGGTGACAGAGCATGGACACAGCCCTGATGTGGTGATACACCATGGACATGGCCCTGATATGGTGACAGGGCATGGACAGGGCTCTGCTGTGGTGACAGGCCATGGACATGGCCCTGATGTGGTGACACACCATGGACATGGCTCTGATGTGGTGACAGGGCATGGACAGGGCCCTGCCATGGTGACAGGGCTTGGACAAGACCCTGTTGTGGTGACAGAGCATGGACATGGCCCTGATGTGGTGACAACATGGACAGGGCCCTGCCATGGTGACAGGGCATGGGTATGGCTCTGCTGTGGTGACAACATGGACAGGGCCCTGCCACATACCATGGACATGGCCCTGTCATGGTGACAGAGAATGGATATGGCCCTGCTATGGTGACAGGGCATGGACACGGCCCTGCCACAGTGACAGGGCATGGACAGGGCCCTGTTGTGGTGACAGAGCATGGACAGGGCTCTGCCATGGTGACAGGGCTTGGACATGGCTCTGCTATGGTGACACACCATGGACAGGGCCCTGATGTGGTGACAGGGCATGGACACGGCCCTGCCATGGTGACAGAGCATGGATAGGGCTCTACCACAGTGACAAGGCTTGGACAGGGCCCTGCCATGGTGACAGGGCATGGACAGGGCCCTGCTGAGGTGACAGCATGGACAGGGCCCTGCCACAGTGACAACCATGGCCATGACCCTGCCATGGCACTTCCAGCTCTGCTCAGAGGCACTTCCAGCTCTGCTCAGAGACATTTCCAGCTCTGCACTTCCAGCTCTGCTCTTAGCAAGCCCCATAAATCCACGTTCCTCTGCCTTCAGCACACTCCCATCTCCAGGAGATGTCCATTCTGCAGGGCCCACGGAGGCTGTGGCAGTGACCAGAGGACACCCCCTGGTCACAGGGCTGGGGTGCCCTGTCCCCTCCACCCCCTTCCCACAAGGAAAAAGACAGAGGAGGAGGAGGAGGAATTTTTGTCAGAGCCCAGCCAAGGGCTCCATTGGTAAATCTTCCCGTGCTCCTACCAGTGGTGGTGGGAAATTCAAGCTGAACCACAGCAAATTGTGGGATCTCCTGGGCTGAGGGACCCCAAGGATCCATGAGAGCAGCTCACTGACACCCCAAGAATCCCTCCCTGTGTCTGGGATTGTTAGATCATCAGTGATTCATGTAAAATAAAACCATCAGTCTCTGGACAAACACTCCTTGATCTCAGGCAGGTTTGGGACAAAAGAGTGCCAGGAAACCAAGATTTGTGCCCAT
>JAWWMS010000084.1:2637509-2653495 GCA_035048045.1 Chlorospingus semifuscus
GACGCTCTTCCGATCTCCCTTGGAAATCCAACCAGGTAAACCCAGGTGAATCTTTTCTCTTTGACATTTTCCCTTGGAAATCCAGCCAGGTAAACCCAGGTTCATCTTTTCCCTTTGAGGAAATCCAACCAGGTAAACCCAGGTTCATCTTTTCCCTTTGACATTTTCCTTTGGAAATCCGGCCAGGTAAACCCAGGTGAATCTTTTCCTTTGGAAATCCAAGATGCACACACAAAAGCAGGAATGATTCCCCATTCCCTCACACTCACACAGATATTTCTGTGGTTTACACCTCAATTCCTGCTTGAAGGATATCCCTGCTCAGGTGGAGGATATTATTTATTCCTGTAACATTAATTATTATTTATTATTAATTATTTATTCCTATAACATTTCCCCATTCCCCTCACACTCAAACAGATGTTTCTGTGGTTTACACCTGGAACTGCCTGAATTCCTGCTTGAAGAACATCCCTGCTCAGGTGGAGGACATTATTTATTCCTGTAACATTAATTATTATTTATTATTAATTTTTTCTTCCTATAACATTTCCCCATTTACCTGCAGGAGCCTCTCCCAAAGTGCCATTAATCCTCAGGATTTTACCTCTTCCTCTTGTGATCACCTCTATTGTGCCCTAACTCAAACTCAGAATTCCCATTCCCCCCAAGCTGATTGCAAATCCCTGAGATTTTCCACATCAATTTTTGGGATTCAGGCCCTTCAGAACTATTAAAAAAAAAAATCAGTTTTGTAGCAGCAAAACTGAAGAGCAAAGCCTGACACACAATTCTTGTGGGTTTCATTCCTGGAAAATTACCTTTCAGGAAGGGTTTTGTGTTTTATGCTCAGCACGCGAGGCCAAAAGGGACTTTAAATCTTTTTATGACAATAATAGAAATGAAAAAGAGAGGAGGGGAAAGAAAAAAAAAGAAAGTTAGGACCAAACATTAAATTCTTTTCTGAAATAAACACACTGCTGCTGTCAGAACACATTAGGAGATGTGGACAGCAGCAGGCAGGGATGAGTCAGTATTTCAAAACTGATTAGGATAATTTAGATGTTAAAATGAGATCTTAAAGCAGTGAAAAGCTGTGGGTTCTGAAATATCTTTTTTGTTTTTCAAATTAAGAATTATTAAAAATGAGCAGCATTATTCTTTTTGCATTAAAAAAAAAAAAAACCAACCCTAAAGTTAAAGTGTCCCCACAAGCCAAGTAACTCGTGATAAAAGCAAATAAATCTGGCAATAAATTCTGCAGGCACTTTTCCCAGGTGTCCAAACACAACTTCTCTTCCACTTTGTGGTACCAGAAAAACAAAGCTCTGAAAGTCCCAAACGGGGCTGAATTCTCCTCTCTGATCCAGCAGCTCTTTTCCCTCTCTGCCCAGGATTTGGGATTTGGGATTTTCCCTCCGCCTGGGATTTGGCATTTCCCTCTCTCTGCCCGGGATTTGGGATTTGGGATTTTCCTCTGTCTGGGGTTTGGGATTTCTCTCTCTGTGTCTGGGGTTTGAGATTTTCCCTCTTTGTCCAGGATTTGAGATCTCCCCTTCTCTGCCTGGGGTTTGGGATTTTCCCTCTCTGCCCAGAATATGGGATTTGGGATTTCCCTCTCTCTACCCAAGATTTGGGAATTCCCTCTCTGCCCGGGTTTGGGATTTCCCTGATTCATGGGACTGCCCTGAATTCCTCCTGCAGGGACACAGGAGCCATTCCCACATAAAAACATTCCCAGTTCCCTCCAGCCTCCTTTCCTCTGAATTTATAAATCCTGCCAGTAGCACTGGGTTATTCTGCTGCTCTGGATGTTTTTTGGATGCTTTTTGGATGTTTTTTGAATGTTTTTTGAATGTTTTTTGGATTTTTTTGGATGTTTTTTGGATGTTTTTGGATGTTTTTTGGGTGCTTTTTAGATGTTTTCTGGATGTTTTCTGGATGTTTTTGGATGTTTTCTGCCCCAATCCAGAAGGAAAAAGCCCTTTCCCAGCTGGACCCACCCCAACCCCTCCTTTGGACAGATCCATCCAGGAGCAGAAACCCAACAGGAGTTGACCAATATTCCAAATATTCCCATTCCTCCCACCCTGATCCCTGCTGGACTTTAACCCTCTCCAGCCCGGATTTCCTCCAGCACCAAACAAATCCAAGTGTCAGCTTTGCCAGGGGATGGAAAAAATAAAAATCCTGTTCCAGAACAGAGCATTTCCCCCTGCCTGGAATGGTTTCCATGCTGAAATTGGAGTCATTATTCAGTCAGGAAAGCAGCTCGCTGAGATTTGCCTACATTTGCTTCATCAGATGACCCCGGCCCCCACGCACTGTGGGTTTTCTGGAAGGCGCTCAGAAATGGGTGGAAATGGCAGATTTTGTTGTTCACCAAGGATTGTGAAATCTTTGATTGGCTCTGTTGTTTGCCCTGATTTGCTGAGGCTCCAAGACAGGGGATTTAGCAAAACCTAAATGGGAGAGCCAGGAACAAATCCCTTCCCTCTCCAAAGGGACCTCCCAGCTCATCCCATTCCATCTCTGCAGGGACCCTTCCACCACACCAGCTCGCTCATCTCCATCTATTCCTGATTTTTTCAATGCTTTTAGCAGAATTCCTGATTTTTTCCTGGCTGCTGTACAGCCCAAAGCCAGATTTAGTTTCATTAATGAACTTTAAATGCCTCTGCTCAACAATACAGTGGATTTTTTACTGGATATTGACGTTTTCCCTGTGAGGAAAAATCCTCAATAAACTGGTGAACCCTCAATCAATGAATGAACCCTCAATTAATCAGTGAACCTCTCAATTAATCAGTGAACACTCAATTAATCAATGAACCCATCAATAAATCAATGAACTCACAGTAAATCTATGAACCCTCAATAAAACAATGAGCTCTCAATAAATTTACGAATCCTCAATCAGTGAACTCTCAATAAACCAATGAACTCTCAATAAATCAATGAATTCTCAATAAATCTATGAACCCTCCACAGATCAATGAAACCCTCAGCACACCCAGCACTTCCGGGGCAGCTGCTCTTCAGGGAGATCTGGTGGGGACCCAGGGATCTGTAAAATCCCAGTCCAGTTCATCCCTGTGTTGCCAAAACTCCCAAATTCTCAGCCCAGCTCATTCCTGTGTTCCCAAAATTCCAGAATTCCCAGACCAACTTATCCCCATGTTCCCATCACTCCTGAATCCCCAGCCCAGTTCATTCCTGTGCTCCTGAATTCCCAGCCCAGCTCATCCCTGTGTTCCCAAAACTCCAGAATTCCCAGCCCAGGTCATCCCTGTGTTCCTCAATTCCCAGCCCAACTCATCTCCATGTTCCTGTTACTCCAAAATTCCCAGCCCAGTTCACTCCTGTGTTCCCAAAATTTGAGCATTCCCAGCCCACTCTGAGATGCACAAGCGCTGCAGCTCCATCTCGCCCGTGATATCCCACATTAACTCCTCCAGACCCTGCTGCTTCCCAGGGATATAAAGGATGAACTCCCAGTGGCTCTGCCCTAATCCTTCCCATCAAATATTTGGGCGACAGGTGGAAAATTGTTCTGCCAGCTGAGGAAGACAAAATCCATCCCTCCCGGCGATGTTCCGCAGTGAAAACTCCAAAAAAACGAACGTGCAGTGAGTTGTGGAAATAAATCTGGACTTTAAAAAGGAAAAGCAAATCCTCCAGCAGCGAGCCGGGGATCTTCAGGCACAAACCCCTCTTAGCTGGGAGTTAAAAATCTCATTTCTGCTGCTGAGTGCCAGGCTGGGGCACTCGAGGCTGTCACCTCTGCTGCCGGGATCATCGCGGGGTTTTGGGGACACTGAGCACATCTGGAGACACTGAGCACACCTGGGGACACTAAACCCACCTGGGGGGACACTGAGCACATCTAGGGACACTGAGCACAGCTGGGGGGGGCACTGAGCACAGCTGGGGGGGCATTGAGCACATCTGGGCACACTGAGCACCTCTGGGGGGCACTGAGCACAGCTGGGGGCACTGAGCACAGCTGGGGGGACAATAAGCCACCTGGGGACACTGAGCACATCTGGGGGCACTGAACACAGCTGGGGGGACACTCATCTCCTCCTTTCCCCAACCCTCACCTCCTCCTTTCCCCAATCCTCATTTCCTCCTTTCCCCAGTCCTCACCTTCTCCTTCTCTGCCTTTCCCCAATCCTCCTTTCCTTTCTTTCCCCAATCCTCATTTCCTCCTTCTCTGCCATTTCCCCAATCATCATCTCCTGCTTTTCTGCCTTTCCCCAGTCCTCACCTCCTCCTTTCCCCAATCCTCATTTCCTCCTCTCCTCCCATTTCCCCAGTCCTCGTCTCCTTTCCTACCATTTCCCTAATCTTCATCTCCTCCTTTCCTACCTCCTCTCCCAAACTCAGCCCTCATTCCCTCTTGCCCTGGCCCCCCTCACTCTTTTATCAATCCCACCTTTACCCACCAACTCCAGCCCTCATTCTCCTCTGGCTCTGTCAGAACCACTCTGAGAGTGTCAGACCCATTTTATGCACTTCCAATTCTCTGGAATTTATGAAGGGAATTCCCACCAACCACCCCACCCCTGGCTGCAGGAGGGGAGGGCATTTATTTTCCCCAGTGAGGATTAATTTGTTGATAAAACATTGCTGGCCCTTCCTGTGCCACAGAGATGAATGTGTGTCCTATTGCAATCCCTCCTGCATCCTCAATTTATTTATATCCCAGCTGCACTTATTTATAAAAGTGATGTATTACATTTATTAAATATTAAGTGGGTTACAAACTTGAAGAATCTTTCATACATTTATTTAACATCTAGATTTTTTTTTTTCCTTTGAGCAATATAAATCTTTAAAGGGAAGAAGGATCTTCCAGCACCCAAAGAGATGGATTTGGAAATAAAAGTGTCCCAGCATGGAGTGTGTGAGGAAAATTAGACTTTTCTGAGTGCCTGACCCAACCTGCTGCCCTCAGCAATTCCAGCCAGGAACCCTTAGAGGAAAATTTCTGTCCAAAGCCACCAAAAATGCAATTTATGGCCCAGCAGAGAGCACAGAGCTCACCCTGAGCCTGCTGAATTCACACCAAAAACTCCTTCCAGTGCTCCAGACTAACAGGAGAAATGGGTGAGCAAGGCAAGGAGAACCCCAATTAACTCCACCCAAATTAACTCCACACAAATTCACTCCACCCAAATTAATTCCACCCAAATTAACTCCACCCAAATTAACTTCCCACCCAAATTAGCTCCACCCAAATTACCTCTGCCCAAATTAACTCAGTCCAAAGTAACTCCACCTAAATTCACTCCACCCAAATTAGCTCCACCCAAATTAACTTCACCCAAATTAACTCCACCCAAATTAACTCCTCTCCTCCTCCAAATTTCATGTTTCACCTACTAATTCCTGCCTCGCTCCCAGAGTTTTGTCTCTGATGAGATCTGGGTTCAGTTCATCTTAATTACTGCGACAACGATATGGAAATGCTCATTTGGAAAAAAATAACAAAAAAACCAACACACAACAGGAGCTCAGAGAGAAATTCAGCTTCATTCCAGCCAGGCTGAGAGAGAAACCAGGCTCCAAAAATTTCATTCCAGTGCACAGCAATAAATAAATGAGGGAATTACAATTTAGGGACACTCAGTGGCTGAGTGAGACATCACAGAGCAACTCTCAACAACTGAGCCCAAAATCCCCAACGAGCTCATTAAAACTGGACTGAGCAATGCTGCAGCTCCTCCAGGTGACTCTGAACTGCTGAGAAAATTGGGCCCATTAAGTATTAATAGACATAATTCCAACATGCAGTGCTGGAATTTAAACAGGACTTTAGAGGAGAAGATTTGGAACTCAGATTTCGCAGTTCATGTAAAATCCTGTGCTGGCTCTATTGGCAGGAATCTCCAGTCCTCGTTGAACTTTGCACAAATTGAATTTAATGATGGATCTTCATCATCTGGAATTTTATTTCATTGTGATTGGGGAAACAAACTTTAGCTGCAGTTAAACAATAAAGTGTGGGATGTAAAATTTTACAGTGTTTTTTCCTAACAAAACAAATTTGGGATTCCTGCCCAGTTTTTGAAGTGTCCAATGTCCCTGACAACAGGGAAAATCCAATTAATTGATGTTTTCTACACGTGCAGAGAGACTGAGCCACAGATGTTGCAGATCTCTCCGTAAATTCCATCAGAGCAACAAGTGACATTTAAGGAATATTTCAATGTTGTGTTTGCAGCAGCTGAACACAGCAAACACAAGGAGGGGGAGCTGGGCACTGGAGCAGTTTTGGGCTCCACACCCAGCCTGTTCTGGCTGCTTCTTTTGTGCTTTTTCAGGGTATTCAGCTACAAATATTTCCTGAAATACAACCTCAATTAAAATTAAATATTAAATAATATTTTTACAGCCTGTGAGGCCTTGGATTTATGGGTGTTTGTAGCTCCCATCAGCTGTTTTCTGCACTAGGTCAAGACCAGATTTCAGAATATTTTGCAGTTTTTCTTTCTCCCTTCCCTTTCCACTCAGGTAATTTTGGATAAAGCAATGAGATATCCCACAAGAAACAGAGAGCAAAATGAACCGTACCCAGTCCCACCATGCCCTGGTTTGGAAGGGAGACAAAACCTCACTGCCTGTGCCAGGACAGCCTCACAGTCAGGGCTTCCCCCAAGGGATTTTCTGGAACTTTCTCCCTTTTTTTCCTGTCTAAAGCCAGCCCAGGGTGAGCAGGAGGGAGCCACCTGAGACCTCCCCAGCTCATCCCCTGCCCCAGTGCCTTTTCTGTGATAAACCCACCCCAAACCATCCCCCAAGAGCTGTTTTCCCATTTCTGTGATTTTCTCCCACCCCAAACCATCGCCCAAGAGTTGTTTTCCCATTTCCCAACTTGTTCCTGTTATCCCTCACCCCAGTCCCGTTTCTCCCACCCCAAGCCATCGCCCAGGAGTTGTGTTCCCATTTCCCAACTCGTTCCCATTATCCCCCATCCCAATCCCATTTCTCCTACCCTAAACCATCCCCCAGGAGCTCTTTTCTGATTTCTCTGATAAATCCACCCCAAACCATCCCCCAGGAGCTGTTTTCCCCAACTCATTCCCATTCCCCAACTCATTCCCATTCTCCCACCACAATCCCATTTCTCCCACCCTAAACCATCCCCCAGTAGTTGTTTTCCCATTTCTGTGATTCCCCAACTCGTTCCCATTATCCCCCACCCCAATCCCATTATCCCCCACCCCAAACCATCCCCCAGGAGCTGTTTTCCCATTTCCCAACTCACTCCCATTATCCCCCACCACAATCCCATTATCCCCCACCCCAAACCCTCCCCCAGGACCTGTTTCCCCATTCCCCCACCCCATTTCCCTGTGCACTGAATCACAGCCCGTGCTGGTGACGCTCCCCTGACTCTGCTGTCACCACCTCACTCCCTTCCCTGTCACTTCTGCTGCTGTCCCCATCACCAGCCTCAGCTGCCTGTTTACTCAGCACCCCCGTGGGGGGAAAGGAACAAAAGAAACCCCCCAAAAAAACAAAGGGAAGGAGAAAAACAACCCCCAAAAAAGCCCCTTTTGGAAACGCTCTCCCGCAGGAACCTCCCACACCCGCCGCCCCTACAGCTGACGGTTTTGTGCAGCACAAAGATTAATAATTTTCAAAACCTGACATTTTCCATCTGAATCACAAGCTACTTTGTGAGAAATCTTTTCCATATCCTGCTCCATGCTGCTTCTCACGCTGAAGGGCATTTTAGGCTGGTTGAAACGCTTTTGTCATGGTAAAGATTTCCAGCTGGTGGCTCTGCAGAGGGACCGGCACTGCCAGCACCAAAGGATCCCAAAGGATTCCAAAGGGTCCTCATTTCCCGGCCACATTCCCTGCCCTGAGATCCTCAGGGATACCTTGGACAGCTCCTTCCCCACCTCCCGTCAAATCCAAGCCATTCCCGCTGTCCCAGCATCCCTTCCCCATTTCCAGCCTGTCTTTGAGCAATTTTACTCAATTTTGCACTTTCTAATCTTTTAGAGAACCCCTACGAGGCTTTTACCACCAATTTCTTTTAGGAATTTTACACAATTCTAGGAATTTTACAAAATTAATTTACAGAATGTTCCAGATCTCCACGAAAGGGCCCTGAAGGTGACACCAGCTCTGGGATCTCCAACATTTGCTGATGGGAAAAATTCCTGCCTGTGGGATCAGGGAACACCAACCCCTTTTGCATTTCAGGAAAGGCCAGCCCAGCATCCTGAAAATGCCTCATTTATCCCCTAAGACAGGAGGAAACAGATTTTGGGTTGATTTCTAAAGGAATATTTGTGCTTTTCATTTTTTTTTTTTTGGCCTCCATGAAATCAGAATTTCCCCTGCTATCACTCAGTTAACAACCCCAATTTCTTTTCTACGTGGGAAAAAGGGAACACCACAACCCAAACAGCTTTTCCAGCAGATAAAAGGCTCTGAGAAAAAAGGGAAGGGAGGGCAGTGATTTTTCCTCAGGTCCTGCTCAGGACCGAACTCCTGGCAGAGAACAAAGCCGCCCCTTCAGATCCCAATTCACACTTCAATTTTCCTGAACCTTGTAATACAAGTCATTACATCCTCCATGACTTAGTCTCAAATTGCTGGTAATTTTTATGTTGAACAAGCACCCATTTGCAGGGGTTTTGGTGCCATTAGGAGCGGGAATATTCCAATTTGGGAGTGGAGGCTGATGGCTGGAGAGGCAGCAAAATGCAGCCCACGGGCTGAAAGCAGAATGGCTCAGAAATACAGAACACAGACCTTGGGATTGAATGCTGGGGGGTTTTATAGCACCCAGAGCTGGAAAATTGATGAAAATCTGGGGTTTTTTGTCCCTAAAAGGGCAGGGGGAGAGGGTGAGCGGCCACTTCTGTGCTCTCACAACAAAAAGCAGCAATAACATCCCAAAACACTCCCAGCTTTTCTCCCCCAATAATTCAAAAATTATGGAGATTTTTTGGAACCCAGGAAATTCCTCTGGCTGCCCTGGAGGACTCCAGACCCTGGCATGAAATCAAAACCATCTGTACCTTTGATTTTAGGCCATGGAAAAAACAATTAGCAACTGTGGTGGTGTTCACAGGGGTCTCAGGATGAGGGAAGAGATGAGAATCTTGGTTCCATGTTTCAGAAGGCTGATTTATTATTTTATGATATATATTATATTAAAACTATATTAAATGATATATTAAAACTATACTAAAAGAATAGAAGAAAATATTTCATCAGAAGGCTTGAAAGGAAAGGAATGGAATGATAAAAATCTTTTGTGACTGACCAGACAGTCTGAGATAGCTGGACTGTGATTGGCCATTAATTAGAAACAACCACATGAGACCAATCACAGATTCACCTGTTGCATTCCACAGCAGCAGATAACCATTGTTTACATTTTGTTCCTGAGGCCTCTCAGCTTCTCATGAGGAAAAATCCCAAGGAAAGGATTTTTCAAAAAACATGTCTGTGACACACACACACAAACCTCCTTCCTGCTGTTTTCTCAAAACTCTTGTTCCTTTTAGGCATCGTGGTCTGGGAAACACCATTCTTCCTAACTTCTTCATAACGACCAGAAAGGCAGTTAATAAATATTTTTAATGCTGAATGGCATCTTCATTTACCCAGGAAAGGACAGAGCCTCATACAACAAACACTGAGTGCTGATGGTTCCTGTTTCTGTTTAGTTCACAGGAGGTGCTCAGCATCTGCTGGGGCTGGGTCTCAAGGAATCAGGGCGCATTGCTGCAGTTTGTCCTAATTATGGGATATTTTCAGTGCAGAAAGTTAGAGTGGCAGGCAGATGTTTGACAAGGATATAATCTAAGCAGACATTTCTTCTCCTAAAGGTACAAACAGCACAAAGCACAAATTTATGTTACATTGCATCATTAGAGCTGAGAGGGATCCTCTCTTCTCTTCCCTTGTGCCAGGCAATCCCCTGCCTTGAAATTGAGCTAATTGAGAAAGAACGACTTGAAGAGAAGCTATCCCCACCTCTCCTTGCCAGTCTGTCATTTTTTAAGCCTGTAATTTGTTACGCTAAATTTGCTGTCCTGTCTGACATGCAGGGTTTTAAGAATTTAAAAAAAATAAAATGAAATAACCAAGACAGAGAGGATGGGCAGAACATGAAAAATCTGCAGAATATGACTTTTATTATATATATTTTTTTTATTCTGGTGGTCTGGAAGACATTCCTGCCTGGCTTAACCTCTCTGGCGTGGTGACAAGGACAGGCTGTGATCAGACGTGTCCACCATGCCATGAGGAGCACATGATGTTCCAGGGGCTGATTCCTGTTCCAGGCAGCCCAGGACAGGCATCAGACACTAACAACTGCAAAAAAATGGAATTTCCCCCCCCTCCATGCCTTGTTTTTAGTGCAGGCTGCTGCAAAAAGCTATTCTAAGCAATGATTTTATTGGTTTTGGTCTCAGCCTTTGGATGCGACGAGTGAAATTTACATAAAGCCTGGTGAAGAAGTGATTTTTCTGCACAATTTTTCCAGCTATTCATTTCCTTGCAATATATTACCCTTCCAGGGGGTTGAAAAGGGGGAAACAACCCAAAATATCAGGACAGGGGATGCCAATGGATTGCAATGGATTGTTTAACTGGGAAATAGCCTGGAGGTGGCTGTGCAGGAAAAGGCATTTGCAGAGGTGCTGAACACTCTGTGTCATCCTTTCTGAGTTAATGGATGCAAACAACAGGAGAGGAGGCCACCACCACCACTTAAAAATCTGGTATTTCCCTCAAAACAGTGTTCTGAGGCAATTAGATATTGTAATTTTCACTAGATATTGTAAATTTTATTAGATATTGTAATTTTTATTAGAAATTGTAATTTTTATTAGGTGTCTCACACTCTTGTTCAGTGTGGGACACAATAAAAATTACAATTATTTTTTTTTAAACCACAGGTAAGAGAAGGGTAGAAATGCTTGGTGCAAAAGAAACAGGGAGAACCAAATCCTGATTTCACCAGGGCTGGGATTTCCCATCATTGCTGTCCCCTGTTTCCTAAGGGTGCTTGGATGCTGTTTGCTCTTCCTGATGGGGAAAAGGAGCCAGACACTGGAAGGATATTCCAACAAAATTGTTAATTTTTAGTTTTATTTTAATTATAAATTTTTAGCCCTGAATTGAATTTTGACGTTTACTAGGATCTTATGTATAATTAATTGGAAAGTATCAAAGCAGTACTCCATAAAAAAAGACACCTAATAAAAATTGCAATTTTTAATTTTTTTTTTTTTTTTGATCATAGGTAAGAGAAGGGTAGAAATGCTTGGTGCAAAAGAAACAGGTAGAAGCAAATTCTGGTCCCACTGATTTCACCAGGGCTGGGAATTCCCATCATTGCTGTCCCCTGTTTCCTAAGTGTGCCTGGATGCTGTTTCCTCTTCCTGATAGGGAAAAGGAGCCAGACACTGGAAGGATATTAAAAAAAAAATTTGCTAATTTTTAGTTTTATTTTAATTATAAATTTTTAGCCCTCAATCGAATTTTGACCTTTACTAGATGTATAATTAATTGGAAAATATCAAAGCAGTACTCCATAAAAAAAAGGTGAAGGATTTCTTAATGAATGGGGAGGAGGAGCAGAGAAAACAAAATGGATCGTTCCATTTCAGCTGATTCACAGGATACACACAAGGTGAAAATTAAAACTGAGGTGTTGAAAAAAAGAAGGGAAGGGGGGACTGAAGAGAAGGAAAGCAGATTTGTACCAAAAATATGTTTCCTCTCTACCTTTAACATCCATTTTTTCCCTCTCCTAGCATAGCATTCTTTAGTAACCCTTTTCCCCATGAATCATGATAGTGAGTTTTGCTTTTTCAGGCATTTTTCTTATTCAAGATTACACTTCAACATTTATTTTGCCCTGCCAGTCCTAAGAAAGACAGCACATATTCAAAAAATAACAGCAAAGGCAAGCATATTTTCTGTTTTATGTAATTAAAATCAGCCTAATACGTGCAGGTGTGCACATGTGGGATGTGTGCACACACACACAGAGGCAGGAATGCCTGTCCCACCAGCTGTCCCTGGGCTGCATGGTCCTGGTCCAGCATCTGAGACGTTCTTTTCCATTATGTTGTGCATCAGAAATGATCCCGTCCCCTGCCAGACTCTTCCAGCTGAAAAATCGCTTTTACATATGGTAAATGTGCAGGCAATTCCTCCTGCTGTGGTCCCATAAATCCAGACCCGGCATTATTTTTCTGCTGTTTTTTTGTGTTTTGTTTTGGGTTTTTTGTTTGTTTTTTTTTTTTTTTTTCTTTTCTTTTCTCTTTTTTTTTTTTTTGTTTGTTTTATTTTTGTTTCATTTTTTTTTGTTTGGTTGTTTTTGTTTTTTTTCTTTGTTTCTTCCCCAGTGCAAGCCTTCAGAGAGTACAGCACACATTTCAACCCCTCTGTGTGGGTGTACTCCACTTATGGCAATATAAGAGAAAAAAAAAAGTGGACTCCATTTCCTTTGAAACATGGATTTTTTAAAATGGGGTTTTTGCAAAGAGGTGACAGTGGGAGCCTCTGCCTGCTTGGAATCACTCAATGGACTGTGTTGTGTCTCTCCTCTTCTCTTGAAGGTGACGCCTGAAGATTTTTTGCTTTTTTAATGTATTTTTGATATATTTGTGACTTTTAGAACTTCAATACGTGGTTATGTAGCTCCTGGTATTTTTTTCTGCCCTTTCTCTTAGATTTTAGAGCAATAACGTAACTTTCTAACACGTTCCTGAAATACTGTTTAGCCTTATTTTTGAGTAGAGCACCTACAAGGAGACATAATAAGAACTGGGGCAAAGAAGCTTTGGACCAGCTCCAATGGGGCAGATTTTTTTGGGGGAAAAATTACCTAAGCAAGTCCTCTTCTAATTGGAAAATACGTGTTAGATATGATAATTTGTTACACTTACAAAAATGGTGGAAATTTAATATTTTTATGAAATGGTAGGATGCAGAAATGTAGAACCTTTGCATTTTAATACTGCTACAAATGTTTTTTTCTTCTGATACAACAGCAAAAGGACACCTTTAGGTGAGCTTGGCACCTCCAGCTGCCTTGGAGCACTCTCAGGAATATCCATTTATGTTATTATAAGATATTTCTGTCTGTCCACGTGTCACAAATAGATTCCTGTCACTGTATTTTCTGTCATGATGCATATCAACACTCTGCAGTAAATGCATTTATCCTGTAGCTGCTTTCCTGTCACCTCAACAACCTGCACTGTTCATGGATCCTGATCATGCAAACACTGATGGAACTCAGCCAGATCTATGGGATTGAATTGGCCAACCACTATAAATTCACTGTATTTGTGAATTTCTGCCTGTGACAGCTCTCAGTGGATATGACCAGACTCTGTGTGTGCCAAGTTGTTTATAATCAGAAATTAAGCCCAGCCATACCCAGCCCCTCTGAGGACCAGCTGGAAAGCAAGGGGGAATTATTTTCTGCCAAATTTCTGTGCCCTTGACACAACAGCTGGGTAGAATGTGCCAAGGTATAGGTGATATTTTATTATTGTTTATAATATATTTATTATTTTATTATCTGAAGGTGTAAGATATTTTTACCGGTTGTGACTTTTTATCTGGTAGGAAGGCATTGAAAAGAAACACTCAGCAAAGTCAGTAAATCTTTTCCTCCCTCTTCTGCGCCCACAGGAGTTAAAATACCTAATAATTTATAAAATACCTAATAATATTTTATAAAATACCTAATAATAAATCCTGTACCTTCTGCCAAAGGGGTTATATGCCATATATGAACTAAAGGAGGAAAAAAACTCACTTCCCCTCAAAATACAAGAGTTGTTTCTTCCCCAAAGGAGAATCCCCTGTCTTTGTAATGATGCACAAATGTCCTTTTGAATTTTTGGTGTCAGTACTTCTTATGACCCATCATAAACTACAGTTCACAGTCTGATTTGTCATATACAGCAGATAGAGCAAAATTTTGTGCCTTTAAACATGTTTTCTGTGACGGTGTTCACAGGGGTCTCAGGTTGAGGAAAGAGACGAGGATCTGACTCCATGTTTCAGAAGGCTTGATTTGTTATTTTAGGATATATATTACATTAAAGCTATACTAAAAGAATAGAAGAAAGGATTTCATCAGAAGGCTAGCTAAGAGTAGAATAGGAAGGAATGATAACAAAAGGATCCTTTTACCACTGTTCTTACTCATAAAGGAAAGAGGAAAATTTAGGGTAGAAAAGCAGCTGAAGGTGAAGTGAGGATTTATTTCTACATCAGCATCCCACTGAGGAGGAGAGCGAAATATGTGATGAGGTGTTGAGTTGAACATCATGTCACATCCATTTTTCAGGCCTTGGAAAATGTTGGTTCACTCTCAAAGAAAATTCCTAGAGATTCTTCTCCAGGCCACAGTGATATCAAAGAAGATAATAATTTAATTTCAAGCCAGAACTTCCTTCAAAATTCTTTCAAGTCAATTGGAAAATTTCCCCTGACCACAGGATAAAGTGCTTGACTGGATCTTGATTTTCACCAAGTTGCTGTAAAATTTGATTTTATAAGGAAATATATTTGAAAACAGATAATTTTTTTTTATTAATTACTTTGTGTGCATATGCTGTTTTTAAATGACTGAAGACATTTCAGTGGGGATGAAAAGAAGGAGAAAAATGCAGATACTCGTTCAGTAAAATTCAAACTTTTCTTCAATTAACGTAATGCAGTAGCAGATTAATTATTTAAATTGAAGGTTTATGGTAAATATAATGCTACCATATAAAAGGGGTGATTATTTAAGAAACAGATGGCCATAGGTTTGTTACCTTAAGCATCCGATTTCAGTACGTTTTAGAAAATAAGTGTCTTCATAGTTTTGAAAATTTGTCCACAAAAAGTCCAGGCCTGATCTCAAAAAATTACAATTTAATCCAATTACAGAAAAAATCAACCAAACACCCCATGTTTAGATGTGGTTACTAAAACTACTTTATTTCTCATTTTGAGATAGCAAACGTTGTGCTGTTTCAGCACTCTGGTGCAATAAATAACTTTCGAGAATAAATCTCTCCCAATTTTTATATGGTTTTGTAATCCACACATTCAGGGATTTAAAGCCAGAGAGAGCATTAACTCATCCAGGATAAAGCCCAGGGAATTCTGTGCAGCTCCTCTTACACAGAGTCCAACAGCTTCCCCTGGGACAGCATCCTGAATTTCCTGGATGATTCCAGGAGATTGAGAAATGCCCCTTTCATCATCAGCTCATCCTCTGATTAATCCTCTGCTGTGCTTAACACATGTATCTTATTTTTAATTTTAATGTGCATTTTAAATCAAATTTTAATTTAATTTTTTATTTATAATGTGTGCCTTAAATTGGCAGCTCTCGATTTTCCTCCTCTGGAAGGAAATACATCCCCCAAAATGCATAAATGTGGTTTTAGAACGGGATGACCATGTTCCCTGCAGAGCCACCAATAAATCACAGTTCCAAAAACCAGGAAGGTTTTTAATGAGTGGCAAGGGGTTTGTTCATTTGTCTCTGCGTTGCTTTATGTGGATCATCCTTCATCTAAAATCATGGTCAGGTCCAACCATTGTCTTTTTCAACTCCTGGATGCAGAGTGCTGGAAAAGAGCTTTTATTCCCCTATTATTGATATTATAAAAGAGCTTTTTATTCTCTGTATTATTGCTATTTTACTGTAAGGTTGTGTACTGGAGCAAGGGAGTCTCTGCTTCACAAGGTGTTTGTTTCATGTGAACAAAAACTGTAAAAATTTAAAATGAGTAGTGCTGATGGACTGCAAGAGCACGTGAATTTGAATTTCCTACTGAACAGAAGGGAAAAAATATGAAAAATTAAAGAAAAAAAAAGAAAATAAAACTCAAACACCTCCCCCCCCCAAAAAAACAAACCAAAACCAACCAAAAACAAAACAACAAAAAAAAAACAAACCCCAAAACCATACCAACTAA
>JAWWMS010000084.1:2661173-2673151 GCA_035048045.1 Chlorospingus semifuscus
AGGAAGGAAGGAAGGAAGGAAGGAAGGAAGGAAGGAAGGAAGGAAGGAAGGAAGGAAGGAAGGAAGGAAGGAAATCCCTGGGAAGGGAGGAAAAGAGGAAAAAAGAGGGGCCTGTTTGCTAAAAAATAAAAACCCCAATAATTCCAAGCAGTTACTCTGTAATTTTACAGAGGAGAAAAGATCTTTGCAGAATTAACACGTCTTAAGGAAATCTCCCAACAATAATCCTCCCAAATCCTGCTCCCCAGACGTCTGCAGCACTCAGGGAACCTCACAGGAGCACAAAAAAAAAACCATTTCCCTGCAGAAATGATGACTTAAATTCCAGATTTTCTATTTTTCACATCCTCAGAGTTTAGTAACTCTGAGCTTTAAGTGTTTGCAAATTCTCCTCACAGGCTGGGGAGACAAAACAATTCCTCTTCCAGCTTGGGACCAGCTCCAGGCCCAAAAAGTGTAAATAACAGTAAACTGAAGAGAAAAAAACCAAGCAGGATGGGACTTGATAACCTAAAGCTGTAATTAGATAATTAACCCAAATATGCAAATGGAGCAGAACTTATAGAAATGACAGACCCTGAGACCAGTTGTGCAAAAAAAAAATAATTAATTAATTAAGCGTGATGATGTCAGAGTGTAATTAAGGGTAATTCCCTGTATGGAAATTCCTAGAAGAATTTGGCACTGAACTATATTGGGCAAGTCAGTGGACTTAATAATAGAAGTTTCTTAATTAAAAACATTTTTGGGTGGTTCAAAAGCCAGGAAAGGAAACCTTCATCACCTTTGTGCAGGTAAATTCCAGGTGCTCAGGCACCTCTGCCTGCTCCAAAATGTCATTTATTGATGGAGATGAGGGGACACAAAAGTGATTTTTTGGTGGAAATTGATGGGACACAAAAAGGGATTTATTGGGAGGAACTGAGGGGACACAAAAAGGGATTTTTGGTGGAAACTGATGGGACACAAAAAGGGATTTTTTTGGTGGAGCTGAGAGGACACAAAAAGTGATTTTGGGGGGGAACTGAGGGGACACAAAAAGGGATTTATTGGTGAGACCTGAGGGGACACAAAAAGGGATTTTTTTGGGGGGTTATGGGACTCAAAAAGTGATTTTTTGGTGGAAACTGAGGGGACACAAAAAGAGATTTATCGGTGGGAGATGATGGGACACAAAAGGGGATTTTTGGGGGGAGCTGAGGGGACACAAAAATAAATTTTTGGGGGGAGTTGAAGGGACACAAAAAGGGATTTACTGGGGATGTGAGGGGACACAGAAAGGGATTTATTGGTGGAAACTGATGGGACACAAAAAGGGATTTATTGGGGGGAACTGAGGGAACACAGACAGGGATTTATTGGTGGAAATAAGGGGACACAAAAAGAGATTTTTGTGGGGAGCTGAGGGGACACAAAAAGTGATTTTTGATGGAAACTGATGGGACACAAAAGTGATTTTTTGGTGGAAACTGATGGGACACAAAAGGGATTTTTTGGTGGAAACTGAGGGGACACAAAAAGTGATTTTTGGGGGAGATGAGGGGACACAAAAAGGGATTTATTGAGGGGAACTGAAGGGACACAAAAAGTGATTTTTTGGTATAAACTGAGGGTACACAACCCCTCTCCATGCCCTGCCCCGAGCCCCCCGTGGCACAAGCAGAGCATTAACAGCACAAACAGCAAATGAAGCATTTCTGCGTTTGAGGCAGATGAATGTGACCATCTGCTCCAGCAGCAGCCCAAAGCCTCTGGAACAGCAGCCTCTGGTGTCAACATCCTGCTCCTTCCCTCCTCCCCACCTTCCACCAGAAACTGGGCTAAAAACACAGAAAATGCTCAGCCAGGGGCCCCCAGGGCTCCTCTGCTCGGTGATTTTCCATCTTGGCGTAAATCGCATTATTTGTGAGCGGAACACGCCCCGACAAAGGGTCAGGGCTCAGATATTCCTGCCCAAAGTCACTTTTTCTCTCTGAATTCTCTCCTAAATTCTGTCACAGCACAAAAACAGAGGAAATCCAGGATTGGACAGAACCCCTGGCACAATAATTCCACTCCTGACACACAGCTTTGCTCTGCAGACCCCAAATTCCCCCAAATTTGGAGAAAATAAGCTTTATTCCAAAACCTGAGTGCTCCAAAAAACTCCAGACTTGCAGCACATCCTGGGAGATGGGGAATGGGAAGGGAGCTCATTCTCTGAGAGGTTGAAATAAAATAAATTAAAAAATTAATTTCAATAATATAAATACAGATACTATAACCATAACTAACTATAACTATAACATAAAGGTTGAAATAAACTTTTAAAAATTAAATTCAATAATATAAATTTAAATAACAAATATAAATATAAATATAAATATAAATATAAATGTTAAAATAAAATTAAAAAATGAAATTCAATAATATAAATACAGAGCCCCCAAATTCTCCCAAATTTAGAGGAAATAATCCTCGTTCCAAAACCTGAGTGTCCCAAAAAGCTCCAGACCTGCAGCACACCCTGGGAAGGGAGCTCATTCCCTGGGAGGTTGAAATAAAATAAATGAAAAAATGAAACTCAATAATATAAATATTGATGGGGAAGCCCACACGAGGCACTGCAGGGGAGTGGGAGGACAGCTGGGAGCAGAGCTTGTGGTTGTTATTTTAATGAACATTTCATCCTAACGAGACCAAAATACCAAAAATGCAGAAATTGCAGAAATTCCTGCATGGAGCAGAGCCAGAAAAGGCTCCAGCAGCTCCAGGTCCTGCCTGGGTTTGTGTTTATCCCGTGCCAAGCCCAGGGCTGGGCTATCAATACCCAGCTGGGTTATTGGTAACACCAGATCAATCAATTCAGGGGAGGTATTGATTATCCTGTGGTATTATTGATATCAGCCTGTGTTATTATTGATATTTTATCAGTATCAGCCTGTGTTATTATTGATGTTTTCTTGATATCAGCCTGTGGTATTATTGCTATTATCCTGTGTTATTACTGATATGAGCCTGTGTTATTATTGATATCAGTCTGTGTTATTATTGGTATCAGCCTGTGGTATTATTGACATTTTATTGATATCGACCTGTGTTATTATTGATATCAGCCTGTGTTATTATTGATATTTTATTGATATCAGCCTGTGTTATTATTGATATTATCCTGTGTTATTACTGATACGAGCCTGTGTTATTATTGATATCAGTTTGTGTTATTATTGATATCAGCCTGTGTTATTATTGATATCAGTCTGTGTTATTATTGATAATAATATTATTGATATTATCCTGTAATATTATCCTGTGTTATTACTGATATTAGCCTGTATTATTATTGATATTAACCTGTGTTATTATTGATGTTAGTGTGTGTTATTACTGATATCAGCCTGTGTTATTATTGATATTAGTCTGTGTTATTGTTGATATTAGCCTGTGTTATTACTGATATTAACCTGTATCATTATTGATATTAGGCTGTGTTATTATTGATATTAACCTGTGTTATTGTTGATATTAGTCAGTGTTATTATTGATATTAGCCTGTGTTATTACTGATATTAACCTGTGTTATTGTTGATATCAGCCTGTATTATTGATATTATCTTGTGGTATTATTGATATTAGCCTGTATTATTGATATTAGCCTGTGTTATTGATATTATCTTGTGGTATTATTGATATTAGCCTGTATTATTGATATTAGCCTGTGTTATTACTGATATTAACCTGTGTTATTACTGATATTAGCCTGTGTTATTACTGATATTAACCTGTGTTATTATTGATATTAGTCTGTGTTATTATTGATACCGGGCCTGTGCCCTCAGCTGGGGTTGGCACATCAGAAATGTCCCACCAGGAGCTGCTGAATGTCCCCAAACTGCCCCAAACCATCAGGAATGGGCACAGCCAAAGAACAGCCACCCCCGGAGTGGCCCTTCCCCAAATCCCAGCCCCTTTAGGATCAACAATTGGGGGCTCAAACAATTCCCATCATTAAATGCAGGACAAAAGGGCCAATCCGGGCACCCCATCCCTGCTCTCATCACCAAACCCATCCCCACACCACCACAAGTCGTTTGTTTTACCCAAACCCAGCCTTGTTCCTCTGGAGAATTTTTAAATCTTTTATTTCTTTGTCCTGCTGGACATCTCCACTGTAAGCAGAGAGATCAGAGTTTCTCACGGCCAAAAACAGCAAATTAAAAACTCCCCAAAGCCACAGGAACGCTCCCTGCCCACAGAGCTGCCCCATCTTTGTTTTATCAGCACGAAAACCCCCAAACGATGCTCGTTTAGCACCAAACCCAGCAGGAAAATCCCCAAACAATTCTCGTTTAGCCCCAAAGCCACACAGATCTCTGTGATCTGAGGCACAGCTCGGAGGTGCAGCAGGGAATTCACAGAATTCAGACATCTCCATTCAAAAATGAGTTTGGAAGCATCAGTGAGATAATAAATATTAGTGACTCTCTCCTCCAGTTTCCAGCCTGTCAGGGCAATTTTTTGCTGCAAAAACACAAGCCCAGAGGTATCCATGGATATTCATTCCAACAGATTTCAAACGCCCGTGCCAGGGGTTCCTACAACCGCTCCATTTGTCTTTAATCCCCGCTCAGAACAAGAGATCTGAGCACAATCTGTCTCTGAGGCAGCTTTGAGACAACTTCATAAACCAAAACCTCCCAGCTCCGGGCTTGGAGCTGAGCTTTCACTGCTCCAGCCACCAAAGTGCCCAGAAATCACTGTTCTGCCCCAAAATCACGCCCAAACCCCTGCCCCAGCCCAGAGCTCCAAACATCCAACCTGAGTTTTAATTAAAGAGCTGGAATTTGTTGCTTGGCAGCACCAGGAGCATCCTCCAGCCCTGCAGTGGGAAATTCCAGCTCCTGAGCTGGAGCTGCCAGAGGTTGGGAGGCACAGAGGGCACCCCCAGCACTGATTTAGGCACACAACTGATTATACTTTGTTCAATCAAATTATAACAAAACCCAGGAATTCTTATTTTCCATTCTACTCTCGTCATTTATTTCACTGCCCTCTAAGCTGGTGGGGTTCTGGGGGTTGGTTTGGAGTTTTTTCCTCCCCCAAAACACCCCCAACAGCCCTCTAAACTGGTGGGGTTTTGTGGGTTGGTTGAGGTCCTTTTCCTCACCCAAAACATCCCCCAAAAAGCAAATTTTGGCTGTTAAAATCCTCCTGGCTTTGCCTTTGCTGGAGTCAATTCAGTGAGAGGTCTGGGCAGATGCGGGGGCCAGGGAGGAACAAGCCCATGGCTACACCTGAGGATGGTCTCCCCTACAGGGGTTGTTTTTTTCCTGCCCCAAAACATCCCTAAAAAACGACATTTTTTCTGTTAAAATCCTCCTGGCTTTGCCTCTGCTGGAGTCAATTCAGGGAGAGGTCTGGGCAGGTTAGGGGGCCAGGGAGTATAACAAAATCCAGGAATTCTTGTTTTCCATTCTACTCTTGTCATTTATTTCACTGCCCTCTAAACTGGTGGGGTTGGGGTTTTTTTCCTCCCCCAAAAAGCACATTTTGTCTTTTACACAAAATCCTCCTGGCTTTGCCTTTGCTGGAGCCAATTCAGGGAGAGGTCTGGGCAGGTAAAGTGGCCAAGGAGGCACAAGCCCATAGCTACACCTGAGGATGGTCTCCCCTACAGGGACTGGTTTTTCCTCACCCAAAACACCCCCCAAAAAAGCACATTTTATCTGTTAAAATCTTCCTGGCTTTGCCTCTGCTGGAGCCAATTCAGGGAGAGGTTCGGGCAGGTAAAGTGGCCAAGGAGGCTCCAGGGAGGCACAAGCCCGTGGCTACACCTGAGGATGGTCTCCCCTACGGAGAGCAGAGCCCATAAATTCCCAAGGAAATGGAAGGGAAAAGGAAATCCAAAGGGAAATGGAAGGAAAAAGGAAATCCAAAGGGAACTGGAAGGAAAAAGGAAATCCAAAGGAACTGGAAGGAAAAAGGAAATCCAAAGGAACTGGAAGGAAAAAGGAAATCCGAAGGGAAATGGAAGCGCAGACACCACGGATGTGCAGAGGGAGAGCTCGGCTGTGAGGAGCTGCAAAGTCGGATCGCTGCGCTGTGCAGGCAGCAGCGCTGGTGCTGAACATCACAGAGATGCTCACCGCAGCAGGATCCTTCCTCCAAAGGCAGGACACAGCCGCGCCCGCACATCCCCGCACCTCCAGCGCCCGGAGCAGCCCCGGCAGCCCCGCCGAGGGTGCGGGACCCCGGGCGGAGAGGGCTGCTGGCATCCTCTGCTGGGTGCCATGAAGAGGTGACTGCCCTCCGGTGATTCACCAGCGAAAAGTTAAATAAAATCACCCAAAAAAAGGACTCTGAGCATCTCCGGTACACGGGAAACAGATTGGAAACAGATCCACCCGCGTGTGCGCATCGGCCGGAGGCATCCAGGGGAGAGACCGAGCCCTCCGGAGCCCGTCCCAGGACAGCCCGAGCGGGTCCCTGAGCCCGTCCCGGGACAGCCCGAGCGGTGTCCGGGCCCGGAGGCGGCCCCGGCCCCGCGGGATGCCCGCGGCTGCTGCCCCGCACGGCGCGGAGCGCTCCGAGCGCGGAGCCGCAGCCTGCGGGGATGCGCTGAGCCCCAAGAGCCGAACGGCCGCGACCACCCCGAGACCACGACCGGGACCACCCAGAGACCATCCCGGAATCACGGCCGGGACCACCCCGAGACCACGGCCAGCTCTGCCATCCCAGGACCACAACGGGACCACGGCCGGGATCACCCCGGGACCATCCCGGAATCACGACTGGGATCACACCGAGATCACGACCAAGATCACCCAGAGACCATCCCGGAATCACAGCCGGGACTACGGCCAGGATCACCCCGAGACCACCCCGGCACCACGGCCGGGACCCCCGGCGCCGTCGCCCCCGGCGCCCAGGGCGGTGCGGGTGTTTCTCCGGGAGATGGGATGTGGATGTTCCTCGCACAGGGAGGATGCGGGTGTTTCTCCCAGCGCTGGGATAGCGGATGTTTTCCCCAAGCTGGGATGCAGAATTTCTCCCGGCACTGGGATACGGGATTTCTCCCAGAGCTCGGATAATGGGTGTTTTTCCCGGCTCTGGGACAGCGGATGTTTTTCCCGGCGGGTCCCCACCATCCCCCGCATCGCGCATCTCCCGCTCCGCCATCCCCGCCCCGCAGCAACCGGTGGGACCCCCGCGCCCCAGAGCCGCCCTGGGGAGGGCAGGACGAGCCCCGCTTACCTCGCAGCGCGGCCGTCCAGCTGCACAGCCCCAGCAGCAGCAGCAGCCACCGGTGCAGGCGCGGGGCTCCTCCGCCCATGCTGAGCCCGCAGCGCCGGGGACGGAGCCGGGGATGCGGAGCACCGGGATGCGGAGCACCGAGGTACGGAGCCGGGGATGGAGCACTGAGATGCGGAGCTCCGGGATATGAAGCCACGGGATGCGGAGCCGGGGATGGACCTGCGGAATGCGGAGCACGGGGATGCGGAGCCAAGGATGGAACACCGGGATACGGATCCCTGGGATTCAGAACCGGGGATGGAGCTGCGGGATGCGGAGCACCGGGATATGAAGCCGCGGGATGCAGAGTCGGGGATGGAGCTGCGGGATGCGGAGTCCCGGGATGTGGAGCACTGGGATGCGGAGCCTCGTGATATGAAGCTGCGGGATGCGGAGTCGATGGAGCTGCGGGATGCGGAGCCCCGGAATGCCAAGCCGGGGATGGAGCTGCGGGATGTGGACCCCCAGGATGCGGAGCCGAGGATGGAGCCCGGGATGCAGAACCCCGGGATGCGGAGCCCGGGATGCGGAGCCGAGGATGGAGCACCGGGATGCGGAGCCGAGCTGCAGCCGGAGGATCAGCCGCGGTTTCGGGCGGTTTCGGGGGGTTCTGCCCGCTGCTCTCCCCGGCTCGGTCTCGCTGTTCGGCTCCCGGCGTTGCGGGCTCCGCTCCCCGCTCCGGCCGCCGCCGACTCCGGGGCCGCGGCGCGCGCCCGCATCGCTAATGAGCCGCCCCTCCCCCCGCAGCCAATTAGGGGCGCGAGGGGCGGGGCCTGCCGGCGGCGCGCGCGCAGGTGCGGGGTGGGGGGGGATGGGGGGGATGGGGACAGGCGACATCCTCCCCCCCCAACACCCCCCCCCGGCCCTTCCCCCACAAAGTGCGGCGGGGGAGGGGCACCCAGGTGAGCTGGGACACGCCCAGGTGTGCGGGATGGGGACACCACCAAGTGTGCGGTGAGTACACGCTCAGGTGTGTTGGGTAGGGACACGTCCAGGTGTGCGGGATGGGGACACACCCAGGTGAGATGGGGACACGCCCAGGTGAGCTGGCACACGCCCAGGTGTGAGGTGGGTACACACATAGGTGTGCAAGGCGCGCACACGTCCAGGTGTGCGGGATGTGGACACGCCAGGTGAGCTGGGTAGGGACACGCCCAGGTGAGGTGGGACATGCCCAGATGTGCAGGATGGGGACACACCCAGATGTGCTGGGACACGCCCAGATGTGCGGGATGGGGACATGCCCAGGGCCCGCCCCACATTGTCCCTTCACCCTGGGGGTGCGGGACCCGCCAGCCCCACCCTGGGAGAGCCGCTGGAAGCAGCCCTGAGGTCCCCCCACAGCCCCGAGGCCAAGCTGTGCCACCAGGCTGTGCCACCCAATCTTGTGACACCAAGCTGTGCCACCAGGCTGTGACGCCAAGCATGTCCCTGCACCCTCCCTGCCTTTCTCCACCCTTTAACCTCCCACGTTTGCACCCAAACCCCTCAAATCCCATCCCCGTGCCCAGCAACAGGATGAGAAGCCCCCTGAGCCCACCCCTCCATTCTGGGCTGTTGTTATCGATATTGCAGCGGGCTGTGATCTAAAATTCCGTTTCTTGCCCGCAGCAGCAGCAGCATTTCCCTTCCCCAGCTAATTGCACATCAATATTTTTATCACACACCTGCTCAGGACACACCTCGAGGGTCTAAGGCCAGGAGCTCCTGGCTGTGCCCCAGTGGAGCCACCACGGCTGCTGTGCTCTGGATAAATCCAGGCACGGTTGATCTGCTCTGGATAAATCCAGCCAGGGAGAGGTTGGGAAGAAGAGGAAGCACCTGGAGGAGAGGACCCGGCTGGATTAGGAATTGTGGCCATGAAGAACAGCAGCTCTGCCAAGCTCTGCCCTTGGATCCAGCCAGGACACAGGATTTGGGCAATTTGTGGTGTTTTCTTGCCAGAGGGGGAGAGGAAAGGGACAAAGCCATGGGGAATCTGGTGTGTTAGAGACACAAACCCTGCAGAAACGTGGCAGGAGAAGGCACAAAATGGGATTTGGTGCTCAGGAGTGGAGATTCCCTCAGCACAGGGCAGGAACAGCCAGCTCTGTTTGCATTGGGTGCCTGCAGGGAATTCTGGCTGGGGAAGGGGAACACAGCAGAATTCCTGGCCAGGATGTTGCAGTTTTGCATCCATTCCCCTTTTAGTTTGGAAATCAACTCCATTTCCACCACCTTTTTGGAAAATAACTCCGTTTCCATCAGGGTCCAGCCCAGAGCAAAGCTCAGGGCTCATGCCTCTTTTGGAAATAAATTCCATTTCCATTTCACTTTTGGAAATTCCATTTCCATTCTCTCTTTTGGAAATCAACTTCATTTCCACCCCCTTTTGGAAATAAACTTCGTTTCCATTGGGGTCCAGAGCAGAGCTCAGGGCTCATCCCCCTTTTGGAAATCAACTCCATTTCCACCCCATTTTGGAAAACGACTCCATTTCCATTCCCTTTTGGAAATGGACTCCATTTCCACCCCATTTTGGAAACCAACTCCATTTCCATCCCCCTTTTGGAAATGGACTCCATTTCCACCCCATTTTGGAAACCAACTCCATTCCCATTCCCTTTTGGAAATAAATTCCATTTCCATCCCTCTTTTGGAAATCAACTCAATTTCTGTCCTCTTTTGGAAATTTCCATCAGGTGTTGAGCAGGGCTTAGGGCTCATCCCCTTTATTTTGGAAATAAACTCCGCTTCCACCCCCTTTTGGAAATAAACTTAGTTTCCATTGGGGTCCAGAGCTCAGCTCAGGGTTCACCTCCCTTTTGGAAATGAACTCCATTTCCATCCTCTTTTTGGAAATAAATTCCATTTCCACTTCCCTTTTGGAAATAAACTTCATTTCCATGGGGGCCCAGGGCTGAGCTCAGGGCTCACCCCCCTTTTGGAAATCAACTCCATTTCCATCCCCCTTATTGGAAATAAACTCAATTTCCACTTCCCTTTTGGAAATCAACTGAATTTCCACTTCCCTTTTAGAAATAACCTCAATTTCCATCCTCCTTTTAGAAACCAACTCCGTTTCCATGGGGGCCCAGGGCAGAGCTCAGGGCTCATCCCCCTTTTGGAAATCAACTCAATTCCCATCCCCATTTGGGAAATCAACTCCATTTCCATCCCCTTTTGGAAATCAACTCAATTTCCATCCTCCTTTTAGAAACCAACTCCGTTTTCCACCCCATTTTGGAAAAAAACCTCAATTTCCATTCCCTTTTGTGAATAAACTCCATTTCCATGGGGGCCCAGGGATGCTCAGGGCTCATCCCCACACGTGCCCTCATCTGCACTGATCTCACCCCATCCCAGCCTCCCCAGCCCCAAACCCCGCTCATTTTTCCACTTTTGGGGGGCTCAGCCAGCACAAAACGTTCTGCAATCCCTGCTGGAAGAGGCTGTGAGGATGCAGCAGGGTCGGTGCCTTATCCTGAAGAGCAGGGCTCAGCGCCTGCCTTGGTGCTGCCTTCAGGAGGAAACAAATAATTAAAGCAAAAGGAATTTGTAAACAGAATTTTAAGAGAGAGGGAATGGGGGGAGAAAAAATCAATATCTGAGCACATCACATCAGAAGATTCCTTATTCCCTCGCCAACGTGCGTTTGCCAGGCTCCAGCTCACAAAGGCATGGAGCAAATAGATGAAAAATACATTTTCTTCTACAGCCTTTTAGGTCATTTCTCTGTGTTTGATGCTGCCAAGGAAAATAAAAATATAACAATAATAATGATAAAAAAAACCACAAAAAACCAAAACAAACCAGAACCCCACGGAGGGGCAGAGCTGGACAGATCCACAGGAAAGTTTTCACGTGGCAAAGCATCCTCCTGAGCCTGCCCACGTCAGTGCAGCCACTTCTGCCTCGAGCCCCACTAATTATGGATTTTTGCCTACGCCACGGAGTCTGTGTTTGGTGCTTCAGATAAAAATACCGAGTGCTCAGCTCCTAACGCAGCTCTGATGGGGAAGGAGAGAGCAAAAGTAGAAATAAGGGCAGCAGCTGCGGCTTCAATCAGCGCACTTGGAAATGGAAATAAGCAGAATATTCCACAAAAATAAAATCTCGGGGTGAGGCAGCTCCTCCTGAGCTGAAGTTATCCATCCTTCAGGCGCTGCTGCAGAATAAACAAGAGTGCAGAATAAATGCAGAAGTGAAGCTCTGGGCACAGCAGGGCACTTCAGGGATTCCAGGAATGGAGGCCTGGGCCGTGTTCCACATCTGGAGCCTGAATTTCCTGGAAGTTGGAGGCAGCTGCATCAAAACCCCACCAAAAAAATAAAAATAAAGAGCAAAAAGGAGAAAGTTGATTTGGTTTGGCCTTTCCTGAACATCTTGACCCAGCTGGAGAACGCCCCTGGGAGGGGCAGAGAGGATCCAGAAGCCAAAATCTCCTCCCCACAGGAACTCCTGGGCTCCTTTTCCCCCATCTCAGGTTTGTTTTTGTGTCCCCCATCTGGACACTGAGGAGACTCCTGCAATCCTCATTGACTCCCTGAACTTCCCAGCTGCAGAGGGAATCTTCGTGGAGATCATTTTCAATAATCCAGAGAGTTGCAGGCTGAAATAAAAAATAGAATAGAATAGAATAGAATAGAATAGAATAGGGTAATTAAAATAAAATAAAATAAAAATTAAAGTAAAATAAAATAAAGTAAAATAAAATAAAATAAAAA
>JAWWMS010000084.1:2745453-2761302 GCA_035048045.1 Chlorospingus semifuscus
GGATGGGATGGGATGGGATGGGATGGGATGGGATGGGATGGGATGGGATGGGATGGGATGGGATGGGATGGGATGATCTTTAGGGTTCCTCCCAATCTGGCATTCCCTAGATCAACCCCTGCTCGTAAAAAAGGGTCAGATCTCCTCAATCCCCCCAAGCCAAGCCCCCAGTCCCTGTTTTTCACCAAATGAGGCCCTGCCTGGGGGATCTGCACAGAAATTAAAGCCCTAACAGAGCTCAGGGAGGGAGAACCCCGAGCTGCTCGTGCTTTGTTTGTCCAATCCCGCCGTGACATTCACTTCCAAACGTTGATTATTTGAGGAAATAACGGCTCTGGCATTTAAAAAGTCAGCTCCCATCAGCTGCAGCTCCAGACGTGCTGTGTAATTGGGGGATTCTAATTGCAAATAAGAACCTTTTTCTCCTCAGGAGCCAGGTCTGAGTTTGTCTAAGGTAATGAAGCAGGGGCTGAAGATCAGCCCTGGAACAAATTGCATTAAGGGGAATCAGGCACTTGTCTGTTCAGATTTCTTCCCTCAGAAAAGCTTCGTGTCACCCAGTCCCCACGGCCCAGGGGCTCTGCTGATTCACAGAGCTCCAGCAAGGGGGGAAAAAAACCAGCGATTAAAGCAAAATATTACAACGAACCCCCATTCATCCACCTCTCCAGAACCACCAGTGCTTTCTCCTGGCTTTGAAGTCCCTGTGGGTAAATAACAGGGAGAGGTTGTTGCTATGGAACTCCAGCATTGAAATGGATGAGGCAGAGTGACCTTTGCCTCCGGAGATGATGTGCAAGCTATTTATATGCACAGCTGTACAAATTGCCAGAGTTTAATGTTAAATTCCACGGAAAATCATCTTTGCTGTGCTGCTTTTGAGGAAAGGACGGGGTTTAAATATTTAATGGGCTCCCTGGCTGTGCAGGCACATTTGGTGTTACATAAGTGAGCAGCAGAGAGCTCATCCTGGTGAGGTCTGCTTTAATGAGAGTGAATTCCAGAGGATCCTGACAATGCCTGGGAGGTGCAGCTCGAGTTCTTTGTGTCACCTGCTCCTGGTAGGACAATCCTCAGCTCCATTCCCTCTGAATTCCATGGGGAATTTACCTTCCCCCTAGAACTGGTGATGGAAATGAGGGTTTTAGTTCTAAGGAAAAACCTCCAGAATTCCCAGTGCAGGACCAAGACATTCCTCATTTCCATGCCCTCCTCAGCTGCTGAATTCCCAGGGGAATTTACCTTTCCCCCCAAAATTAGGGAGTGAGAACAAGGGTTTCACTTTCAGGGAGAAGCCTCCAGAATTCCCAGTGTGGGACCAGGACAATCCTCAGCTCCATTCCCTCCAAATTCCCAAAGGATTTACCCAGAACTGGGAATGGAAATTAGGATTTCAGATTTAGGGAAAAGCCTCCAGAATTCGCAGTTCTCCCAGTAGGACAAACCTCAGCTCCATTCCCTCCAAATTCCCAGGGAATTTATGTTCCCCCCAGAATCAGGGAGTGAGAATGAGGTTTTAAATTTTCGGGAAAAGCCTCCAGAACTCCCAGTGCAGGACCAGAACAGCCCTCAGCTCCATTCCCTCTGAATTCCCAGGGAATTTACCTTCTTCCCCAGACCTGGTGAAGGCAATGAGGGTTTCACTTTTAGGGAAAAGCCCCCAGAGCTCCCAGTGCTCCCAGTTCAAGGAGGAGCTGAGACTCTCCTCTCCTCATCCCCATCATTCTGCATCATCCAAACCCAACGATTTTGCATCATCCAAACCCGGCGATTTTGGTCCCAAACCCAACTATTGCAGGGCTCAGGGCCACCACCCCCAATCCACTGGAGATCTGGGCTTTGCAGGGTTTTAAAATCTTCCCAAATAATGCAGCAAATGAAGTGAAAGCTGGTGGTCCTGCAGAGCTTAGGTGAGATTGTTTAAACCCCCCAACATCACCCCAAAAATTCCTTTCCTCCCTCAGCTGGCAAAATCCTGTCAAAACCTTATTTAATCTGCTCAATAAAATGATGCTTAGCCTAAAAATCTGGTTAATGGGTTGTTAGGATGCAAGAAGTGAGCACCAATGTTCATTATTCTTTTGTTTTCATTTCTAAAAGCCCCTTTTTTAATTTTCTTTTTTCTCCTGCAGGAGTTCTGCCTGTAAATGAAAACTCACTGGCAAAGTTCTGACTGAAAAATTCAGGCAGCTGGAGTTAAAAACACAAAGCCCTGGGCACATTATGGATTTTACATACATTTATGGGCTGTTGCAGCCCTCTGTAAGATTTAAAAATAGGCCAGAAATTGTCCATAATTCTTTGTGCAGGCCCTTGGAACTGGACATTAATTTATAGCAGCTGCAAACCTGACCTGAGACAATATTTTTGAATAACAGGGGGAGGTTTAATGCTTGAATCAACAGGAACCCCTCCAAAACTCCATTATTTACTCCAAGATGAAAGGCTGGTGTAAATAAAGAATATTCAGACAACGGAGCACAGCAGAAAGAGGGAAATACAACGCTTCCAGTTGCTGCTAATTTGCATTTCCAGAGGTGCTCCAGATGTGAGACAGATAATGCAGGGCCTCGGGCACTGAGCAGATTATTCTGCAGCAAAAGGAAGACTCATCAGCAGTGCTGAAGGGAATGAAGTTATTGGAGAGCTTTAAACTCCGCTCTTTTCTCAGGAAATGGGGATTGAAATTGGATTTATCTTCCCCCAGTCAGGACAGATGAATCAGCACTGGGAGAGGAGCTGAACTGAGCCAGCAGGGCTGAATTGAGCAGGTTTGGGATGCAGGAAACACAAAGAGCTGGGGATTGTTCTGTTCATCACCATTCACTGCCGGCTGCACCTCAGGACTGGGCAAACAGGAAATGTTTGGGAGAGCTGAGGGTGAGTTATGGGCAATAAACCCAAATTCCCAAAGCCAGGGGGATGAATCCTGCTGGATCTGAACCCCAAATCTCCTCAGTCCCCCCAGAGGCTCTTGCAGCCCAGGCTTGCAGGCCAGGGAGACTTTATTTTATTATTTTATTATTTTTTACTCTCTGTATTTTTGCATTTTTTCTGTATATTGTTCTGTGTATTTTTCCTGTATTTTTCTATATTTTTAATGCATTTTTTAAATATTTTTTCTGTATTTTTTATGTGTTTTGCATTTAGACAATTAGAGGCACAGCCAGCCACTAAAGGAATTTTCCCAACATTTTTCTGCATTTTTTCTGTATATTTTTCTGTATTTTTTTCTGTATTTTTTTATTTTTGCATTTAGACAATTAGAGGCACAGCCAGCCACTAAAGGAATTTTCTCAACTTTTTAAGCCCATTAATTGGCCCTGAATGGCTGAGCAGCAAATTCTGGAGTCCTGAAGGTGCCCACCAGGGTTTTTCATTGGAGTGCTTGAGCTTTCACCTCATTTTAGCAATTTTGATCCCTCAAAAATCAGCACAAACCTTCACCCTGCTCCTTCAGAGGTTTGTGCCTCTGCTCTGAGCATTTAGTGCTGGCAGGAGTTGGGGAATTGGGGTGGAAAACGCAGATCCTGGGCAGGAGCTCATTGTTATTCCTGTGTTTTTCTCCTTTTACCAAGGGCCCTCATTTCCCTCTCAGTGATGCTGCTTTGAGCACATTGGATTTGACTCCTCACTTCCACCTGCCAGAGATCAAACATTCAACAGCCCCGAAAAAAACCCTCGAGTGGTTCCCAAAAGCCAAACAAAAACCAGCCCAGGAAATGGGAAACAATGTTCAAACGAGAGCTCCAGAGATGGGAAATAACAACAGGGCAAAAAAAATCCCCAGAAATTGTGATTTCCACCCATGGAAAGGAGGGGAAATAATTGGAGTCCAGTTTGTTCCAGCAAATCAACCCTGAGGGGAAATGCAGGGTCTGGGCAGCTCCATTTGCAGTAATTAACCCAAAACAAGAGGTTTGTGGATATTTTATCCATGGGGGAGGGAAACAAAAAGTTGTGTCAGCATCGATCCCCTTTTCTGAGGGAAAGGGAAAGGAATTAAAATAAAATGGGTTTGATGGAATCAGCGGTTTCCTGGTGAGTTTCAAACACCAAAATAATCAGGCGGTTCCCCCAGGTGAGGTGACATCCATGGGGTTTTTCCTGAGGGGAAAAAAGCTCATTTGGGGAGATCTGTGGGGTTTGGGCAGAGTTTGGGGCAATCATTGCCAGGAAATATGAGGTGCCAGGTGGGACACCTGGGAGGGAGGAATTTCACTGAATTAACTTGGTGAATTATCACTGAATTATCCCAAAATCCCAAACCCAAGGAAGGTTCAATGGGGAGAGTTTAATGCTGAGCTCTCCAGGCAATCCCATCCCTCCCCACAGCTCCTGGGATCCTGCAGCACCTCGGTCCTGCCCCCTCTGAGCCCGGACAGAGGTAGCAGCAACCAATTCCTCCATGGAAATCAGAATTTGGAATGGCCACAAGGCCCTGCCTCAGAAAAACCCCACAGGCCCCTGTCCTTCATTAAATCCTACAATGTTCCCTTAAAAGGCCAGTCTGGGTCCAGCCCAGCCTGTTTTAGGAATTCTTTTCCTCTGTAGATTCCACACATCGGGCAAAGCTGGAATTAATTTATTTAAATATGATTTGAATTCACTTTTTCCATCAGAGCTCCTCGTTTGATCCTTCCTGGCTCCTGCCCAGCGCTCGCACCAGATGTTGCAATTTGCACCTGGTGGGTTGGTGTTTGAAAAGTCCCATTTCTGCTTTTTCCTCCATAAACAGAAGGAAATCTGTCTTTAGCACCTTTGATGAATTTCGTGCCCTTTTCCCACCTATTAACTCCTCCAGCTGGATGCTACCACCAGCAGAAATCCAGCAGGGACATGGAGGAGGTCACTGCCAGCCCCAAACGGCCAACCCCAAATGGCCAATCCCGAACTGCCAACCCCAAACTGCCAATGTCAAATGGCCAACCCCAAACTCTCAACCCCAGATTCACAGCCCCAAACTGCCAGTGCCAAATGGCCAATCCTAAATGCCCAATCCCAAACTCGCAGCCTAAACTGCCAAGCCCAAATGGGCAAACCCCAAAGGGCCAAGCCCAAACTGGCCACCCCAAACTGACTACCCCAAATGGGCAAACCTCAAACTGCCAATGTCAAATGGCCAATCCCATACTCCCAACTCCAACCTCCCAACACCAAACTGCCAGCCCCAAACTGGCCACCCCAAACTCACAACCCCAAATGGCAAACCCTAAATGGAGAACCCCACACTGCCAATGTAAGATGGTCAATCCCAAACTGCCAACCCCAAACTGGCCATCCTAAACTGGCAACCCCAAATTCCCAACCCCAAATGGCAAGCTCCAAACTGCCAATGTCAAATGGACAACTCCAAACTCCCAACCCCAACCTCCCAATCCCAAACTCACAGCCCCAAACTCCCAATCCCAAACTGGTCACCCTAATCTGCCAGCCCCAAACTTCCATCTCCAAATGGGAAAACCCCAAACTGCCAATGTCAAATGGCCAATCCCAAACTCCCGACCCCAAACTGCCAATCTCAAAGTCCCAACTCCAAACTCACAACCCTAAATGGCAAACCCCAAATGGAGAACCCCAAACTGCCAATGTCAAATGGCCAATCCCAAACTCCCAACCCCAAACTGGCCATCCTAAATTGCCAGCCCCAAACTGGTCACTCCAAACTCCCAACCCCAAATGGCAAGCCCCAAACTGCCAATGTCAAATGGCCAATCCCATACTCCCAACCCCAACCTCCCAACTCCAAACTGCCAGCCCCAAACTGGCCACCCCAAACTCACAACCCCAAACTCCCAACCCCAAATGGCAAACCCCAAACAGAGAACCCCAAACTGCCAATGTCAAATGGCCAATCCCAAACTGCCAACCCCAAATTCCCAAACCCAAACTCCCAATCCCAAACTCACAGCCCCAAACTGGTCACCCTAATCTGCCAGCCCCAAACTTCCAACTCCAAATGGGAAAACCCCAAACTGCCAATGTAAAAAATGACCAATCCCAAACTCCCAACCCCAAAGTGGCTGTGAGGAGCTGCTGCCATCAGCTCCTCCCCACCCTACACAAACATCTCCTCAGACAATTCCCAAAGCTCTTCTGCACCAAAAGTTCCTTTCCTGCTCTGAATTTCCTCAGCAATAACAAAAATATCTCCAGACAAAGCTCGGGGAGGCAGCAAGAACAGAAGGAATGTGAAGAGTTCAAGCGTGAGTTAGAATTGAAAATGGATTTAATCTGTCTTGAAACTTCTGGAAAAGTCCAAAATGGGCATTTCCTTGTTTGTTCAGCCTGGTTTTGTTGTTTGTGGGGTTTTTTTAAGCAGAGAACTGCAGGGGGTGCAATCAGAGCCTTCATCACTCACATCGGGCTCATTTCTTACCCCACCCAGCCCTGCCAGACGAAAATGTTCCTTCACCAATGAGAGCAATGAGAAATTGAAGTGGCAACAAAAGAAAGTGGAGCTGGGAAGTGCAAAGGAGTCCAGCAGGGAGGGAAAAAAGAAAAAATATAAAAAAAAACAAGACAAGAATGCGGTGATCACGACCTGTTTTCATTCACTGCTTTCCAATTAAAGTGATTTTTCTTAGAAGAAAACCTTATCTCTGGAACACATTCATTTCTTCTCAGCCTTCTGTGAAGGCAAATTGAAAACTCACGGGGTAAAATTTGACTTCATGGTAAAATTACAACCAATTTTTTCCTCACAACAATAACAACACAGCCGCTTGCAGTTTTCAAATCAATTTTCCCTTCTCTTTTACTGAGATAAGTGGCACAGTTTCCACGATTTGAGATGTTTTTTCCCCCCATAAAGATTTCTACTTAACCCTGACCACGATCACACAATTCCTGCCCCTCCTCCATGAAATCACTGCTAATTATCAGTGCAGGGACGGACTGGGTGCTGCCTAAAAGCTCATTTAGCACAAATCCCTGCCAGGTGAATTTTATCCTTGCCAGGAGCCACACCAGCCTCACCATCACCATTTCACAGCACAAAGAAATGAGTAAAACCCCCCAAAAATCTGCATTTCCAGGGCTTTTTTTCCTTCTCCCAGCCGGGCACCTCCGCTTCCCTCTGCTCTCAGGCCGTTCCCAGGAAAAAGCCGTTTTTCCTGGAATTATTGTGAATTATTCTGCCAGAGCAGGCAGAACCAGCAGCGATTTTCAGATCAATTTACAGGACATCCCACTTACTTCATGTCGCTGTTCCACTCCACTGCATTCATTACTTAAAACGTGTCCTTAAAATTGAGTTTTCATCTCCTGTTCCCCGTGGTTCTGGAGTGCAAAAATCTCCTCCTCAGCCCTGGGGCTGCTCATTTCCATCCCATTCCTCACTCCCACAAAGAACTTTTCCAAACTGAAGGGTCTAAAGCCATTCTCCTTTGCAGAGTTGATTTATAAATGGGTTTTTTTAGGTGTTAACAGGACCTTTAAACCCAGAGCATTTCTGGATTTCCCAGCCACATGAGGAAGTTGGATGAATTAAACCTTTTTTTTTTTTTAATTCTGGTCTATTTTCTCAGCTTTTAGCCCAGCTTTTCCAGCCTTTCCACAGCATTTCTGCTTCTCAGCTGCTGGAGGAGTAAAATTCCAGTGGGTAACCTCTGAAAGGAGAGGAAATCTGAAAAAAAAGCTTTTTTCTATGCACACTTCCCAGCAGAGGAAACACCTCTGAGGGAAAAGGAGTCACTCCCAATTTCCCTGTAAGGGGGGAAAATTAAAACTTGATTTATACACATTGAAACAGAAATAAATCAGAGTTTTCCCAGGCCAGGTGCTGTTAAAAATTGAAGTAGATGGAGAATTCTCCATCTCTTGGTGCTTTTGGTGCAGATACTGGGAATTCACTATGGGTGCTCAGGAGGAGCAATAAATACAAGGAAAACCCGAAGTTATACTGAGGATGTTAAAACATCCCCCATACCACCACTGAGGCTCCAAACTCCATTTTTTTCAGGCCACAGAATTGAGAAATACTTACCGAAGAGAGGGAAATGAGGATGTGGTTGGGTTTCTCGTGCTGATGCTGTTCATACAAGGAAAAAACCCTGCACAGCCCCAGAACAACGAAGATTTTGCCAATTTTGAGAGACTTCAGAACAATCTTGTTAGGAAAATTAACCTACAAACAGCAGAGGTTTATGTCCAAAAAGGAGACAGAGGAGTCCTTTGACTTTATTCCAATACAGGCAGAGGCCATGGGGCATTCCTCTGGGGTCTCTCCAAGTTTTGGAGGACACAGCCTCCCTTTTTATCCCAATTCCCAGCCACATTTCCCTTCTCTCTTTCTCCATTTCTGAGGTACTTGAGAGGTTCAGACTTCCCGAACACCTGATCCCAGAGATTTCCCTCTAATGTATAACCCTCCCTTTTCATTTTTAATTCTTATGGAATTTAGGGGTTTTTCCTCATTGTTTCTTTCATCTTTTAATGTCTAATTTCATTCATCACCAAAGCTAAAGTTTATTTGTAAAAGCAAATATCTTCTTCCATTCATCAATCAGTGGAATCCTTCCCATTGTTTCTTTTCTCTCCCAGGGCTGGTTTTATCTCCCAGCAGCCCCACAGCTTGTTTGGAAACACAAATCCACTATTCCTTTCAATCTGAATGCTCTGTGACACCAAATCAACCCCAAAAATTCTCCTTTGAGCATCCCTGAGCTCCCCAGCCACTGACCCCACAACTCCTTTATTTCCAGGAGCTTCTTGAGAGGGATAAATCCGAGCCAGCTCTGGGCAGCCCAGGCCAGCTCAGGTTTGTGACCAGAATCTCTCAGGGTGATCTGAGCTTGGACCTTGGCTGGAACTCCACCTGCACACCCTGCCCTGAAAATATCCATGTCAAGGCTGCATTTACTCAAAAAAATGTGAACACACCAAGATTCTGCCTTTTTCAACCTTTTATCAACCTTTTTTTCAACCAACTTCCCTTTTTTCAACCATTTTTTTCAACATTTTTTTCAACCAACTTCCATTTTTTTAACTTTTTTTTTCAACCAACTTCCCTTTTTCCAACCTTTCAAAATATTTAGGCTGGGTGCACTCAGCCTGTGTCAATCTGCGTGTGAAGTGTGCACACCACAAACCTGCACATCTTATTTAATTAAGAACTATTTCAATAATATTTTAAAATTGATTACATATTTAATTAAATATTTTTAAAGTAACTAAATATTTTAATTAGTAATTAACCTGCACATTTTATTTAATTAATAATTATTTAAATAATAATATAAAAATAGTTGAATATTTTAAGAATAACTAAATATTTAAATTAAGAATTAACCTGCATATTTATTTAATGATTTTATTTATTTAGTTATTTATTTTATTTTTATTTATTTTATTTATTTTATTTATTTCTGTGCCATATTTCCCTTTCACACACAGCTTGCAGCACGTGGCTCTCAAAGCCCCAGCAATATTCAGCGTGTCGGGGCTGTCAGGATGATTAACAAGAGGAATTTGAAAAGAAAACAGGAGGTAGTTAAGACTTGCTCTCAGAATATGATTTATGGAGGTGTTTTCTGACAGAACCACGCTCAGAAATCTGAAAGGAGGGCGGAGCAGATTGGGTTTGGCTTCAAGATTCTTTTGTTTTGCGGAGTTGGTTAAAATCAGTGAGAAACGATGAGGAAAATTGGATCTCTTAAAGACGAGGGGCAGCAGGGGAAACCCAAATCCCAGATATTCCACATCAGCCTGTTCCTGGTGGAACAGCAAATCATGCACAGCGCTGAGGGGTAAAGCAGAAAAAAATCACAATATTGAGGGATAAAACAGAAATAATTCACAGTATTGAGGGGTAAAACAGAAGTAATCGACAGCATTGAAGGGTAAAACAGAAATAATTCACGGCACTGAGGGGTAAAACCTAAATAGTTCATAGCATTGAGGGGTAAAACAGAAATAATTCATAGTATTGAGTGTGAATGAAAGACAGGAAATAATTCACAGCATTCAGGGGTAAAACAGAAATAGTTGACAGCACTGAGGGAAATCTGTACCCAGGTAGAGCAGGGTGGGTTTAGTGGAACCCCCCAAGGCCATCACTGCCCAAGGATTGGTTCTCAGGGTTTTGTTTCCTTCATAAAGCTCTTTCCTGAGTCTTCAACCATGGAGCTGCCCCAGCCTGGCTGGAGACCTCCAGGTGCTCCTGGATGCAGGAACATCCCCAATTTTAACATTTTGCGCATCCCTGGGGCTGTCTGCAAGTCCAGCTCAATGGGAACGATCCCCTGAGATTTTCTCACTTTGCATTTTGTTAAACATTAAAGGGAATGGATGAAACGAGGAACCCCTGTGCTCAAAACCCTGAGAAGAGGAACCCCAGTGCTCAAAACTGCTAAAGGAAGAACCCCTTTGCTCAAAGCCCCGAAAGAAATAACCCCCTGAGATCAAAACCACAGGAGGAGTGTGAAAAATGAACCCCAGTGCTCAAAACCCCAAAAGAAAGAACCCCCCTGCTCAAAACCCCAAAAGAAGAACCCCAGTGCTCAAAACCCCAAAAGGAAAAACCCCTGTGCTCAAAACCCATGGGATTTAGGGAAAGGATCCTCTGGGATGGATTTCCGAAGCAGCTTGCAAACATTTCCCCTCGTTTTTCATCCCCTCTCTGTCCCAGCATCACCAGGGGGTTCTGCTTATTTGAGTTCCAGCAAGTGGGGTCAATTTCCTGATTTTAAATCAGCCTTTAATGCAGCTTTTGAGAGGTTTCCTCTCCAATTTAAGGCAATTTAAGCAGCTGTTCGTTCTGACCCAGCGGTCAGCTGCTCTTGGTAAAACACCGTGCAGATCAAGGCGGGGCAGGTGATTGTCAGGGGCTGTAGCAGCTGCTCGAGGCACAGAGGATGAAAAATGGGGATTTTTTGCAGCTGTTGAAACCCAAAACTCACCAAGTTTGAGTGAGTCCCCACTCGAGCTTCTCCCCCTGTGCACCCCCATGTTCTCCCCTCCCCATCGAAAGGAATGAGGGTGATTTGTCCTCACAAATTGTGGGAGTGCTGAGAAATAAAACTGGATACTGGGAGGTGAAAGAAACAATGGGAGGAACCATAAATCCCATAGGAATTTATCGAAGAAAGAACGGGAAGAACCATAATGGAATTAACGATAATGAATGGAAGAAAGAATGGGAAGAACCATAAATTCCATAGGAATATATGAAAGAAAGAATGGGAAGAATCATAATGAAATTAACTACAATGAATGGAAGAAAGAATGGGAAGAACCATAAATTCCACAGGAATTCATGAAGGGAACACTGGGAGGAACCAGAAATTCCATGGGAATTCCACTGATGAACACAAGGAAAAGACAAGTGGGGATACATTAGAAGGGGCTCTGGATTAGGGGATTTGGGAAGTCTGAACCTCTCAAGTACCTCAGAAATGGAGAGAGGGAAATTGGGATGAAAAGGAGGCGGAGTCCCCTAAAAATTGGGTGACCCCATGGGAAATGCCCCATGGCCTCTCCCTTTATTCCAATGAAATCCCAGGACTCCTCTGTCTCCTCTTTGGGCACAAACCTCTGGGATTTGTGGCTGAATTTTCCTCAAAGTCTTTACAAACAAACTGTGGGTCTGCTGATAAATACAATTAGATACTGAGAGATGAAAGGAACACTGGGAGGAACCATAAATGCCATGGCAAAATACAAAGGGGGGATAGAATAGAAGGGGTTCTGGATTAGGGGATTTGGGAAGTCTGCACCTCTCAAGTACCTCAGCCAGTGGGAAAGAGAGAGGGAAACTGGGATAAAAGGAGGCTGAATGCCCTAAAAATCTGAGACACCCCATGGCAAATGCCCCATATTGGAATAAAGTCCCAGGACTCCTCTGTCTCCTTTTTGGGCACAAACCTCTGGGATTTGTGGATGAGTTTTCCTGACACCATCAGTTCCCAGTCTCTCTCAGTGCTGATTCTGGGGGAGCTCTGCCCTCCCTCCCCTCTCCCAGTCCCTGCCCCTCCCCAGCCTTGTCCTGCCCACCCCAGGAGAGCGATTGGGACTTCAGGGCTGCTGGAGCTCTGCTGGGAAACGTGGGAAGGACCATTCCTGCCAGGGAATGAGCACAGCAACTCCATCCAGCTGCTGGATATGGCACGGATCTTTCAAAAGCAATCAGGAATAAATATTGAGCCATCAAACCTTGCCAGACCGCGCGGGTAGTAGGGGAGAACAAGGCCGGGAATGAAAAGGAGAATTATTTTTTAACAGATAGAAACAGGGAAAAAAAAGGTCAGAGGGGTTTTCTTGGAGCTGAAGTACCAAGGTGTTCTTAAGGCAGCTGCAGGCGGGAATTAATGTGCATTTTACCCACAATTAGAGCGCTGGGTCGTTAAGGGGTGGGGATGGATATCTGCTGGTTTTCAGCTGCCTTTTTCTACCTCTGTCGAGGTCAGGATTGGAGGCACTTGGGAGGATGGTTCACATTCACACTCAGGTTATTTCTCACTCATTATTATTTCTTATCAACGTTACAGTCTCACAGCAGTGAGTTCTGCAGCCTTTCATTAGCCAGGCACAAAATGGTTAACTATCTCTTGGTACAAGGTCTTTTAAGGCTAAACTACCCAATTAAGAAATGGCACCTAAAGAAGAACAAGCTGTCTCCACCCTAAAAACTCCATCTCACTCCACGTACATTACTGTATTCCAAAACCCTAAACTCCTAAGTTTTCCATCCTGTGATATCACACACTTCTTACTAACTACACATTCATAATCCCAGTGTTATCAGTCAATTTTGGAAGCCTTTACCACAGCCTCAGGTCAAATAAGGAGTCAGAGTCTCTCCTGGGAGTCAGAGTCTGTCTGTACAGAAAGTCTGAAATTCTCAGCATCCAGAACTCCAACAGTTGCCTGGCGAGTGTGGGTTTGGAATAGGGTTATATCCCGCAGAGTTATATAATTATATTCCAAATAGATATATAGTTATATTCCGTTCTCCATTTCAGGGGAGGCTCCTGCCTTCCTTAGCAGACACTGGCTTTCCAAACTGAGACACCTGGGCAGCACAAACACCTCCAGAGAATCAGCAAATCCATCACAGGGGACCCCACAATCTGCAATTCCCTGCCAGCCTCCTGGTCCAGACCATCCAAAAGCACCTGTGGCACCCTGCCCTCCCTGCCATGCTCTGAAATGTGCTTTTATCCTCTGGCCTTGGCTCCCAGTGCCTGAGATCTCTGCAGGGATGCTGGGGCAGCCAAGCTGCCAGATGTCCACGAAAGAAGGATGGAAAAGGAGCGAGTGTCTGATCCTCCACGTGGATGAAACGGCCCCTCCTGCTCTGGGAAAAGCAACAACCCCAAACCAGGAGAGAAGCAGGGCTGAGGGACGGGCAGAACAAAGCAGTGCAATCTTTCTTTGGTCAGTAAACAAACCTGGAGAGAATGGGTTTGCAGTGTGTTGACAACGTTCTGGCAGTTCATTAATCCCAGCAAAATCTCTCCAAAGCCACTGATGCATGGATTCCATTTTCAAATTTCTCATTAGTTCCTCTTTATGGATTAAATGCTGATGTTCACGAGTGAATGCACACAGCTTCAGCTGATGGATGTAATTGGGTTGTAATGGATTTTAGCTGCTGTTCCTCCTGATCTGGCCAATTTGAAATGCAGTATCAATGCATTCTGCCCATCTCTCTGTAGGGAATGAGAAATTGAAACCTACAAGATGAGATTTATCAACTTCCATAAAGTTCTCTCCAACCATCATAAAACTGTTAAACTCCTCATTATCATTCCAGCACAGCGATTTCCCCAACTCTGCTCGGGCAGTCCAAATATTAAAGTGCATTAGAAATAAGTAGAGTTGATCCCTCAATATTCTGCATGTCCTCAACATTGATTTAGGTGCTGTAAATATCCCCAACCCCGGATGACACGAGCACAGCAAAAAAAAAAAAATGCTTAACAGCAGGAACACAAAGGGCTGTGACAGGATTTAAAGGTTGCAGAACTTCCCTCCAATTTTTAATAGGTCTGAGTCTCAATAGATAAATGGGTGAGTGATTTGCTCTCCCTGTGGGGCCGGGGTGTAAAATGCAGCTTTGCACATTTTCATGGATTGAAGGCAGCCCTGGGCCAACAGGGGGATGGGGAATGCTGAGGGAATTCCCTCATTATTCCCATCCTGGAAATGGCAGGATTGCTACAAACGCCAGGAAATTCCTGTTTGGAGGTGAGGCTGTGAGGAATCCCGAGGCTGGGGCACCCAAAGCTGCTGAGGGGATTTGGGAAATGATCCCATGGGGCTGGAGAACACCTTGCTGTGGTTTCTCTACGGGCTGAGAGGGGACAATTCCTTAAGCCAGATTCAGATTTCACCCCGCAGGAGCCCAGCTCAGCTGGGAACACCCCCAGGGACACCCCCAGCCCCGCTGGCCAGGCTGAAAATCCCATTCCTGCCCAAAACCCTGAGCTCTGCACTCCCAGCCAGGGCCAAGCTGCACTTGCTGGTCCTTAAAACCGAGATCAGCAGCAAAACCTGAGGGCAGGACCAAGCACAGACCCAAACCCAACCAAAGTGGCCCCTTTTTAGTGACTTTTTAGTGACTTTTAGTGACTTCAGGTGCTCACACGAGGCAGCCCAGCCCTTCCCCATCCCTGCTGCCACCACTAGATCCTCCCTGCCTGCTCCCCCTTCCACGTTCCAGGCGTGGTTGCAAGTGAAAACTGAATTATTGCCTGCAGTGATGCTGGGTTTGACCTGCTCTGTCCATCAGCAGCCACAGAATCCCAGACTAATTAGAAAAGCCCCGTAAAACAGATGAGAAATTTCTCAGTTTTACTGCTGTTATTATTGGAGCCCTCATTTCCATCCTGTGAGGTGTTTAAAGGCTGGAATAGCAGCTAAATGGGACATTTTGGAATAAACATTGCTCGCCCTGCCAGCCACGCTCATCTGTCCCCTCCTGAAGCTCTTAAAACCAACTTCCAGCTGATTAAAATGTTAATGAGACCCTCCACAACCCCCTCAGAAGCATGGTCTAACCCAAAGCTCAGCACTAAAGCAGAGCTTTACCTGCCTGATCCATGGGAACAGCCTGAAGGGAAATGTTCTCCCAAAATCTTGGAGATTTTGGTAAAATAAACTACTGGAAACCAAGTAATAATGGAAAAGTCAGAAGTTCCATCAGAAATGAGCTCTGGGCCTCTCAACCAGCATTCCCAGTAATTCCCTTCACTATAAAAAATTCCTTTACTGGGCTGGTTAAGCCTTGAAGGGAACTCCTCCCTGTGTTCCAGCATCTCCCCTCCTTTCCTGGCTGCTTCTCATTTCTTGTCACTGATTCTCCTCCAACAGCTCCTCACGCCTTTAATGAAATCATCTCAGCCCTTCCTGGGTGATCCATAAATCCTCATTTGTTGCCTTCGATCTGGGTTTGCTAATTGCAGAAATTAGCAAAATTAGCAGAGCCACAGGCAGTGGCTAAAGCAGGGTTTTGTTAAGCCTGGCTCAATCTGAGCCACAGCACTCTTGGTGTGGTGGGTGGGAATTCCCTCAGAGCTCACCCAGAGCCTGGAAATCACCACAGGAATGTTCCTGGCATGGGGACATGAGGGAGAAACTGGGAATCACCAGGGTCTGCCCAAAGCTCCTCCAGCTGGGGAGATGGAGATGCTTTGCCTTCAACTTTTTAATCAGGATCTCCAACCCAAATCTAAATTTTCCTGCCTCAGATTTGCCAAAACGCTTCAGTTTCCATCAAATTGATTTTTGTGAGTGGAGAGTGTAATATTTACTTTCTATGAAAAAATCTCTTCACCCAGGATTTTTCTCCTGGGAAGCTGAGAAGCCTCAGAGAAAAGGAAAACAATTCTTATCTCATTTGCTTCT
>JAWWMS010000084.1:2831109-2847007 GCA_035048045.1 Chlorospingus semifuscus
CCCATTCTAAATCCCCAAAATTCTACTTTTTCACCCTGTGACAAATTCACTATCATTCTACTCAAACTCTTGTGGCTCGTAAATCTTCACACAAAGTTGGTAATTGTTTCCAAGGGCTAAAATCAAAGGCACAGGTGGTTTTGACTCTGTGCCAAGGTCTCTGAGCCCCCCTGCCAGGGCCTCAAAATGTCCTGGGTCCTGACACCCCTCCAGAACCATCCACTGCACAGCTCCACTGCATGTTTTTGTGGAGAAAAAGAGGAAAAAAGGACAGGGAATGCTGGCAGAGTCCTGAGGAGGCCCCAGCCCTGCAGAACCTCCCTCCACTCACGCACGACCCCACTGCAACAGCAGGTTTGTCCAAATAGCCAAGATTTTGTCTGTTCATCACTCAGGGTTTGTTTTGGAAACAGCTGTTGGTGCGTGCGGTAAAACAGAAGATGGAAAGTGTCACAGGAATGTGGCTGTCATGCGAAACCTTCCCCAGGAATGGCGAGGAGATTTATATCCCACGTTTGCTTTTAATTTGATGCATATGGCTGCAGATGCCTGAGCTGGGGAATGGCACTCGCAGCCAGGACACATTTCCAGGGATGGCTGGTGGCCGAGCACGCTGCAGCCACAGTGCCCAGCCTGTGCTGGGAGGCACAGAGACCCCAGCCCCAGGGTTTGGGGCCACCAAGGTGCCCCCAAAGTGCCACCAAGTTGTCTCCCAAGCCTGACCCTGAGCTTTTCCTCCTCTGAGCATCCCAGGCATGCATGAGGGGAGGTTGGAGACGGGTGGCGTTGGTCTCTTCCACCAGGCAGCGCTGACAGAACCAGAGGACACAGCCTCCAGCTATGTCAGGGAAGGTATCACAGAATCCCAGAATCCCAGAATCACAGAATGATGAGGTTGGAAGAGACCTCCGAGATCATCGAGTCCAACCTGTGCCCTAACACCTCAACCAGACTATAGCACCCAGTGCCATGTCCAGGCTTTTTATAAACACATCCAGAGATGGTGATTCCAACACCTCCCTGGGAAGAGCATTCCAGTGCTTTATTATTCTTCTGGTGAAAAATTTCTTCCTAATATCCAACCTATACCTTCCCTGTGTCTCTTCTGGTGGCTCAGGCATGGAGAATCAATCCCCAGAACACCAACGAGCACCAGTCACAGGCACGTTTTATGAAAAATCATTTCCTTAGGATTTTTCTTCCTGAGAAGCTGAGAAGCTTCAAAAACAAAATGTAAACAATGGTTATCTGCTGTGGAATGCAACAGGTGCATCTGTGATTGCTCTCATGTGGTTGTTTCTAATTAATGGCCAATCACAGTTTGGCTGTCTTGGACTCTGGTCAGACACAAGATTTTATTATCATTCCTTTCTATTCTTTTCAAGCCTTCTGAGGAAATCCTTTCTTCTATTCTTTCAGTATAGTTTTAATATAATATATATCATAAAATAATCAATCAAGCCTTCTCAAACATGGAGTCAGATCCTCGTCTCTTCCCTCATCCTAAGACCCCTCTGAACACCACAATCACCTGCAGAGAGAGGCTGGGGAAGTTTTAAAAAATTTATTTATAAATAAAAAACATAAAATTAACCAGTAGTTTACATCAGTCACCAGAAAGAACATCCAAAAAAATATCAACAAAACCAAAAAAAAAAACCTGCAGAAAAATAATTCTCTTGTCCAGGCCGGGGCCTGGAGCGACACACCTGGAATGCGACGGGCACACACAGCGCGGTTGTGCAAAGGCAGCACGGCGAGGCCTCTGGAGATCACATCACAGAGCTGGGGGGGACACGGGGCCGGGGACACGCCTGGGGACAGGGACAGGGACGGGGACGGGGACAGGGACAGGGACGGGGACAGGGACAGGGACAGGGACGGGGACAGGGACAGGGACAAGAGCGGGAATTGCCAGGACAGGTTCTGCTCCCTCCCCGCGGCTCCCGGCGGGGCTGCGCCGATCTGGGGGAGGCACAAAATCCCTGCCGGCCTCGCTGTGCCCCCGATCCTTCAGCTTTGCAAACATCCTTCGGCTCGGCAGGGCTGGGCTGGGCATGGCTGGGCATGGGCAGGGGATGGGGCTGGGCAGGGACTGGGCAGGCGCTGGGCATGGGCTGGGACAGGGCAAGGGATGGGCAGGGACTGGGCAGGGAATGGGCAGGGACTGGGACAGGGTAGGGGATGGGCAGGGATGGGCAGGGCTGGCCCCGGGGGGCACCCGCAGGAGCCTGAGGTTGGCTTTTCCATCGGGCCAGGGTGAGCATCGCTTGTGACGGTGCCAGGATGGGCTGGGCAGTGCCAGGACTGGCCAGGCAGTGCCAGGTATGGCTGGGCAGTACCAGGCTCAGCTGGACAATTCCAGACCCAGCTGGGCAGTGCCAGACCCAGATGGTCAGTGCTAGGAGTGGCTGGGCAGTGCCAGGACTAGCTGGGCAGTGCCAGGTATGGCTGGGCAGTACTAGGCTCAGCTGGGCAGTGCCACACCCAACTAGGCAATGCCAGGACTGGCTGGGCAGTGCCAGACCAAGCTGGACAGTGTCAGATCCAGCTGGTCAGTGCCAGGAGTGGCTGGGCAGTGCTGGGTATGGCTGGGTAGTACGAGGCTCAGCTGGGCAGTGCCAGGCCCAACTAGGCAATGCCAGGACTGGCTGGGCAGTGCCAGACCAAGCTGGACAGTGCCAGACCGAGCTGGTCAGTGCCAGGAGTGGCTGGGCAGTGCTGGGTATGGCTGGGTAGTACGAGGCTCAGCTGGACAGTGCCAGAACTGGACGGGACGTGCCAGGAGTGGCTGGGCAGTGCCAGGCCCGGCTGGGCAGTGCCAGGACCAGCTGGTCAGTGCCAGGCCAAACTAGGCAATGCCAGACCCAGCTGGTCAGTACCAGATGCAGCTGGGCAGTGCCAGGACAAGCTGGTCAGTGCCAGGAGTGGCTGGGCAGTACCAGGCCTGGCTGGGCAGGGCTAGGACCAGCTGGTCAGTCCCAGAAGTGGCTGGGCAGTGCCAAGAAAGACTGGGCAGTGCCAGAACTGTCTGGGCAGTACCAGGACTGGCTGGGCAGTACTAGGCTCAGCTGGGCAGTGCCAAGAAAGGCTGGGCAGTGCCAGGAGTGGCTGGGCAGTGAGAGGCCCAGCTGGACAGTGCCAGGCCCAACTAGGCAATGCCAGGACTGGCTGGGCAGTGCCAGGACTAGCTGGGCAGTGCCAGGTATGGCTGGGCAGTACTAGGCTCAGCTGGAAAATGCCAGACCCAAGTAGGCAATGCCAGGACTGGCCAGGCAATGCCAGGACTGGCTGGGCAGTGCCAGACCGAGCTGGACAGTGCCAGGAGTGGCTGGGCAGTGCTGGGTATGGCTGGGTAGTACTAGGCTCAGCTGGACAGTGCCAGGACCAGCTGGACAGTGCCAGAACTAGATAGACACTACCAGACCTGGCTGGGTAGAGCTAGGACTGGCCAGGCAGTGCCAACAAAGGCTGCGCAGTGCCAGGCCCGGCTGGGCAGTGCCAGGACTGTCTGGGTAGTGCCAGGTATGGCTGGGCAGTACTAGGCTCAGCTGGTCAGTGCCAGGACCAGCTGGTCAGTGCTAGGAGTGGCAGGGCAGTGCCAAGAAAGGCTGGGCAATGCCAGGACTGGCTGGGCAGTACCAGGACTGGCTGGGCAATGCCAGGACTGGCTGGGCAGTACCAGGACTGGCTGGGCAGTACTAGGCTCAGCTGGGCAGTGCCAGACCTGGCTGGGCAGTGCCAGGAATGTCTGGGCAGTGCCAGGAGTGTCTGGGCAGTGCCAGGCCCAGCCGGGAGAACTGGGGCACTGGTTTGGGGTGCTCAGGGCCGTTTGCAGAAGGCACAGACTGGTTCCTGTGTGTCACCTTTCCAGGCTGCAGTGGCGCGAGGGAATTTCGCACAGCTCGGAGCCCGTGGCCGAATTGGCGGCGTTGGGATCGTGCAAGAACCTCCCCTCAAGAGCCCTGGAATGGGGGCAGTGGGTAAATAATTGCAGCAAAACTATCATTGCACTGGCACAGAGGGGTTCCCTGGCGGGGGGGTCCTGCTGGTTCCCTCCCCAGCCAGGGGGACACCAGGGTCACCAGCAGGGCCACCTCGGTGTCTGTGGAGACACTCGCTGGTGGCAGGATGAGCTTTTAAGAGCTGGGGTAGAAATTAAGGTGGCAGTGGTTGGTTTGGGGTGTTTAACCAGCTCCCCTGGGCCGGATCCCGTGGGATCAGGGCACGGGAGGAGATAAGGCAGCCGGGAGGGACAGCCCCAGCGAGTGCAGGGGCTCTGGGGTGAGCACAAACCCCAATCCCTGCTCAGAACGTGGCTGGGACATTCCTGTGAATCCTCAGATCAAGCTGCTGCCTGGCAGCCGGGAGAAGGGACGGGGTCCTTGTCTGTGGGAGCTGGGAATGCCAGCAGAGGGAGGGCTGTGGGTGCTGTGGGTGCAGTGCAGGGGGCTGTGCTTGGACTGAATGGGGAGTTCAGGGTGATCTCAGGGTGATCTCAGGGTGATTTTGGGATGATTTTGGGGTGATTTCAGGGTGATTTCAGTGAGTTGGGCCATACCGGGTGTGGGACCTTCCTGAGGCCCTCACGGGCTGGCAGGGGTGGATGTGGCAGTGGCAGGAGGTGGCTCTGTGCTCCCACGGTGCCGAAGGAGGGTGAGGAGGAGTGGGAGCTTCCTCCAGGGAGCTGGGGCTGATTCCTGCCACCATCAGCGGGCAGGACAGTGCTGTGCCACCCTTGGATCTGGGCACAAATTGGGGCTGATTCCTGCCATGGGCAGTGGGCAGGATGGTGCTGGGCCACCCCTGGAGCTGGGCACACATTGAGGCTGATTCCTGCCACCATCAGTGGGCAGGACTGTGCTGTGCCATCCCCAGCGCTGTGCCATCCTTGGAGCTGGGCACACACTGGGGCTGATTCCTGTCACGGGCAGTGGGCAGGACGGTGCTGTGCCATCCTTGGAGTTGGGCACTGGGGCTGATTCCTGCCATGGGCAGCAGGTAGGACAGTGCTGTGCCATCCCTGGACCTGTGCCATCCCTGGTGCTGTGCCATCCCTGGAGTTGGGCACACAGTGGGGCTGATTCCTGCCACCATCAGCGGGCAGGACTGTGCTGTGCCATCCCCGGAGCTGTGCCATCCCAGAGCTGTGCCATCCCCGGAGCAGGGCCAGGCTGTGTCCCCCCAGCCTGGAGCAGAGCATCCCCTGGGCGCTGGGCACGGATGGCAGAGAATTCCCTGGAGTCCTGATCCCTGCCCAGGGGCAGAGGGGGCAGTGCCAGGCTGGGGGAGCTGCGGGCACGTCACCATTGGCACGAGTGGCTTGGTCACCTCTGAAACACGACGGGCGGCGCAAGGACAGGGGGACACTGCACGGCGGGGAGGGGACAGCTCCCCTGGTGGCTCAGATCTCGGTGGCGATGATGTCCTCGTAGGGGACGTCGGTGCCGCCGGGGATCTCCAGCTCGATGGGCTCCTTGCCATCCTCGCCTGCCGCCAGCTGCTGCAGCATCTTCTCCAGGCTCTGGTTCCTCTTGTACATGTGCAGGTAGCTCTGCTGCAGCTGCTTCTGGTAGTGGATCACCTTCTCCTTCTCCTCCTTCCACGTCTGCCGCTCGTGCTGGAAGCTGCAGCTCATCTGCTCGTTGCTGTCGCGTTCCGCCTTCAGCTCGGCCCGCAGCCTCTCCAGCTGCCCCTGCAGGGCCTGGGCATCGTCCCTGCCCGGCCTGGGGAGCCCCTGGAGCTGCTCCCGCAGCGCGGCCAGCTCGGAGCGCAGCTCCAGGATCTCCTGCTCCAGCAGGTTCACCTTCTCGCGCAGCAGCTCCGACTCGTTCTTCTTGCGCTGCAGCTCGTTCTCGCACACCTCCAGCTCCATGGCCTTGGTGCGCAGCGACACCTCCAGCTCCTGGCTCTTCATCTCCAGCCCCTCCATCTTCAGCCTCACCTCCTTCAGCTGCGCCTTCAGGCTCAGGATCTCCGTGGTCTTGGTGGTGAGCTCGGTCTGCGACTCCTTCAGCTGCTGCTTCAGCAGAGAGATCTCACCGGATTTCTGGCACACCTGGTGGCAGGAACACCTGAGTTAGGGCTGGAGCACGGATTGTGGGGGGAAGCTGCTGGCCAAAATTGCTGAGTTTGGAAATTAAAGGATCCAAATCCTTCGGTGAACACCTGAATTAGGGCTGGACCATGAGTTAGGGCTGGACCAGGGCTCGGAGGCATGCTCAGGGGAAAGCTGCTGGCTAAAACTTCTGGATTTGGAAATTAAAGGATCCAAATCCTTCGGTGAACACCTGAGTTAGGGCTGGAGCAGGATTCGGGGGGAACCTGTTGGCTAAAACTGCTGGGTTTGGAAATTAAAGGATCCAAATCCTTCAGTGAACACCTGAGTTAGGGCTGGACCATGAGTTAGGGTTGGACCAGGGCTCAGGGGGAAGCTGCTGGCTAAAACTGCTGAGTTTGGAAACTAAAGAATCCAAATCCTTTGGTGAACACCTGAGTTAGGGCAGGATCACGGGGAAAGGTCAGGGGACACCGTGTGTGCTGCTCTAGGACACAAAATAAAACCACACATGTGCTGGAACCTCCAAGGTTGAAAGAAGGGCAGTTTAATTTCTGGCTCTAACATTTATAGACTTTCAAAAGTGACAGTGGATTGGAGGACGACAGTGCCACCTCTCCAATGACACTGGACAAACCAAATATTAAACAAACCAGTCTATTAAATTTCTCTTCCTCTAGAAAAGAATGTAAACCAACAATTATTTACAGAAAAGTGCGTGAGAATGTTTGTTACAAGAATGTAAACATCAGAAGGCTTAGAAGAACTTAGAAGAACAGGGTGCCCCGTGTGAGCCAGGCACAGCTGGGATGCAGCGTATGGAGACCCCAAATTTAACTTTCTTACCATTATTTTTTAGAATTCTAATTTAATTACAATTATTATTTATAATCAATACTACATAAAATAATATTGTATATTATTTAATGTGTCTATTATTTATAATATGTATATATTATTAAATATTGTGTATAATATGTGTATATTATTTAATATTGTCTATTATTTAATGTGGTATTAATTGTAAATATTAATATATATTAAATAATAATGTTATATATTGTATATTAAATATTACTACTATTTATTGTATATATTAAATATTAATATTATGTAATAATTTATAATTACCTCTTCCTAAACGTTAGAATTTCCAGCAGATTCACACTGTTTGCTCAGCAATACCAAGGAGTGAGTAAATTAAGCTTAAGCATAGAGTAGAAGGTTTTACTGCTCCCTAACAAATGGCCACGGCAAACCCAAGGAGTTCCTATTTCCTTGTGGCAAGGCAGTTTTACAGCTCCTGTGGGGCAGGAAAACCGAGCTGGAGGCTGGGAATGCTGAGTTAATTCAATGCCTGAGGGAGTTTGTGCTGTGCTCGTTTTCTTGGGTGAGGGGAAGGGTCCAGGGGGGCAGCGAGAGCCTCAGTCCCACTGCCAGGGGGCTCTGCTGGGATCTCACATCCATTTCCTACAGCCTGGGATGGGATGGGATGGGATGGGATGGGATGGGATGGGATGGGATGGGATGGGATGGGATGGGGGGTTTGGAGCTCTCCTTGATCCCCCCTTTGCCTCTCACCTCCCACTGCGTCTCCTCCAGCGCTGGGGCAAAGCTGGTCTTCTCCTTCTCGTAGGACCTCAGCTTGGTCTCCAGCAGGTTCTGCTCCTTCATGAGTTTCTCCAGCTCCTCCCGCAGCTGCTGCTTCTCCTGCTGCAGCTGGAACACCTGCAGGTGCAGCACCTGCTGCGTCCGCTGCGTTTTCTGCGAGGTTTGCTTGAGTTTGCTGTTGCATTTCTGCTTCAGCCCCTCCAGCTCCTCCTTGCAGCGCCGCTGCTTCTCCTCGTAGGCCTGGCAGGAGCTGATTTCCTTCTCCTCAAAGCTCGACTGCAGCTCCTGCAGCTCGCCCTCCCTCTCCAGCAGCTTCTGCTCCAGCTCCTGGATGGTGGATTCATCCGTGGCGATGGGCGAGCGCACGCAGACGCTCTTCTCGGCGGCGGCGCGGTGCTGGGGCGCCTTGCCGGGGTTCAGGATCTTGTTGCCGCCGTCAGAGAAGGACATGGCCTTGAGGCTCATCATGTTGCTGTCCTGGATGATGGCACACTGCAGGATGTTGTGGGCAGAGCCCCCGAAGCGGCTGATGGGGCCCATGGGGGTGACCAGGGGCTCCAGCTGGTAGCTGCTGCTGGTGCTGTGCGTGGGCAGGCTGGACATGGAGTTGCGGCCGGAGTCGGACAGGCCCCCCGAGCAGGGCAGTGGCCTCAGCTCCTGCTCCTTGGCCTTCTCCGGGGGGTGCAGCTGCTGGGCCAGGGGCCCCCCGCTCTCGGGAGACGAGTGCAGGATGGCCCCGGAGCGCGGCAGCACCGGCTTGAAGGCCGTGGGACGAGGCAGCGGCTTCTCCCCGCCCTGCAGGGAGAGCAGAGCCCGTCAGCACCGAGGGAGCCCCGCGTGTGTCCTCCCACCCCACAGTCCCCCCAAGGCTCAGAGAGACTCAGGGGAAGCTGCTGGCTACAACTGCTGGGTTTGGAAATTAAAGGATCCGAATCCTTCAGGCTGTGTTGCTGATCCAAACTCCCAAAAGGTGAGGTTGCAGAGCTGCCCCTGCTCTCCCTGAGCTTCCTCAGCGACCACAACCAACACAACCCCGTGGTGGCACCTGACAGTGTGTAGGGGGATACAGTATAAGTAAATAAGGTGGTATAGAATGTAATCTTACCCCCTAAAGAGTTGCAGCTGAGCCAATTATTAAGGATTAGGAGCAGGCCTAATGTTAACAGGCCACAGCTGTAGCCAATAAGAAGAGTGTTATGAAGGAGTGGATTGGTTGGTTGAGGGGCCTGGAGTCAGTTGGCTGCTGTGAGGACAAGGAATAGTCAGTGCCTAGAGGAGCTGGTTACAAGAAACATCAAGGAGGTATAAAACTAGTGACATGGAACCCTTGCAATGTACTGACAATAGAACTCTTGTAATACAGTGAGAACAACGGTGACCCCGACGTGATTCAGGGAAAAGGACTCGACTGTATGACCCTGTGGAATCGGGGAAACAGGATTCGACTATATAACTCTGTGGATTTGGGGAAAAGGACTTGAATGCTAAACTATTGGTAAAATATATCAATTGCAGCTTGTTAAATATGAGTATAAAAGATTTGGAAGATAACTATGCGATATGGAGCCCTTGCAACGTAATGACAATAGAACTCTTGCACTATAATGACAACAATAGTGGGACATCCGCCCTGCTCCCAGGGCTGCTTTTCCCCACTCACCACTTCCAGCTGGCTGGGCAAGGGCATCAGCTTCTGCGGCGTGGGTGTCCCGAAGTCCAGCGCGCCGCTCCCGGCAGGCATGGCCAGCTCTCCGCCGCCCAGCGCGGTGTAGTCCGGCCGCTGAGCGCCGTGCGCCTTCTGGCTGACCTTGATGTAAAAGAAATCCTCATTCTTGCTGCTCTTGGAGCCGGACTTGTGGCCGGAGTCCTGCGAGAAGCCGAAGCGGAGCAGCCCGTCCGAGTAGCGGTTGAGCTTCTTCAGGTGCGAGGACTTGCGGAGCTTGTACTGGGAGGCGCGGCAGTGCTTGCTGTGGAAGCTGTGGCCGGAGATGAGGCTGCTGACGCTGCCCATGCTGCTCCCAGCGCCGCCAGATCATAGCAGAGCCCACGGTGCGGCCGGGAGCACCGAGCCTGGGGACACAGGGACATGGTGTGAGCCAGGAGAGGCCACCCGGGGGTGGCAGAGCTCCCCGCTTTGGGGGTTGAGTGTTAAAAATCGGTTAGAAAATGTAAAATAGTTGATAGGTCGTTAAGCATGTGCTGCTAGTTTGGTTACAAGGTGTTGGAACCCAGGACATTCCTCTGGCTGCCCTGGAGGACTCAAGACCCTGGCAGGGGGCACAGAGACATTGGCATGGAGTCAAAAACACCTGTGCCTTTGATTTTAGCCCATTGTCACAGACATCTTTTATGAAAAATCTTTTCTTTAAGATTTTTCCTCCTGAGAAGCTTAGAGGCCTCAAGAACAAAATGTAAACAACTATTATCTGCTATCCCAACAGACTCCCGCATCTCCTGCCCGTTCCTGGCCAGATCTCGGCTCCACAGCCTCTCCCGCATCCCTCTCCACTTCCCAGCGCTCCTCTTAACCTGCCTGAAAAGGGGCTCCGTGAGCCTTAATTAGCGTTACGCTTAATTAGCGTTAATGGCTGTGCGGCACTCGAGGGGAGCGCTGAGCGCTGCCATCAGAGGCACGCAGGGCTCCTCCGCTTTGTTGTGAGGGGAAAAATGTAAATAAAATAAACCCCCAGCTCCTGGTGGCCTCCGCGACACTCGGCTCTAATGGGGACGCGGATCCAGTTCGGTAATTAGCGGTGAGAAAGGGGAAAGCACGTAAATAAAATGATCAGGGTCCTGTTTGCACTGGAGGAGGAGGAGGAGGGAGGGAAGGTTTCTGCTCCGTGCTGTGTTTGAGCAGCTCAGAGCTCCCACTGGGTGCTCCGACCCTCTCCAGAGCTCCCCAGTTCCGAGTTCCAGTGCTCCAAGCGGGAATCTGGGGGTTAAACTGGGGGTGGGAGAGGGTTGGGTGGTGGAGGGGGGTGCAGGAATGCTGTGCCAGGGCCCTCTCACTGCCCTATCCTCAATCACAGTCAGGCCTCTCTTTTCCCACTCCTCTTTTTCCCCTCCTCTCTTTTCCCACCCCTCTTTTTCCCATTCTTTTTTTCGCATTCCTCTCTTTTCCCACTCCTCTCTTTCCCCCTTCCTCTGTTTTCCCATTCCTCTTTCCCCAATCCTCTCTTTCCCTATTCCTGTTTTCCCACTCCTCTCTTTTCCCACCCCTCTATTCCTGTTTTCCCACCCCTCTTTTCTTATTTCTCTTTCCCCACTCCTTTTTTTTCCCACTCCTCTCTTTTCCCATTCCTCTTTTCCCGCTTCTCTCTTTTCCCATTCTTCTTTTCCTACTCCTCTCTTTTCACCTTCCTCTTTTCCCACCCCTCTTTTCCTATTCCTCTTTTCCCATTCCTGTTTTCCCCTTCCTCTCTTTTCCCACTCCTCTCTTTCCCCATTCTTCTGTTCCCACTCTTTTCCCATTCCTGTTTCCCACCCCTCTTTTCCCACTCCCCCCTATTCCTATTCCTATTCCTATTCCTATTCCTATTCCTATTCCTATTCCTATTCCTCTTTTCCCACTCCCCTTTTCCCATTCCTGGCTCCTGGCTGCTCCCAGTCCCACCCATTCTCATCCCTCCCTTTATTTCTTTTCCTCTCCCCGTGCCCGAGGCCCGGGATGGCTGAAGGGCAGAGGGAGGACAGACAGACTGCCCGCCTAATCCCCAGATCCATTTCTGGCAGATTAACAGACACGAGAAAGGCCCGAGCGGCTGCCGGGGCGCTGCTGATACGGGACAAGCAGGGGAGGGATCGCTGCGGGGGACGCGACAATTGTCCCCAGAATTGTCCTCATATTTGTCCCCATAATTGTCCCCATAATTCTCCCTATAATTGTCCCCACAATTTTCCCCACACAGCCCGTGCCGGTGCCTGCAGGGTGTGGAAGGCGCTGTGACAATGACGCAGGTGCCACCTGTGCTGTCCCCAGGCAGCACCCAGCTCAGTCCCGGGCTGTGACATTTATTTTCCATCCAGAGGGGTTTACACGCACCCACAGCCCGTCCCTGTACATTTATTTTTCACATAGGGGGGTTACACACACCCACAGCCCATCCCTATATATTTTCTTTGTCCCAGGGGCATTTACACTCACCTACAGCCTATCCCTATACATTTATTTTCCACCTGAGGGGGTTTACACACACCCACAGCCCGTCCCCATAGTCCCTATACATTCATTTTCCACCCAGGGGATTACATGCGCCCACAGCCCCTCCTTGTACATTTATTTTCCTCCTGGGGGGGTTTACACTCATCCATAGCCCATCCTATACATTCATTTTCCTCCTGGGGAGGTTTACACGCACCCACAGCCCATCCCCATACATTCATTTTCCCCCTAGAGGGTTTACACTCACCTACATCCCATCCCTATATATTTATTTTCCACCTGGGGGAGTTTACTCTCACCCAGAGCCCATCCCTATATATTTATTATCCCCCCAGAGGGGTTTACACGCACCCACAGCCCCTCCTTGTACATTTATTTTCCACACAGGGGGGTTTACATGCACCCACAGCCCATCCCTGTACACTGATTTTTCCTCCAGAGGGGTTTTACATTCACCCACAGCCCATCCTTGTACATTTGAGCCCCTAAAGAGGTCGGATTTCCTCGCTGCCCCCTCGGGCAGATCCCCCGTGGATTTTTGGGTGTCTGTGGGAGATGGGAGAAGCGAGGAGGCAGCGCTGGGACTTTCCAGCCTCTTTCCTCCTCGTGGCAGGAGGCGTTTCCATCCACCCCAGCCCTCCCACGCACGCCCCACAGGGCTGGGCACGGTCTTCTTCTCCTTCCTTCTTAAAAATGAGCGCTTTGGAAGCCATGGGGGAGTCGGAATTCAGGGGAACGACGGCAAAAAGAGGAGGCAGCAGGGCTGGGAGGGCACGGGAGCACAAGGAGGCGTCAGAGCTGTCCCATTTCCCTGTTCAGCATATTCCCAGGGGTTCTGAGGGGTTTGCTGAGCCACCAAACCCCAGCACTGAGGGTATTGAGGATATTCACACACAAAAACTGCGAGGAAAAATCGGCGCTGGGTTTAAGGGCGTTTGGATGGGTCAGAGCAGGGGTCATGTGAAGCGTAAAAGGGAAAAAAATAAATGTAAATAATAAATTTAAAAATGTAAATAAAAATAAATAAAAAGAAATAAATAATAGGTAAATAAATAATAAAACTATACTTAAAAAATAAATAATAAAAAATGTGAATAAAAATAAATAACAAATAAATAATAAAAACATATTTTAAAATAAATAAATAATAGAATAGATGCAAATATAAATTAAATAAATAAAAATAAATAAATAAGAGATAATTAAATAATAAAAACAATTTAAAATAAATAAATAATAAAAATGTAAATAAAAATAAATAAATAAAATAATAAACAAAACGTATTTTAAAATAAATAAATAACCCATAAAAATAAATGTAAATAAAATGTAAATAAAAAGTAAATAAAAATTAATAAATAAAGAAATAATAAAAATATAATTATAAATAAATAAATAATTTTTAAAATAAATGTAAATAAAAAATAAATGCTGAGAGTGATAGTGGGGGTGTCCTGTGGGCAGCTGCGGGTGAACAGCTGAAGAGGAGGAGCACAGCTGGAAAAGGGAGCACAGCTGGAAAGGGGAGAGCAGAGCTGGAAAAGGGGAGCACAGCTGGAAAAGGGGAGCACAGCTGGACAGCACTGAGAGCTGGGGATGTGACACGGCCAGAGGTCACAAAACGACAGAATTAAAACTAAATCTAATTTTTTAAAATTAAAATTTAAAAAATTTAATGTTAAAATTAAAAAAATCTTGGAGATCGAGTCCAGGCTGTAAAAGTGAGAGGGGTGACAGGACCTGCGGGTGGGGTCACGGTGCCCTCGGTGATGTACGATTAGGTCATTACCCCGATCAATTAGCTCAATTAGCAGAGGGCCACAGAAGGCTCCAGCGTGTCCCTGCCGCTCTGTGCCCGCAGCAAACGAACCTTTCCAGGATCTTTTGGCACCAGCCCCTGTGCCCCTCCCCGAGCAGCTCCGTGACCCTTCCAGGACCTTCCCGCTCCTCCTGGCTCAGGGAATTCCAGAATGGAGATCACTCCTGGGAGCGTGGGGGTCCTGGAGGGGCTGATCCCCACAAACAGCGCGGGCTGAACCCCGGGGATGGGGGAAAACACGTGGATTCACCCACTCGGGCTTGTGCGGAGAGAACGGGGATAAAGAATGAATGGCATCTCATCAGCGCAGTCATGCCTACCCCGCACGTGGGAGCGCCGCTCTCCCCCCGCAATCCAGCCTTATCTCCCTCAATCTTATCTCCCGCAGCCTTTGAAGCTTTCCCCCCTTTCCCTGCTCCTTCCCGAGCAGGTTTCCCGGGCAGGAGCCGCGGTTTTGCTGCTCCGCTCCCTGCCGATCCTGTTCTTCCCCCCCCGCTCCATCTCTGGAATGCCAGCGCTTCCTTCTCGCCTCGCCCCCGCCTTTTCCCTCCTGGATTATTATTCATCCTCGCCGTGCAGATGCTCCCACACATTTGGGTGTTTGTTGGGAGATGCTGGGATGGCACGGAGCAGCTGGGGCTCAGCCTGAGCCTTCCTCTCGAGCATCCCAGGTGCTGTGCCCCTGTTATGAGCACTGTGTTTATTTCCCCGGCCATCTGAGCCTTGGGGACACCGGGAATGTAGCCCTGGAGTAAAAAACTCGAAATTTCCATGGTGGAAAGTGCTACTAGAGCATCTGAGGTGGGATTTAGTGAAGGGAATGGCTCAGAGCAGAGCTCGGAGGGCAGATTTGCACTGAGCTGGGCCTGGGAGCTGCACCAAACCCAGACTGAGCCTCCAGGACCCCCAAAGGCTGCTGAACCCCCTGAGCTGGGCCTGCTCCCCAAACCCTGCTGGTTTTACTCGCCAAACTCTGCTCTTTTAGCCTTCCAAACCCTGCTCTTTTTTCTCTCCAAACCCTGCTGGTTTTACTCTCTAAACCCTGCTGGTCTTGCTCCCAAACCCTCCTGGTTTTACTTTACAAACCCTGCTGTTTTTTCTCTCCAAACCCTGCCCTTTTTGCTCCCTAAACCCTGCTCTTTTTGCCCTCCAAATTCTCCTTTTGCTCCCCAAACCCTGCCCTTTTTTCTCTCCAAGCCTTACTCTTTTTCCCCTCCCAACCCTGCTCTTTTTACTCTCCAAACCCTGCTGTTTTTACTCTCTGTACCCTGCTCCTTAAGCCCTTCAAACCCTGCTCATTTTGCTCCCCTAACCCTGCTGGTTTTACTCTTCAAACCCTAATCTTTTTACCCTCCCAACCTTGCTCTTTCTGCCCTCCCAACCCTGTCCTTTTTCCCATCCAAACCCCGCTCCTTTTGCTCCTCAAACCCTGCTGCTTTTACTCTCCAAACCCAGCTCTTTTTACTCTCCAAACCCTGCTCATTTTGCCCTCCAAATTCTACTTTTTGCTCCCCAAACCCTGCTCCTTTTGCTCCCCAGCCCCTGCTGGGTTTACCCTCCAAACCCCATTGGTTTTACCCTCCAAACCCTGCTGGTTTTACCCTCCAAACCCCATTGGTTTTACCCTCCAAACCCCGCTGGTTTTACTCTCCAAACCCCATTGGTTTTACCCTCCAAACCCCATTGGTTTTACCCTCCAAACCCTGCTCTTTTTGCCCCCCAAACCAACAGCAGCACTCCGCGCTTGGCGAGCCCCGTGCCCGAGCCCCTCCCGGCTCTGCCGGGGCTGAATTCATCCCCAGCCCGGGCAGGCGCCGGCCTCTCGTTGCTCCTTTGTTCCTGGGGGCCCCACAACACGGATTTCATTCACTGCCACCCATTGTCCCCGCTCATTCAGCGACATGAACCGCGCTGGTTGTGACCGCGGGCCGGCACAAAGCGCTCCCCGCGCGTTCCGCCCCGATTTGCCATTAGCGAGGAGGAGAGGGAGGGGGGACACTCGTGGAGAAGAATAAACGCGGCTCGGTGACACGTTCCAGGCACTCGAGTGGCCCCGGAGTCCATCGCACGCTCGGTGTTCTGGCAATGGGCACTGGGAGAATTCGTTAAGGGCAGCCGGTGCCAGGGGCTGGGTGGGCTCCGTGCCAAGGGTGGCACTGCCGCTGTCCCCCCTGGCAGCTGGGCACTGCGGGTGGAGGTGTGATTGCTCAATAGCAAAAAAAAAAAAAAAAAAAGGAAAAAAAAAAAA
>JAWWMS010000084.1:2886310-2914456 GCA_035048045.1 Chlorospingus semifuscus
CAAAGAGAGAGATAAGGCAAACTGCCCACTTGACAAAGATAATCTGCCATACAGATGGTAATGGAAAACATCTTGCACTGCAATCTTCAACAGTGGCAATGCCCAGGAATGGAATTCCAGGACTGACAGACAGTGCTGGGAGGGGAAAGGAGAGGTGATTGACACACCTGGGGAGGGAATTATCAAGGGAGGGACCCGAAGGAGGGAGAGAACGAGGGAGCGAAGGCAGGAGGGAGGGAAGGAAGGAGGGAGGGAATCCGGGAGGGAAGGCGGGAGTCAGGGAGGGAGGGAAAGAGAGAAGGAAAGAAGGAAATAGGGAAGGAAGGCAGGAGGAAGGGAAGGATGCATCTCCCAGCCCCCATCCCTCTCCCTGCCCTTATCTCAGGTTCACGGCACAATCTGCAGCATTGCCTTTAGATAAGGGGGCGATAGCGAGGGCGTGCAAAGTTTAGAGCCTCGTTTTTCTCCTTTCAGGCAAAGGCAAAGGATATAAAACCAAGAGCGAGGCACCGATAAAAGGAGAAAAGTTGTATTTCTTCCAATAAAAACCCCAACAGCGGCTGCTTCCCACGGCCTCAGCGCCGGGATCAGGAACTGCCAATCCCATTTTTGGGAGCTCCAAAATCCTGGGATGCTGCTGCCATTCCCAGCTCGGAAATCACTCCAGGTTCATGCCATAAATCCGGGAAAACAGCTCTGCCCATGGTGGGATCCCGGGAAATCAGGAATGCTCCAGGGGCTGTCCCAGTGCCACCATTCCCGGCCCAGCTGGGGACACTCCTGGATGAAGGAACAAAATAATCAGGAGCCATGGGCAGGTATGGGGTGAGCACAGAGCAACCCCGTGGATGTTCTCTGCCCCTTTCCTCCCACTTTACCAATAAAACAGACACAGAAATGCTAAAAAAACTGATTTTTTTTGGTAATTAAAGCCCTCACCGTGGCTCAGGCTGATTTAACAGTCTCAGGGACATTCCTTTGTGTACAAATCAATATTTCGCCCAGGAACAGCAGGACCTGCCATAAATATCCTCATAAATATCCTCATAAACACCATCATAAATATCTCCATAAACACCTTCCCAGCCACCTGAACCCCATCCACAGGTTCCCCTGGCGTGGATCCCACAGGGAGCCCCACGCTGGCTGGACCAGGGGGGATTTTTGGGATCTGATGGGATCCAGGTGGCCTGGAAAAGGTTAAAATAAAAAAAAATTTAAAAAAAGGTCCAGGGATGAAGGGTCTGAAGGGGGATCTGCAGAGCCTTGCAGATAATTCCTGATTCTGAGCTTGGCAATTGCCCCTGCTCATTATTCAATGGAGTGGGTTTGGGAAATTCAGGGAATTTGTTTGCTCTTGCAGTGGATAATCCAATACAGAAAAATTTACAATAAATGATAAATTCACAATAAATAGGAATATTCTGGGGCTCTCAGCAGGATTGGGGCAGTGATGGAGAGGGAAAAAGTGGAGGGAAAAGGTGGAGAAACAGAGGAGCAGGGGCTGTGAGCCTGGGGAGCTCTGTGGGTCTTCCAGGAATCCCATTGGATTGGGAATGTGCTGGGACTGGGACAGCACTTCCAGGAATCCCATTGGATTGGGAATGTGCTGGCTCTACACTTACAGAAATCCCTTTGGATTTGGGAATTCAATGTGCTGGGATGGCACTTCCAGGAATCCCAATGAATTTGGGAATTCAATGTGCTGGGATGGCACTTCCAGGAATCCCAATGAATTTGGGAATGTGCTGGGAGGAACTTCCAGCAATCCCATTGGATTTGGGAATGTGCTGGGAGCTCCCTGCTCCTGCTGAGAATTCCTTTGAGGATTTGGATGTTTTTAACCCCTGCAAGTGTCCGAGGCTGGAGGGTTTGGGGCATGCTGGGATCCTGGGGGTGCCCATGGATGGGATTTATGGTCCCTTCCCACCTCATCCATCGTGGGATAATTCTGGTTTTGGTGTTAAACAGCTCAAAACTGATCCCAAATCTCCATCCCAACCCTGCCTAGCTGTGGGACCTTTCCTTGGGGTGGGGAGGTCCCAAATGTCTCCCCAGAGCTGCCAGACCCCTCCTGGCATTGGGGAACCACAAAACCACCCATGATGGGAGGAAAGGAGCAGTAAAACACCCCCGGCGTGCAATTATCACCAAACGGGATTTTATGATCCTTCAGAAATAAAAAAAAAAACAAACCCAAACCAAAAAACCCCCCCAAAAAAATTTAAAAAAAAAAACAAAACAAAAAACCAAAATAAACCCAACTAAACCCCAAGGCGGCAGAAGAAGAGAGGAGGAGGCAAAGTGAGCAATCGGGGAATCATTCTCGGCGCAAATTGCCCTCGGGAAAGGAACGTGTCAGAGCAGATTGAGGGATGGTGTCATCCCAGGGGAGGCAGCGCAGACGGAAACAAATCCCGGCAGGAAAAGCTGCTGGAAACCGAGGGAGACCCCCGGGACCCTCCTCTGCTTCCCCCTCCCCTCCGCAGAGACCCGGCTGCCCTTTATGAGCAATAAAACCCCAAACGGCACGAGCAGGGAGGATAAATGACAAAGAGGAGGTTAATGAGGGGAGGATTAATTGCTGGAGAACCCCACGGCGCCATAAAGCGCTGCTGGGCTGTCCCCAGGGCTAGGCTTTGATTTGTCACCGCTCACGGGGGTGTGACAGCCCCTGTCCCCCGACCCTGCGCCCCCATCCTGACCCCAATGTCCTCTAGGTGCCCAGGAAGGGCAAATATTCCCTATAAATCACTGGGGGATGAGCCAGCCCTGAAATCAGCACCTGCCCTTTCTGAGAGCTGCTTTTCCCTTTTCCCAATGCCCGTGGAGGGGAGGGTTTGGGATGTGGAGGGGAGGATTTGGGATGTGGAAGGGAGGATTTGGGATGTGTTGAACAATCCCAGGTAGAGCGGAGGATTTGGGATGTGGAGATCAGGATTTGGGATGTGGAGGGGAGGATTTAGGATGTGTTGAACAAATCCCAGGTGGAGGGAAGGATTTGGGATGTGGAGGGGAGGATTTGGGATGTATCAGACACATCTGATGCGGAGGGGAGGATTTGGGGTATGTTGGGCATGTCCCAGGTGGAGGGTATGATTTAGGATGTGGAGGGAACAATTTGGGATGTGGAGGGGAGGATTTGGGATGTGGAGGGGATGATTTGGGATGTGTTGAACAAATCTCAGGTAGACGGGAGGATTTGGGATGTGGAAATCAGGATCTGGGATGTGGAGATCAGGATTTGGGATGTGTTGAACAAATCCCAGGTGGATGGGAGGATTTGGGATGTGGAGGGGAGGATTTGGGATGTGTCAGACACATCTCATGTGGAGGGGATGATTTGGGATGTGGAGGGGAGGATTTGGGATGTGTTGGACACATCCCAGGTGGAGGGGATAATTTGGGATGTGGAGGGAATGATTTGGGATGTGGAGGGCAGGACTTGGGATATGTTGAACAAATCCCAGGTGGAGGAGAGGATTTGCGATCTGGAGGGAATGATTTGTGATGTGTCAGACACATCCCACGTGTAGGGGATGATTTGGGATATGTTGGACACATCCCACATGGAGGGGATGATTTGGGATGTGTTGGACATGTCCCAGGTTGAGGGGATGATTTAGGATGTGGAGGGAACAATTTGGGATGTAGAGGGGAGGATTTGGGATGTGGAGGGGATGATTTGGGATGTGTTGAACAAATCCCAGGTGGAGGGAGGATTTGGTATGTGTCAGACACATCCCACATGGAGAGGATAATTTGGGATGTGGAGAGGATGATTTGGGATGTGAAGGGAACAATTTGGGATGCAGAGGGGAGGATTTAGGATGGGAGAGCTCCAGGAGAGCCAGAGCTGCCGGATTTCATGGGTTTTGGGTCAGGATCTGAGGTGGGATCCATCACAACCCTGATTTGCATCAGCAGAGGTTTGGGACCTTCATCCAGATCAAGTGTCCAAGAGGAGCGGGACAATCCCATGGGGGGTTTTGCCAGAGGTGGGATGAGATGTGGAATGGGCTCTGCTGGATCTGTGGGATGAGCTATGGGATGAGTTGGAGATGTAGGATGAGATCTGTCTGAAGTAAGATGAGCTGTGGGAGATGTGGGATGAGATCTGTCTGAAGCTGTGGGAGATGTGGGATGAGCTCTTCTGGATCTGTGGGACAAGATCTGCTGGATCTGTGGGACGAGAAATGGGATGAGCTGGAGATGGGGGATGAGCTGCGGGATGAGCTCTGCCCAAGCTCCATCTCTTGGAAAAACAGGATTGATCTGGAACCCCTGGAGCTGGGAATGAGGGTCAGAACCCTCCAGCCTCCATCCCAGCTCCGTCCCACCTCTCCAAGAGGAGCTGGAGCAGAGCCCGGGCTCTGACAGTGGATATTTAATGATTTCCCCCAGGGCAGAGCTCAGGCAAACAGGTTTGTCATTTATTTCCACAGATTTCCTGGAGTCTTATTAATTTCCCAGGATAAACTCCATTAGGAGAAGGCATTAATTTCTGGGATATAACTTATTCACAGCTCTGCAGACAGGGATTCCACCGGTTAAGAATTACTCAAATATTGATCTGGACATTTCTAATTAACTTTGCCCATGTGTTAATATGCATACGCCCCCAAATTGATTTTGGACGACCCAATAATGAGATTTAATACCTGAGGTAACGTATATTTATGTGTTTAATTATTAGATTCATTAGCAATTTTAATAAATGCTCTCGGCTCGGGATTGAAGAACCGCTCTTGACACTTGTTGACTTTCCCTGTCGCTGCCTCAGCAGAGGAAGGAGAGACAAAAGCCCTGCCTGGGAAGCAATTAACACCTTGTGTAATTATTAATACATTCCCCGTGCCTGCAGCGTGGTTGGGTTTGAAACTGAGGCCATCTGTGAGAAGAACAAAAATATCTGACGGGTTCCTGGCGCTGGGGGGGGAGCAGGGAGTGTGAAATCCGTGTGGGAAGCAGCAGGAGAACGGCACGGCACGGAGAGGGACCGGGAGCGACAGAGCTCCAGGGGGAAATTCCAAATCCCAAATTCCCAAATCCCAAATTCCCAAATCCCAAATTCCCAAATCCCAAATCTTAAATTTCCAAATCCTGAATTCCCTCTACATTTCCATGGTAGAGAAGGGATGGGGTGACCCTGATGACGTGGGGATGGTGGTCCAGGAGCTACTGCTGCGGTCAGAATGTTCTGCCTCAAATCTTGGCCTTTCCTTCCCAAATATCCTGGTTTTCCTGCAGCATCAACTTTGGAATGCCCCTATCCACACCCAGATCCAATCCCAAATATCCAGGTTTTCCTACAGTATTGACCTTGGAATGCCCCTATCCACACCCAGATCCTATCCCAATATCCAGGTTTTCCTGCAGCATCAACCTTGGAGAGCCCCTATCCATACCCAAATCCAACCCCAAATATCCAGGTTTTCCTGCAGCATCAACCTTGGAGAGCCCCTATCCACACCTGGATCCAACCCCAAATATCCAGGTTTTCCTGCAGCATCAACCTTGGAGTACCTCTCTCCACACCCAAATCCAACCCCAAATGTCCAGGTTTTCATGCAGCATCAACCTTGGAGTGCCCCTATCCATACCCAGATCCAATCCCGGATATCCAGGTTTTCCTGCAGCATTGACCATGGAGGGCCCCTATCCACATCTGGAATGGTTTGGGGTTGGAGACACCTGAAATCCCACCTCAGGATGGGATCCATCCCATTCCAGCCATCCTATTTCAGGGTGGGATTTCCCATGGCCAGGGACACCTTCCCCAATCCCAGGCTGCTCCCAGCCCCTTCCTGGATTGGAACACTCCCAGGGATGTGATCTCCCCTAAAAATGGTGGGATTGGGTATTTTTGGAGCCATCCAAAGCCTCCCTGAATCCCCCTCTTGGAGTATCCCAGGGCCCAGCCCCTCTTCCAAGCTGGAATTTCTTCCCAAGTGCCTGAACTACTGCAACCTCTCAGTCTGAACCATTGCCCCATTTTATTTTGGGATCCATTTCTATTTTGCCCTCCTGGAGCCACAAATATCCTGTAAAAAAACAACTCCTTTCGCAGAGATTTACAGCCTTGTATCCCAAATCCATCACAGGAACAGCCTCATCCTCCCTCCACGATGACTCCAGGCCCGAGATGTGGCCGGTAATAACCTAAAAACCCATTTTTGAAGGGTTTGTGTCCAGCTGCTGCCACCTCATCCCAACATTCCCCCCTCCCTCACGTGCCCGCGGACGCCTGGGCAGCCTCGCAACGTTTCCGAGCACTCAGTTATAATTTGGTGCTGGGACCATTGGGAAATTGCCGACAATTTGGATGAAAATGGTTGGAAAATTGCAGTGTTTAGGCCCATTTTGCTGGGCTGTGTGTGTGCAGAAATTGCAGAGGAAAACACTGGAAGAGGCCAGCTTGGAAACCGGCACTGGAATCCTGCGGGTGCTGGGATGCCCCCAGGGTGTTCTGGATTTGTAAATAAACGTGTAAATCCAGGCAAAGAAATTGGCCCTTGGGGAAGCAGAGGGCAGGGAAAAATTGGGAAGAGGGGATGGGAGGGGGAGCCCTGGGAGGCTGTGGCTGGTCCCACAACATTCCCACAACAGCTGAGATGAAGCTCAGCTTCGCAGGCCTGTGGCTGTCCCCAACACTTGGAGCTGATCCGGCGTCTTTTGGGGAATAAAACATCCCAGGGGTTGTTTATGTGTTTGCCCACTGATGGTTTGTACATTTCTCCCAGGAATTTATCCCAAATTTTGCCTGTTGGGATTGTTGATGCACCTCGGGAAGAGCAAGAAGGTCTTGGTACCTTCCCCACCCATTTTTAATTATTCCATGATGAAAGGTCTTTTCCAACCCAACCAATTCCAAGATCCTATGAAACGTCTTTTCCACCCAAATATTTCCATGATTCTCTGAGAAGACTTTTTCAACATTTCCACAACTTTATGGAAGATCTTGTATCCCAACAATTCCATGGCTCTATGAAAGGTTTTTTATCCAAAAAATTCCATGGCCCTATGAAAGGATTTTTTATCCCAACAATTCCATGGTTCCATGGAAGGTTTTTAATCCCAATGATTCCATGGTTCTATGGAAGGTCTTGTATCCCAACAATTCCATGTCTCTATGAAAGGTTTTTTTAATCCCAACAATTCCATAGCTCTATGAAAGGTTTTTTTATCCCAACAATTCCGTGGTTCTATGGAAGGTTTTTAATCCCAATGATTCCATGGTTCTACGGAAAGTCTTGTATCCCAACAATTCCACGTCTCTATGAAAGGTTTTTTTATCCCAATGATTCCATGGTTCTCTGAAGGGTCTTTCCCCCCAAAACAATTCCATAATTCTGTGACTGCATGAAGAAACTGGAAGGGAAATATTTATGCAAAGCTGCCGCTCACCTCGCCCCAAATCCCATTTTTCCCCATTTCCCAGATCCCACTTTTCCCCCATTTCCCAGATCCCTCTTTCCCTGTTCCCAAGCCCAGGAGCCTCACGATGTCCATGGCAGTTTTGATTCCGCCCCAAAACTTTGGCAAAGCCCCAAGAAGTGGGAGAGGAATACAGGGAAGAGATGGAACCAGAGGAATTCTCCCAGCCTGGCTTCCCTGGCCAGAATGCACTGCTAATTAACCGGCAGACAAACAGCAGCCCGGGCTCTCATTTGCATAAATCTGCATCGTCAGCCTGGGAGGTAAACAATGGCAGCAGGAGGGGGATTTATCATTCAGTGGGAATTATCAGGGAGGGACCCAAGGTTCTGAGGCAAACCCTGAAATCACAATGCAATTCCCGAGCCTGGGCAGAGCTGAGCTCAGGGTTTGCATTTTCTGGACTCACAGGGAGCCACAAATCAGCCCCAAATCCTCGTATCCAGCCAATCGCTGACCTCTTCCTGTCCCCAGTGAAGGTTTGGAGCACAAAGTGTAAAACTGAAGAATTGGAAGGTTTTTTGCTGGATGGGAAGGAAGCCCCTGGAGGGTTTCCAGGAGATGTGTGGAATGCTGCACTCCCATCCTCAGGAAAGCTCCCTGATCCTGGCTTGGCCTCAGCCACAGAGGGGCTTCCAGGAGATCAGGAGTCAGAGGAATCACTTGGCTCCAGACAACTGCTCCAAGGTCTCTGCCGAGTCAGGATTTTCCAGGAGTTCTTTTCCAGCTCCATGGTCATTATTCAGATTTTCCGGTGCTGTTTTCTCTGTGCAGACTCCAGGCTTTTTTAACTACTTTTTTTTTTCCTCCAAAAAACCTCACCATTGCTGTGGATATTTTTCCCTTAATACTGCAAGGATTAAACAGAAATAATTCTCCTTTTGTGCTTCCTCCCTGCCTGGACGCTGACCTCGGTGCTGAGCTCAGCTGGCCTCAGCTGGGCCTCTTTTCCAGGCCAGGAAAAGGGAATCAATCCCAGCCCTCCATCCTTCTATCCCTGCCCCAGGATGGAGCAGGGGTTGGGAAATCAGGATTTAGGGAAATCAGGAATTATTTGCCCCAGAATACACATCAAACATCCCCTGGCAGAGATGGGACCTGCCTGGATCCAGAGATTCACCTCAAGACTTGGCGGTGCTGTAGAGATTGAATTTCTTTGCCTTCCCAGGGATTTTGTGGGAAATCAGGAATTATTTGCCCCACATCAAATACCCCCTGGCAGAGATGGGACCTGCCTGGACCCAGGGATTCACCTCAGGACTTGGTGGAGAGATTGAATTTCTTTGCGTTTCTTGGGATTTTGTGGGAAATCAGGAATTATTTACCCCTGGATCCACATCAAACATCCCCTGGCAGAGATGGGACCTGCCTGGATCCAGAGATTCACCTCAGGACTTGGTGGTGCTGCAGAGATTGAATTTCTTTGCGTTCCCGGGGATTTTGTGGCAATTCTGGGATAAATGGGCCCAAACAAATCCAAGCTGTGGGAAAGTTCTGGAAAGACCAGAGGGAATTTGCCTCTGTGGGATGCACTGGCGGCCTCATTCCTTGGGAAATCCGTTGCCACAGGAATGGAGGGAATCTCCAGCGCGTTCGAATCCCAAAGAGTTAACGAGCCGAGCAATTAAAAGCCATGCGTTGCATCTTCCTCGAAATCCTTGAAGGACTTCCAAAGGGAAGGAGGGAAGCGCTGGAAGGGCTCTGATCCCCCTCCTTCCCCCGGTGCGGATTTGTGATGTGCGGGAGGCAGATGAGAGAATTCCTGCTCGGCACAGAGCAGGAATGAGAGATTAAATCAACCTGCTCGGCCCCGCTCCCCGTGCTCGCTCGGAGATGCTGAAATATTTATTTAAAGGAGAAGGAGAGGGGGGATGGCAGGAGGGGGAAACACGGAATTAAAATGTTCATTACCTTACATTGCATGTTTAATGGGGACATTGCTCCAGCTGGATAAAGGATTCCCTGCATTTCTTCCATTCTGGGAAAGGCTGGGAACACCTGGGGAGGCCATGAAGAGCTGGGAGTGAGGAACATCTATCCCTAAATCCATCAAATTTTGGCTTTTCCAGGATTATTTCACCCCATGCTGCTGGAGGAGCTGGAGTGGGATTGTTGAGATGGGGTTTGGGATTCTCCAGGGGTTTTTTAATGTTGGGGTGCTCAGAGAGCTCTCAGCTGCCTGTTGGATCCATATTCCCAATTTCCCATGGGGATTCCTCACTTTACCCTGCAACAAAACCACTCCCTGAGCAAAGTCGATGGGTGGGACCCATATTCCCATTTTTCCCCCGGGATTCCTCACTTTGCCCTGGAACAAAAGCAAATTCTCACATCACCTGGAGTTTGTCTCCCCTGCAATTTTTTCCCTGAGCAACCAGGCTGGAAAAGCATCTTACATGGAAATCTTCATGGAATGGGAGAATGGAAGATGCCTTTCCAGGATTATTTCACCCTATGCTGCTGGAGGAGCTGGGGTGGGAATGTTGAGCTGCTGCTGCTGTGGGGTTTGGGATGCTTGGGGGGTTTTTTGGAGCAGAGGGAATGTTGGGGTGCTCAGAGAGCTCTCAGCTCCCTGTTAGATCCATATTCCAAATTTCCCATGGGGATTCCTCGCTTTGCCCTGGAACAAAAGCCAATTCCCACATCACCTGGAGTTTGTCTCCCCTGTAATTTTTTCCTGGAGCAACCAGGCTGGAAAAATGCCTTACATGGAAATCTTCATGGAATGAGAGAATGGAAAATGCCTTTTCCAGGATTATTTCACCCCATGCTGCTGGAGGAGCTGGAGTGGGATTGTTGAGATGGGGTTTGGGATGCTTGGGGGTTTTTTTTGGAATGTTGGGGTACTCAGAGAGCTCTCAGCTGCCTGTTGGATCCATATGCCTAATTTCCCATGGGGATTCCTCACTTTACCCTGCAACAAACCACTCCCTAAGCAAAGTCGATGGGTGGGACCCATATTCCCATTTTTCCCTCGAGATTCCTCAGCTTTGCCCTGGAACAAAAGCAAGTTCCCACATCACTTGGAGTTTGTCTCCCCTGCAATTTTTTCCCTGAGCAACCAGGCTGGAAAAGCATCTTACATGGAAAAATCTTCATGGAATGGGAGAATGGAAGATGTTGAGTGGGTGGATTCTGGGGGAAATAAAGGGGTTTATTCCTAGTGCCAGTTAATGAAATTAGAAAATGGAGAGGAGCTGGGCTGATATCCTACAAGGAAAGATAAAATATGTTGGGAAAAAAAAAAACAACAAACCCAACCAAAAAAGAAAAAAAAGAAGCCCACAATACTGCAGCTCCTTGGAAATGTCAAAATATTGCATTTCCCAGGATGATAAAGATGGAAGAAATAGCTGGGTTTCAGTTTCAAGTGCCACGTCATCGCTCTTCCCCTCTATAATTTTTATTCAAATGGGAAAGTGCCAGGAAGTCGTTCCAGAGGGAATCCAAGGTTTATCCTGGGAAAGGGCCTGGGAACAAGGCTGGGAATGCCACCCCCAGGGGGTGATGCCACTGCTGCCACCCTGGGGCTTCCGTGGGGTTTTGGGGGCAAATCCAGTGGGGTTTTCCAATGTACATCCATTTTCCAGTGTATATCCATGGGTTTTTCCAGTGTACATTCATTTTCCAGTGTGTATCCATGGGTTTTTCCAATGCATATCCATTTATTTTTCTACTCTATAGCCATTTTCCAATGTATAGCCATTTATTTTTCCACTGTATATCCACTTTTCTAGTGTGTATCCATGGGTTTTTCCAGTGTATATCCATTTTTCCAGTGTATATATATTTTCCCAGTGTGTATCTATTTTCCCAGCATGTACCCAGTATATTTTCCCAGTTTACATCCCTTTTTTTGGAGCATATATCTATTTTCCCAGCATGTATCCAGTACATTTTCCCAGTCTGCATTCATTTTTGGAGCATATATCTGGTTTTTCAGTATATATCTATTTTCCAACATGTATCCAGTGTATTTTCCCAGTCTATATCCATTTTCCAGTGTATATCCATTTTCTGAGTAAATATATATTTTCCAGTGTATATCTGTTTTTCCAGCATGTACCCAGTATATTTTTCCAGTCTATATCCACTTTCCAGTGTATATCCATTTTTTGAGCATATATCCATCTGTTTTTCCAGTGTATGTCCATTTTTCCAGTGCATATATATTTTCCCAGTGTATATCCATTTTTTGAGCGTATATATCTATTTTTTGAGCATATATCTATTTTCCCAGCATGTATCCAGTGTATTTTCCTGGTGTATATCCATTTTTTGAGCATATATCCATTTTTGAGCATATATCTATTTTTCCAGTGTATATCTATTTTTCCTGCATGTATCCAGTAGGAGGGTGGAATGAAATGGATGCCCCATTCCCAGTCCACTCTCCCCATTTAACCATGGAAAAAACTCTGGGTGGAAGAACCTGGGGGATGGAAGAACCCGTGGGTGCTGTTGGTGACAAAAAGGGACAACTCCCAGCTCCCAAAGTGCTGTGCCAACCTCAGTTTTTAAATCCAGCATCCCTTTGGAATCAGGCAGATGTTTCCAGGAGATTTCCCAGCACATTTGGAAGCCTGGAGGGATTTTTTTATCTCCTTTTTTTTAATTCCAAGCGTTGTCATAAAAACCTTGGGAGGCAGAGGGTGAAACGGCGACATTTTAACTCCTCTCTTTAGTTCCTAAATGAAAGTCTTTAAATGGGGTCGTTTTGGAATAAACTTCCCAATGTGCATTAAAGGAACAGCTGGAGAAGGGACAGAAGGAATATCAAGTTATTTATTTCTGATTACCTCAGAATTTTGGGATTTATTGGCTGCAAAGGGAAGAATTTTCTCTCTGCCCCTCACAGACCCATCCTGAGCTTCCACCTGGGATGAGTTCTGGAGTTCCTTGGACCCAGCTGACCCTGGGCACATCCTCATTCCCATCCCAAAACCCTTTGGGAGGAAAGGATTCCGTGATTTCTCCAAGGGCTGATTTTCCAGGGCTTCCTAAAGCAGGGAAAGCCAAAACAAACCTCCCCCAGCTAAGAAATTTGGGTATTTTTATCCCTGTTTCCCTCTAATGATGCTTCTCTCCTGATCCTGGGGTGGTGGAGCAGCACCAAGCTCTGAATCCTGGGAATATCAAACATTCAGGAGCAGCTAATGAGGGAGGAAGGGAAAGGAAGTTTTCCCAGGGGAGAGGAGCAGACTTGGGCAGAAAATAAAAATCCCAGAGGGGCTCAGGACTGGGAAAAGGTGGGAAGCGGTCTCTGTCACTCATTCCAGGCCTCCCAGGCTCCATGAAAATCCCAGGGAATGCTGGGTGGGATTTTGAGCCCTCTGCCTTCCCTGAGCCCTGCTTGGGATGTCTGCCTTCTCCAGCAGCAATGTGCAGTCCTCAGCCTTTGGAATAAAGGAATGATCCCAGAAGTGAGGTCAATTATCCCTCAGTGATGTTAATTTGGTGTTTGGGAAGGCAGGAAGTGGTTCCAGGGCTCTGGAATTACACCAAGCATGTGAATAAAAAGCAATTAAAGTTCCTGACCCTACTAATCCATACACAACCTCCCTGCCTCCCACTGTTTTTTCATTATTTTTTTTTTTTTGTGGAATTCCAAGTCATTAAAGACACTAATTCCTCTCTTTTGAGGAGCTGAAGTGGGATGAACCCTCCCTGAACCCTTTGGCATCAGCACAACTCAAAATTCGGGGTTTTACGAGGTTTTACGGGGTTTCCCCATCTCATCCAGTGTCAGGAACAGGAGCCAGCCCTGATCAGGCTTGGAATTAAAAAAATAAAACAGCAGGAATTAAAAATAACACACGAGGAATCAAAAATACATCTCCAACCTGCAAAATCAACCAGGTGAGGAAGGGCAGGGCCGGGCCAGGAGCATCCCAGGGATGCAGAGCCTGAGGAAGCACAGGGTGAATTTTTCATCAAAGGTGGCAGGACCGATGTCTGGGGGGGTTTTATCTTTATCTTTTATCTTTTACCTCTGTTGGAACACCTGGAGCCAGAATGATCCCCTGGAAGGATCCCTCTGCCTGTTCTGGATGATTTATACATCTGGAGAAAGGTAGAGCACGGGTGGGAAGGGCCAGGGAGGATTCTGCTGGTTGGGAACATCCCAGATCTCCTCCGTGTTCTCTGCTCCTCTGTCTCCCCCATCGGAACCATTTCCACCCTTTTCCCCTTGTTTGGGACCCACAAAAGCCCAGGCAGCACCAGGGAGTGAAAGGTGGAAAATCAGGGATTTGTAACCCACAAAACCATCTCCACCCTTATTTCAGGCTGGGAGCATTTCTAATTTGAGATATTCCAAAGTTTGCAGCAGAATTTCCCCTTGTATTTCCATGGGTGCTTCCTGCAGGGATCAATCCCACTTCAGAGAGAAAATCCATGGATACCCAAAGGAGTCCTGAGGCCTTTGGTGGACTCCTGACCATCCCTTGCTCAGGCCTTGGATTCCCAGTGGGAATCCTTGGAAAACCCAAAGCTGGAGTGCAGAGGGACACTCTGCTCCCAAACCCTCCTAAATACCCCCAACCATTCCCATTTACTCCCCCAAAATATCCCTTTTCCCCCCAAAATCCCAACCCCTGAGTACCTCTTTCTCACACCTTGGATTCCCAATGGGAAGCCTCGGAAAATATGAGGCTGGGGAAGAAGAACACTCCACTCTCAATCCTTCCAAACTACCCCCAACCATTCCTATTTATTCCCCTAAAATATCCCTTTTTTCCCCCCAAATCCCCAACCCCTCAACATCCCTTGCTCAGGCCTTGGATTCCCAATGGGAATCCTTGGGAATCCAAAGCTGGAGTACAGAGGGACAAAACTCTCCTAACGACCCCTAACCATTCCCACTCCCCAAAAAACCCTTTTTCCCCCCAAAATCCCATCCCTGATCTTGTGGAATTGTTCTGAGCTCCCTCCTTGCTGCCCCTCCAGCCCAGTGGGACCAGGAGGAGCTTTCCCAACTCCGCTTTTCCCTTTCAAAGCAAGGATATCATTCCCAAGGAGGCGGACACGGCGCAGGGAAGGAGCGGAGCACAAAGGCTGTCACTCGACCGCAGCAGAATGGGGCCAGCAGCGGTGGCAGCTGAATTTCCTGAGCAACAAAGCTCCCGTTTTCATGCAAATATCCCCGAGAAATGAAATCCCGGCGAAGAGAAAGGCAGATAATGTGTTATATAAGCAGAATTATCTCGGCACAGACGGATTCTTCCAAGGGTTTGGGGTTTATCCGTGTTTTTTTTGTATTTATTTTGGAGCCCTCGGCGCCTCGATTGGGGCCGGGGAGGGGATGGCAGAGCAGTTTTATCAGCCACAAAGCCCCTCTGGATTGAGAGGTGGATGTGGATAAAACTCAGGAAAAGATTCCATGCCTCGATAGCGCGGCCTCGCTTCCCGCAGGATCCCGGAGCGCTTGGCAAACATCCATTAATGAGGCCTCAGAGGAACTCCCAGCCCTGCAATTTTGGAGATGAAGGCTCCGATCCAGCAGGAAGGCAAACGGGATTGGGATGAGCCAGGAGCTGAACTCGGCTCCTCATCCCTCTCAGCCATTCCATCCCTGCAGAGGCAACCAGGAAAAGCAGGAATTTTTACCTGGATTTTGTCAGGATGCTCCAGCAGTGCTGCTCTGGGAGATGATTCCAGCTCTGGGAAACATGGGGCCCATTTATGGATCCATCCCAGCAGCTCCCAGCTCTTTCTCCCTCCAGTTCCCACTCTTCTTAAGGATTTTATGCATTTTTGGGGAGATTTGCAGCAAAACCAGCCCCATTTGTGGGTACCCCGAGTCAGGACTGCCCAGTGGAATCCCTGCAGAGGCAGCCAGGAAAAGCAGGAATTTTCATCCGGATTTTGTCAGCATGCTCCATCACTGCTGCCCTGTGGGGTGATTCCAGCTCTGGGAAAAGTGGGGCCCGTCCATGGATCCATCCCAGCAGCTCCCAGCTCCTTCTCCCTCCAGTTCCTATTTTCCTTAACGTTTTTATGCATTTGAGGAGATTTGGGTTCATCACTCTTGTGTCCCTCCTGGCTCTTCCTGGCATCCCATGCTCATGGAATTCATTCCTACCCAGGCAGGGTTGGAATTTGAACAGATCCCATCTGATTTAGGATTTAGAGCTGCTTCCTGCTGATCCCATGCATCTGGTACTGTGTACAAAAACACTCAGTATGCCAGGAAAACATCCTGGGATGAAGATTCAGGATCATCCCCAGGCTTTTCCCCTCATTCCCACCAGGAAACCCATCCCACTGATCCCAGGAGGAGAAGCTGCATTCCTGGCGTGGGAGTGTCACCGTCCAACCCCTCAAATTTCGATTTCAAAGAAAGGTGATCCCATGGATCCTGGTACTGGGTACAGGACCCTCAGCATGCCCGGGATGCAAAAACTGGGCACAAAACCCCTCAGCACGCCAGGAAAACATCCTGAGATGAGGATTCAGGATCATCTCCAGGCTTTTCCCCTCATTCCCACCAGGAAACCCATCCCAGGAGAAGCCGCATTCCCAGAGTGGGGGTGTCACCATACAACCCCTCAAATTTCGATTTCAAAGAAAGGCCGGCGAAAAAATCTGAAATTTTACCGCGTTCCCGCTGCAAAGCCACTCCGGGCTGGAAAATAGGCCAATTTCCACCTTATCTGCTGCCTCCAGCTGGGATGTGAAAAGCTCCGAGGAAAAAAAGCCCATCTCGGCTTTATCTCCTCACCGCAAAGTTTAATTATCCGTGGCTGTTCCGCCGCATTGTGGCCGTGCCCGCGCGGGGACAGCGGTGGTGACAGGGGCTGGGACAGCCACAGATGGCACCTCCCAGGCGGTAATACCTGGATTTTTCCAGCTGGGATGGGTCAGGCAGGAATATTTCTCCTTTTTCTTGCTTTTTTTTTTTTTAATTTTATTTTATATATATTTATATATATCTGCCGTCTGTGTCGGGGAGCTGGAATTTCTCAGCTCGCGCTCATTCCGTGCCCACGTGCGCGGGACCTGTGTGGGATCCGTGAGGAGCCGCGGTGTCCATCAATTATTTATAGCAGGAACGGCTTCATTTTGCTCCTCGTTTATTCCCCATTAGCTCCGTGGTAAATACAGGGAGAAACAAACCAGGGATGGAGGCACCGAGGAACTCCAGGAATAAATCCGCCGAGGAGGGGGCAAATGTTAGGGGATGGGGAAGGGCTGGGAGTTGGAGGGAATAAAAAGCTTTAATCTAAGAAGGGTTTAAATACTCTTCTAAATGTCAGCTCCTTAATAGCTTGTCCTGAGTCCCGGCGTGCTGGGAAATGGAAATGATGGAGAGATCCCGTTCCCGTTCCCAACAGGAGCTTTCCCCATTTCCATCTCCTCTCCCTGATCACTCCAATTGCATTTAATTCATCAATTTCTGTTTGGGTGGGGGCTTTTTTTTTTACTTCCTTCTCCACCCTTCCCCTCTTCCTCTCATTTTCCCTCTGGGGTTCAGCCAGAAATTAAATTCTTGCCTTGGGAAGATTTGGGGAGCAATAGGGGGTCATGGTTTTTTATTTTAACACCCCCCTGCTTTGGAGGATTGGGATGTTGGATTAATGGAATATTTAATGCAAGAAGAGGGAGGGAAAGGAGGAATTTTGCTAATGGATTTCAATTCCAAACCCCTCAGCCCTGAGGGCCCTTCCAGAAAAATGAGGGCAGTGCTGGAGCCTGGGAGAGATGTTTGGACCTCCCAGGGTGGGGGTGAAAGGGACAGAAATTCCACAAAAAAGCAAGGAAAAGCCAAACTGGTGCACTGGGTTTGGAGGGGGTGCTCAGGTGGATGTGACATGCCCAGGATTTCTCCCACCGAGCAGGAATTTGGGATTCCCAGCCATTGGGATCCGGCTGGTTTGGTTTATTTCCCTTTTTTCCCTGTTTTATTTCCCTTTTTTCCCCTCTGCAGGCTGGAATTCCCTCCCTGGCTCCAAGGCGTTCTTTTGTTCGTGTTTATTTATCAAGGACACTGTGGTTTAGGGGAAAAAAAAAAATCCAAAATCCACAGAAGTTGAAAGGCAGAGAGATCAAGATCCGTCATTTTAGGAGAAAACCAACAGTGACTGCAGCGATTCCCAGGAGGATCGGAGCTGTCACCGCTGTCACTTCCTGCTAAACAGCCCTCCAAGAGCATTTGCATGGAAAACACATTTACATGGAAAAGCCATCGCCTCTCCGAGCAGGGGAATCCTGCTGGCAAACAGAATTCCGGGATGGAACTGGCTGGGAGGGATCTTCAGCTCATCCCACCCCTGCCATGGGGACACCTTCCACCATCCTGGGTTATCCCAGCCTGGCCTTGGGCACTCCCAGGGATCCAGGGGCAGCCCCAGCTTCTCTGGGAATTCCATCCCAGCCCCTCCCCACCCTCACAGCCAGAAATTCCTTCCCAAATCTTATCAAATCTCCCCTTCACCAATCCAAAGCCATTCCCTGTGTCCTGTCCCTCCTTCCCTTGTCCCAAATCCTCTCCAGCTCTCCTGGAGCCCCTCCAGGCTCTGGAAGGCACTCCAAGATTTCCTTGCATCCTTCCCTTTTCCCACCTTTCCTTCAACACTCCCAGGGATCCAGGGGCAGCCACAGTTGCTCTGGGAATTCCAGCCCAGTTCCTCCCCATCCTCATAGCCAGGAATTCCTTCCCAAAATCCCACCCCAATCTCCCCTTTTCCAGTGGGAAGCCATTCCCTGTGTCCTGTCCCTCCATCCCTTGTCCCAAATCCTCTCCAGCTCTCCTAGAGCCCCTCCTGGCTCTGGAAGGGGCTCCAAGATTTGCTTGGATCCTCCCCCTTTTCCCACCTTTCCTTGGACGCTCCCAGGGATTCACAGCATTTCTGGAAATTCCATCCCAGTCCCTCCTCACCCTCCCAGCCTGGAATTCCTTCCCAAATCCCATCAAATTTCCCCTTTTCCAGTGGGAAGCCATTCCCTCTGTCCTGCCCTGCCATCCCTTGTCCCAAATCCCTCTGCAGCTCTCCTGGAGCCCCTGGGAGGGGCTCTGAGCTCTCCATGGATCCTTCCCCTCTCCAGCTGAACATTCCCAGCCCTCCCAGAATCCAGAGGGGCTCCAGCCCTCTGATCCCTCCATCCAATATCTCCAGCTCCTTCCCAGGATGGGATCCTAGAGCAGCACAATCCAAAGTGAATTTTGGGGCCAGTCCAGCCTTTTCCAATGGAACAGGACCTTCCTTCCAGCCTTTCCCAGCAGTGAGAGCTGCAGGAGCTGAGGCTGAGCTCCTCCTCCCATCCCTGCCAGCCTCAGGCAGGGTTTGGCATCCTCTGGGAACAGCCAATTCTCCTTTCCCTGGTCCCACAAACTGGGAATGTGGCTCCAACTATTTGAGACATCCTGCTCCTAATTCCAAGGCAGATCCTTCTCCTTCAGGACAGGGTTTGGATCCTTGTTTGGGAATCAAGAGATGAGATCAGTGCCGAGGCTGGGAGGGATGGAAATCCCAACATTCACAACCACAAAATGGGATTTCCCAAAGCAACTCTCATCCCTGTTCCCAACAATCCCATCTCCACGGCCCTGAGGAGGCTCTCCAGCCCCAGACCATCAGGATTTTAATCTCCCTGAAATCCATTCCCAGCCATTCTTTGGGATTCTCCTCCAGGCTCTGCTTTGGGATGATCAGCTCCAGACCATCTGGATTTTAATCTCCCTGAAATCCATTCCCAGCCATTCTTTGGGATTCTCCTCCAGGCCCTGCTTTGGGATGATTGAACTCCAGCTTCACCCTGAGGCTTTTGTCAAATTAAATTGCAGCTTTATGGGATTAAATCTATTTATTTTATAGAAATATGGGGTGGGGAAAGCTCAGCTTAGTTCCTTGGAGAGAAAACTCTGCCAGGTGAGGGAATTTGGAGCACCTGGACCAATTTTGGTGGATTTTAAAGCAAAAGGAGCAGTGCCCAGCCTGGATGTCTGGAAAATTAAACCAACCAAGCTCTGGTTGAAATAAAACCTGACCTGGTCATTAATCCTGGGATCCATTTCCAAAGGTCAGGTGCTGATTTAAAAACAACCTCGCTCCATCCCTGGGCAGTTGGGAATTCCTGGGGGAATTTCCATGGCCATCATTAGGTAAAATGTCAGGTTCAGCGTGGGAAGCGGCAACTTCTGGCCTTAAAAATGACAAATTTGGGCAATTTCAACCAATTCTACTCTGAAACCTGACCTGTTCCACCTCCAGGCACTGCAGCTCTTTGTCCCTCCCAGTTCCAGGGAGGGAAAGGATGGGAAAAGTGGAAAGATGGGAAAATTCTGTCAGTGGCAGAGCGGGGATAGCCCAGCCACCAAGAGGGGACAGAATGTCCCACAGAGCTGGGATGAGCTCAGTGACACAAGGAGGGGGCTCAGCTCCTCCCTTGCAAGGCTGGGATTAAAATCCAGCTTTTCACAGCACAGTTCAGGCAGGGTTTTGTTGCTCCAAGCTCTGGGTGCTCCCAGATTTTTTTCCATATGCTGGGAAAAATGAATAATGAAGTGTTGGTTTGGGCATCTTGGACACAATTAGGGGTGAAAACAGCTCCTTGCACTTGGGGGCTGCTCCCAAACGATCCCAAACCCTCCTTTTCCTCAGGAAATCATTTGGGAATTGTTTAGAAGGATAAATCAGGAGTTAATTCAATCAGGGAGGGAGGCTCAGGCAGGGAGGGATTTGGGATGTAAAACTGAGAGATTCCAGCTCCACTTTGTCCCTTCCCCATGATCCAGGGAGAAATTTCCATCTGGCCAAGGAATTCTGTGTCACTCCAGAGCACACAAATGATCCCAAAGGCCCTGGGGGAGTCAGGCTGGCAGATGTTGGAGCAGATTTCCAAGGAGCTGCAGGGGGATGCACTGGAAGCTCTTCCCTGGTGGAGACGGAAAATGGGGAAAAATCCCTGGGAATGTGGTTGGGTCAGAGGGTCTGACTGGGCAAATCAGCAAAATTCCAGGGCCAAATCCTGGCCCAGGAAAACGTGGGAGGGTTTAGTGCAGAGTGAGCTGCTTGGGTTCCTACCAACCTTGGAAAAGACCCAGGATGAGCCACAGGATCATGGAATGATTTGGGTGGGAAGGACCTTAAAATTCATCTCATTCCATGCCCTGCTATGGACAGGGACATCTCCCACCGTCCCATGTTGCTCCAAGCCCTTCCTTGGTAAAATCCAACATGAAAACCACCCCAAGAAATTTCCTGGATTTGTGGAAGATGTGTAATTTCATCCTACCTGGGACCTTTTCATCTCAAATTTTTTTGGGGCTAAAACCCCACCATAAAATCCCAAAAACATCAAAGTTCATCTTCTTCTACACCATTCCTCGGACAGGGACACCTCCCACCATTCCAGGTTGCTCCAAACCCTTCCTTGGTAAAATCCAACTTGAAAACCACCCTAAGAAATTTCCTGGATTTGTGGAAGATGTGTAACATCATTCCACCTGGGACATTTTCATCCCAAATTTTTTTGAGGCTAAAAACCCATCGTAAAATCCCAAAACCCTCAAAGTTCATCTTCTTCTACCCCATTCCTTGGACAGGAGCATCTCCCACTATCCCAAGGTGCTCCAAGTCATTCTGGGGTTAAATCCAAGGAGAAAACCATCCCAAGAAATTCCCTGAATTTGTGGACAATGTGTAACTTCATCTCAACAAAAACATCCATGGAAAAGCTGAAATCTGATGGATGAGGGCCTCTGTCCTGTTGGAATCAATAATTCCCCGTTTTCCTCCCGTCTTTTGGCACACCAGGTTGTCCCCACTCCACGTTTGGCACCAGATTTCCTTCCTCCAGGAGAAAATCCCATTATTTCCATGTATTTAATCACAGAAACTCTTCCCTGATTAACGTTCGGAGTCCTTGGGGAAGGAGGGAGTGAAAAAGAGAAGGAAAACAACCCAGAATTGGCGCCAGCAGCCAAACAAGGAAAGGATGATGGATAAGGAAAGGCAGGAGAGGGAATTGGGCTCTTCCCTTCTCCAGCAGCCCCACAGATCCCATTCCTCCGTTCCCTGTGAATTCCCAGCCTCTGGCAGGGGGTTTCCCAATATTAATTAACTTTATTTATCGCTGCTGGCAGAGTGGCTCCTGCAGTAAATCAAGCAATTAAAGCCTCGGGATTGCCCTGGGAAGGGAAGGATCCAGGTGCCAGGGAGGATTTGTTTTCTGCTTCATGTTTTATTCACACGCTCTCCGCTGCTTCTGTCCGGAGTGGAGGAATTCAAATTCGGCATTTGGCAGCGAAAAATGCCAAGGAAAAGGGGAAAAGGCTCCCCAAAATCTCCCACAGCTTTGACCAAAAAAAGAAGTCATGGCACCAGGGTGAGGCTTGGATTTGGCTCCCCAAAATCTCTCTCAGCCTTGGCCAAAAAAAAAAAAAGGATTCATGGCACCAGGGCAAGGCTTGGAGAAGATAAAGCTTCTCAGTTGGTCCTGCTGGTGAAGTTAAAAGCTGAAAAAGCTGTAAAAAATATCTTTTTAATGAAATTAATTTCATTGAATTTATGAATGATGAAATTTATTAGTTACATATTGTTTCTAAATTTTAAAATTATTATTTATTATATTTATTATAATTTATTTATTATTTATTATATTTATTTATTATTATTATTTATTGTTTCTAAAATGTAAATTTACTCCTTAGGAATTATGTTTTCTGCTTCGAGATTCTGAAATGGAAACTGAATTGTTTTAAATAAGAAGCTAAAAAGGAGCAAATGGAAAAAGGAACTATAAACCGTTAAAGCTGCTCCTGCCTGTGTTCAGTCCTGGTTGTTTTTCCACAAAATTATGGAATTTGGAGGCTGGAAAAGACCCCCAGGACCATCATTTTTCCTTCTGGGGGTGCCAGGGACACCCCACGGGCTCTGGAGATGGGGAGAACCCGGAGCTCGCCTGGGGAGGCTTCGGCTGCTCCGAGGGATTTGTTGGCAGCAGGTCCGGATTTAATTGAATGTGGTGAGAAGAAAACACCGGGAAGAAACGAGAGGAAAAGCCCGAGTGGGATCCGAGGGAGACTCTTGGCTCCTCGCAGCGCTCACACTTCGCTGCTAATTACGGGGAAAAAGCAGCAATCCCTGGGGGAAGTGGCGAGGGAGCGGCTCCAAACCCTCAGCGAGAGTGGGAAACGTTCCCTGCTTTCAGGATTGTTCTTTTCTTTAATTTTAACTTTTTTTTTTCCCCAATTTTAACCATTTTTTTGGGGTCTGATTTCTGCAGCCTGGGAGGTCCATTTTGCTTGGAGCATGGCTGGGATGAGGAGATGACGGAAAAAAGGGGAGCAGTGAGGATTTTGTGACTCTCCACAAGTCCCTGACAGGAGGGGTCGGGCTCAGCTCCCAAGGGGACACAGGATCCTCCTAATCTTTCTGAACATCCCAAATAAATTCCAACCCCCAGAGCTCTCTCAGGCTCTCTCCCAGTGCTCCAGACCTCTTCCAGAAGTTGGAAAAACAGCATTTCCAAAGATGTTTCCATGGGAAGGTCTTAACCTTAAAAAAAACTAGAAATCTTCAATTTCTAGTCAACATTGAGTCGATTTTTTCATCCAGTTCTTGCATTTTTTTCCTCTCCCAAATTCTCAGTTATAATCCCAAAATTTCATTCCTGATGATCGTGTTCCAAACAAATACGGGGAAAAAAGCAGAGCAAAAACCTGGTGTGAAAATGAAAGATGTTGTGGGAAGAGGTAAAATCTCCAAGCACAGCAGAATTCCCAGAGGGCGTTGACACCCCGGGAAGCAGCTTTTCCAATGGGTTGGAAATGTGGTTTTCCTTCGTTAAAAATCGATAATTAGGCACCCCTGGGTGATAATTGCCCTCGTTTATTCCTGCATTTGGGAAGGGTGGGTGAGGCCATTGCTGTCTCCATGGGGAATTCTCAGATTTTGGGGCAGGGAAGGGAACAGTTCCAGCAGAAAATAGGGATGAGCATCCCAAAGATTCGAGCGTCCCAAATTTTTGAGTATCCCAAAGGTTCAAGCAAACCAAAGGTTTAGGCATCCCAAAGGTTTGAGCATTCCAAAGGTTTGAGTATCCCAAAGGTATGGGCATCCCAAAGATTCAAGCATCGCAAAGGTTTGGGCATCTCAAAGGTTTGAGTATCCCAAAGGTTTGAGTATCTCAAAGGTTTGAGCATCCCAAAGGTTCTGCAGGCAGGACTAAGTGCAGAGGAGAATTTGGGATCCTCCTGCTCCTTGGATCTGATCCAGACAGCTCCAAAATCAAGGGAGGGAGAAGGAATAGGCACGGTTTTTGCAAAGCCGAGCTTGGCCGAGCTGCTGAAACCCAAACCAGGAGATTTTCGCTAGAAACCAGGAAGATCCATGTCAGGCCGAGCTTTTTATTCTGATTTATTTGCTGCTGGAATTCTTGACGAATCCGAGGCTGCCCAGCAATTAAATTACATTTAATTGAATTAGATCAGAGCTGAGGGGAGCTTCCCTCTCCCTCCACGATGCCAGGGAAAGAAAAATGAAACATTTCAAGGGAAAAACACGGCTTTGGCTTGAAAAAGGGAGGGGGGGAAAGGGCGAATTTATCCCAATGAAGAAAGGGAAATGTAATGAATTCCCATCGAGCAGGAAGCCTGGAGAGAGAATCCGAAGTTGGGGGATTCATTGAGGCCATAATTGCCCCGTGTTTATTGATTTTCCAGAGATAACAAAACAAATGTTTGTGCAGATTGGGCTCCGTTTATTCCATTTATTTCCCCGCGGAGCTGATGTTTCTCTCTTAGGAAAAAAACCAACAAACAATAACAAAAACCAACAAAAAACAAAACCAAAAACGCTCTTAAATTCATTGTTGTTTTTCTGAACTGGTTATTAAATTATTGCCGGATCCCCCTGGCTCCATCTTCTTCAAATTGGTTTGTTTGGAAGGAGCTTCCACTTTGCAGCAGTTTATGGAGCAGCTTTTTATTTTTCCCCCCTTAATTGTTGGCATTAAAGGAGCAGGATCTGGCTCTGCCTGGTGGAATTCCAGAATCCTGGAATGGTTTGGGTTGGGAGGGGTTTAAACCCCATCCAGTTCCAGCCATGACACCTTCCACAGGACTGGATTGATCCAAGCTGGCCTTGGACACTCCCAGGGATCCCAGGGCAGCCACAACTCCTCTGGGAATTCCATCCCAGCCCCTCCTCACCCTCCCAGCCAGGAATTCCTTCCAAAAATCCCACCAAATCTCCCCTTTTCCAATCCAAATTCATTCCCTGTGTCCTGTCCCTCCATCATTTACCCCAAATCCCTCTGCAACATTCCTGGAGCCCCTGGGAGGGGCTCTGAGCTCTCCATGGATCCTTCCCTTCTCCAGCTGAACATTCCCAGCCCTCCCAGAATCCAGAGGGGCTCCAGCCCTGGAGAAGCTCCGTGTTCTCCTCTGGATTCCTCCAGCAACTCCAGGGCCTTCTGCTGCTGGTGGCCGTGGAGCTGCAGGCTGGAACTCCAGCTGATAACTCCAGCTGATAACTCCAGTTGATAATTCCAGCTGATAACTCCAGTTTATAACTCTATGTGATCATTCCAGCTGATAACTTCATCTGATAACTCCAGCTGATAATTCTATCTGATAATTCCAGTTTATAACTCTATCTGATAATTCTAGCTGATAACTCTAGCTAATAATTCCAGCTGATAATTCCAGCTGATAACTCCATCTGATATCTCCAGCTGATAACTCCCTCTGATAATTCCAGCTAATAACTCCAGCTGATAATTCCAGTTGATAACCCCATCTGATAATTCCATCTGATAATCCCAGTTTATAACTATCTGGTAATTCGAGTTGATAATTCTATCTGATAATTCCAGTTGATAACTCTATCTGATAATTCCAGCTGATTACTCCATCTGATAACTCCAGTTGATAATTCCAGCTGATAACTCCATCTGATAACACCCCAGGCCCCCCAAGCCCCCCAAACGCTGTCCCTTTTCCCTGCGGAGAACCGGGACAGAGCCGGGAATGAGCTGTCCATGGTACCCGGTCCTTGCAAAGCTCATCCCGGAGCTTTGGCTAACCCCGAGCATTCCCAGCCTTTCCCTGGATCACCAAAACCTCGCTTTAATCACAGCTCAGGCCCCACCGTCGGTGCTGCAGCAACACTTCCAGCTCTGATTGATTGGGATTTAAGTCCTGATTTTCTCTCCCAGCATAATCAGGCCTGGATGGGGAGATTTTGCCGGTGACAATTAAAATAATGAAAATGAACTTTAAGTGACATTCAAACACCGTCACCTGCTCCCGGCTCCGCTCTCCCCCCGCCCCGGCATCCCGGGAGCTGCAATTTGGAGCATCATTCACCGCAGGCTGATTGCAGCTGCATGCATTCAGCTCCATCCGTGGAGCTCGAATCCTGCAGCAGCCTGAAAAGAAGCTGGGGAAAAAAAAATAAATAAAAGGAATTTTCAGGTGTCAGGACCTGCCCCTGCACTGGATTTCCAGGAAAACTCATTGCTGGGATGCTCACAAAAAACCGGAGCGGGTTCTGGAGAGGTTTCTTGGTGTTTAGGGTTGGGGATGAGCTCATGGTGTTTGTGGGGCAGAATTGTGAGTGTTTATTGATTCCCAGATCGCTATATTCTGATGCATCCAGACGACTGCAATCTATGGAATTACTCATGTGGACATGGTCAGGGGCTGCTCCAGAGCCTTGGCTTATCCATCCTGCTGGATAAATCCCAGCCCAGCAAGGCCCAGCTCCTCCTGCTCCGTTTGTTGGAGTTTCGAGGCTTCCACCTCATCTTGGATGTGAATTCCCACCCCTCACTCAAGGTTCTGGAAAGGGTTTTCTTGGCTCTCCATCACCCCAGCATGGAATTGTTCCTTCCTTGGAAAAAATTCCTCCTTGGAATTGAAAACGCTTCCTCCTTGGAATTGTTTCCTCCTTGAAAACAATTCCTCCTTGGAATTGTTCACTCCTTGAAAGCACTTCTTCCTTGGAATTGTTCCCTCCTGGGAAACAATTCCTCCTTGGAATTGTTCCCTCCTTGAAAACACTTCCTCCTTGGAATTATTCACTCCTTGAAAACACTTCTTCCTTGGAATTGTTCACTCCTGGGAAACAATTCCTCCTTGGAATTGTTTCCTCCTTGAAAGCACTTCCTCCTTGGAATTGTTCCCTCCTGGAAAACAATTTCTCCTTGGAATTGTTTCCTCCTGGCCTTGGCAGCTCCTGTGAGGAATTCAAAGGGGGTCAGGGAAGGGGTTCTGGTTCTCCAGCACAGGGAAATCTGTGAGTACTGGAAAAAATGGGGTGGAAATCCCTCAGCCCCCCATCCCACCCCATTCCAGAGCTTTTTGGGAAGGGTTTTCCTCTCCAAAGCAGCTGCAGCCGCCCTGGCACCGGGATCTCCCAGGCTTGGCTGCCTCCTCCACGGAATCAGCTCCAGGCTGGGATCTTGCTCCTGTGTTTTGCTCCAGGAAAGGAAAGCAAATCCTGCCATCCATGCCCGTCACTCCAACCCTCCCAACACCTCCCAGGCTGGCAGGGATGCCAGCGTTGGGAGTTTTCCCTCTGCCTCCCTCAGATCCCAGGTTTTCCCCCGAGGTGGCGGCGCGTGCACCTCGTTGATAAGGAGGGGTTGGGAGCGGCTTTCCCGAGCCAGGGATCGGTGCCAGGAGAGCTCTGCCGAGGGATTGAGGGGGTTGGGGGTGGCTGAAAAAGCTGGGAGAGGTGGGAATGTTCACCTGGAGAAGGGAGGGATCCAGGGAGACCTCAGAGCCCCTTCCAGGTCCTAAAGGGTCTCCAGGAGAGCTGGAGAGGGACTGGGGACAAGGGATGGAGGGACGGGACACAGGGAATGGCTTCCCACAGAGATTCGGGTGGGATTTTTGGAAGGAATGAGCGTGGGGAGGGGCTGGGATGGAATTCCCAGAGCAGCTGTGGCTGCCCCTGGATCCCTGGAAGTGCCCAAGGGAGAAGAGAAAGCTCCAAGGAGAGCTCCAGGGAGAGCTGAAGGGGCTCCAGGAGAGCTGGAGAGGGACTGGGGACAAGGCATGGAGGGACAGGACACAGGAAATGCTTCCCACTGGAAAAGGGGAGCTTTGATGGGATTTTGGGAAGGAATTCCTGGTTGCGAGGATGGGGAGGGGGCTGGGCTGGAATTCCCAGGAAAGCTGTGACTGCTCTTCTGCTCTTGGATCCCTGGAGGTGTCCAAGGCCAGGTTGGGATAACCTGGGACAGTGGGAGATGTCCCTGGGCATGGCAGGGGTGGCACTGGCTGATCTTTAATGTTGTTTCCCACCCATTGTGGGATTCTGGGATTCTCCAATGTCCCAGCAGGAGCAGAACACGACCCAAGCCCCTGTGCCACCTCACAGTGTGGCAGTGACACTGATTTTTCTCAGGGATGTTTTGTCCCCGAGCAGAGCAGCTTTATCTCCAGCTCTGCAGGAGCGCTGGGAGTTGGGAAGGGTTGGGAAGAGCTGCCAGGCAGGAGCTGTCTGGGCTCCCTGGAACGCTCCCATCCATCTGCCAAGGGAGCTGACAAAGCCTTGGCTCGGCTCTTCCCGAGTTTGGAGCCAGGAGCTGCGAGAACAGGAGAGCCCCGGGAGTGCCACCAGTCCCAGCGGATTGCTGGGAGCTGGCAAAGCTCAGGTGTCGCAGACTTCTTTTATGGAAAATCCTTTCCTTAAGATTTTTCCTCCTGAGAAGCTGGGAGGCCTCAGGAACAAAATGTAAACATTGATTATCTGC
>JAWWMS010000084.1:2920763-2930789 GCA_035048045.1 Chlorospingus semifuscus
GGGATGGGATGGGAGGGGATGGGATTGGATGGGATGGGATGGGATGGGATGGGATGGGATGGGATGGGATGGGATGGGATGCGATGGGATGGGGTGGGATGGGATGGGATAGGACGGGATCCATGGGATGGGGTGGGATGGGATGGGATCCATGAGATGGGCTCCATGGGATAGGATGGGATTCATGGGATGGGGGAATTTGGGGTGGAGTGAGGGATGGGTTGTGGGAATTTGGGATGGGAAGGATCAGGGTAGAGTGAGGAATGGGATGGGATGGGTTTGGATCCATGAGATGGGATGGGATGGGATCCATGGGATAGGATTGGATCCATGGGATGGGATGGGATCCACGGGATGGGATCCATGGGATGGGATGGGATGGGATGGGATCCATGGGATGGGATGGGATGGGATCCATGGGATGGAGGAATTCAGTGTGGATTCTTTGCTGGAGCCAAACCCGCAGCAGGATGTGAAATTCCCATCCAGGTCTCATCCCACCCTCGCTCCAACAATTCTCCTGGAGGAACATTTGGGGTTATTTGGAGCTTTTGAAGGTTTATTAGTTATAAACAGGTTTGGAATTGCATTCCCAGGATTTAATTGTCTCCTTCCCGGCACCAGCAGATGGGAGCTGCTGCCTTTATGGGCATCCCGCTGCTGGAAAATCCCCTTCTCCTGGCAAGGGACAATGATCCGTGTCCCTCTGGAGTGGCAGCAGGGACAGGAGGGGATCCGGGGAATGAAGCACTAAAACCACCCCATAAACCCCATCCCCATCATTAATGAAAAGTTGTGATTTTCCAATGAAAACCCTGGAATGGGGCCTGGGGGTGGCCTTGGGTTTATGAACATCCAGGAGAATCCATGGATCCGTAATTCTGTCCATCCTCATGGAGGAAAACTCGGCTGGATTTGTATTTTTAGCCCAAAAATTGATTTTTAAAATAATTTTTCCCATTAATTTAATATTGTCAGGTCTGTCTCAAAGTTTTGACAAATCCATGTCCTGATTTCCCATGATTTTGGGAAGAATCATACCAGTTTTGTCATCCTTCAGCTCCCAAATTTTCCTCCTCTTCCTCCTTTTCTTCCTCCTCCTCTCCCACACCTTTCCAAGTTCCAATGCAACAAAAACCCCCACTCGGAAAAAAAAATCAGATTTTTCCTTAAAAACCCCCAACCCTGCAACTCCTTGAATTCCCAGCCACTAATTCCATTAATTATGTTATGATGCAATTAAGCATTTCATTTCCTGCCTATTAGAGCCTCAATTATTAATTAATAATTACAGATCATTAACTGATAATGTTCTCTTGGCAGCTGAATTATTCATCTCCCACGACGGAGTTTTTTTTCCTTGACATTTCTCTCTCATTTTTTCCTCGGAATTTGGACGTTTCCCAGCTCTGGGAAAAACCAAAACTTTTGGAAATCTTCATAAAACCAGGAGGGAATCAGCTCATTCCAGGGAATCTTCCCTGATCCAGGGAGTTCCTCATCCCCCAGGTGGAGGTGAAGAAGTGGCTGCTCCAAGGGGTCCCCAAATCCATAAATTTTGGGAGCAGTGGGGTCATAAACCTTGGGAAAGAGGAATTCCAGAGCATTCCAGGGCCAGGGAAAGGTGGGAGGAAACATCTGGAGTCTTGGAGAACTTCAGGGCCAAGAAAAGTTGGAGAAGGACATCTGGGAATCCTGGAAAATTCCAGGGCAAGGAAAAGGTGGGAGAAGGACACCAGGAATCCTGGAGAACTCCAGGGGCAGGAGAAGGTGGAGACACTGGGAATTCTGGAGCACTCAGGGATCAGGGGAAAGTGGAAGAGGGACATCTGGAATTATGGAAAATTCCAGGGCCAGGAAAAGGTGGGAGAAGGACACCAGGAATCTTGGAGAACTCTGGGATCAGGAAAAGGTGGAGACATTTGGAATTCTGGGGCACTCAGGTATCATGGGAAAGTGGGATGACCCTTGGAATCCTGGGGCTTTCCAGGATTAGGAAAAACTGGGAGAAGGACCCCTGGAATTCTGGAGAACTTCAGGGCCGGGAAAAGGTGGGAGAAGGACACTGGAAATCCTGGAACATTCCCAGGTCAGGAAAAGGTGGGAGAAGGAAACTGGAAATCCTGGAGGACTGCAGGGATGGGAAAAGGTGGAAGAAGGACATCAGGAATTCTGGAGCACTCCCAGGTCAGGAAAAAGCGGGAGCAGGACCTGTGGAATCCTGGAGCAGTCAGTGGCCTGCAGGACACCCGGAATTCTTCCCACGGGTACATCCCTGCATTCACCATCCCCTTTTCCCCCACAATCCCCATTTCCCCATCTGACATTCCCACTCAGAATTGGAGACGCTGCTTCCACAAACCCCAAGCAGGGAAATGTTTATTTATTTATAAGATAAACAGGGAAGAGGCAATTTTTGCAATTTTTTGGGAAAACAAAGGAACAAACCAAGCAGCTCGGGGGCCTTATCAGCGCTGAGCTCTCCTTATCTGCTCCAGAATCTCCATAATTTCCTCCGCTTCCCCTCAGAATGTTTGTGGCTCCGGCATTGTTTGAAGGTTGTTTACAACAATTATGGAAGGAGGGAGGAAAATTCCATAAGTGGACATAAATTCCCAAAAAACAGACACTGAAAAATCAAAAATCAGGAGCGGGTTCCTGAATCCGTTTTCCTTCTGGAAGCATCCAAAGAGGATGAACAATGGGATGTCGGGGAAGAGGAGAAAATCCGTGGGCAAAATGTGGTGGGAGAGGGATGGGAACGGGGATTTCTGAGGGTGCAGGATGGGTTTGGAGGGTTTAGGATGGATTGAGGGGGATGCAGGATGGTTTTGAGAATTTAGGATGATTTTTCAGGATGCAGGATGGTTTTGGAGGATTTAGGATATTTCTTGGGGATGCAGGATGGTTTTTGGGGATGTAGGATGGTTTTGGAGGATTTAGGATGGATTGAGGGGGGTGCAGGATGGTTTTGAGAATTTAGGATAATTTTTGAGGATGCAGGATGGTTTTGGAGAATTTAGGATGGTTTTGGGTGATGTAGGATGGTTTTGGAGGATTAAGAATAGTTTTGGAGGATTTAGGATGGGGTTTGGGGATGCAGGATGGTTTTGGAGGACTTAGGATGGTTTCTGGAGAATTTAGGATGGTTTGCGGGGATTTAGGATGGTTTTGGGGAATTTAGGATGGTTTGAGAAGCATTCTGTGCCTCCCCAGGATGAGTTTTGGGACTGGGAGGGACCAGGGGATTTTGGGAAGCCGCAGCCCCTTCCAGGCCCTCCTTTAAACCACCTTCAAAGAGAATTGCCAGGAACCCAGGGTGCAGCTCCAGGGGTGGATTCTCCTTCTCCCGTTCCCCTGAGCTGCAGCCGGGGAATTCAGGAGCTGAAGACAGAAGAAGGGGATTTTTTTCCCCCTTTTTTTAAATTTAAATGAAGTTTTCTGAGTCACTGCCGGCCCTTATCAGCTCTTCCCACTTCCCGAGGATCCCATTCCCTTCCCCGTCCTCTGCCAGCTCCAGCCCGGATCTGAGGAGCTCTTCATTATCGGCTCTGCCTCCTGATAAGCTCCTGTTTATCAATTCCCTTCCCCTCCCAGAGATCTCCATTTGCTCTGCTGAGTTTTCTTTTGTTCCTTCCGATTTTTAATTTATTTATTTCACTTTAAACCCGCAGATAAGGGAATTTTCCTCCTTCCCTGGCTCCCTTCCAGCCCGGCCCCTCTCGGCTCTGCTCCCTCCCATCCAGCCGCGCTCCCAGCCCCGGCGTCACCTCGGGATGGGATTTTTGGGGTGGTTTTGAGGAATTTCCCCACTTGGAGAAGATCTGTGGGGTGTTTCCCCACCCCGACCTCCAGACCTGGGTGGGAATTTCACATTCCAAGGGGTGCAGAAGGATTCTGGAGGGTGCAGGAGGATTCTGGGGGGTCCAGAGGGAATCAGGAGGATTCTGGGGGGTGCAGGGAAATCCAGGAAGATGCTGCAGGAAGCAGAAGGATACAGGAGGGTGCAGGAGGGTACAGGAGTATGCTGAAGGATCCAGAAGGATTCAGAGGGATGCAGGAGGAAGCTGAAGGATTCAGAGAGGTTCAGGAGGATGCAGGGGGATCCAGAAGGAAGCAAAAGGATCCAGAAGGATCCAGGGGGATGCAGAAAGATCCAGAAGGATCCAGAAGGATCCAAAGGGATAGAGGAGTGTCCAGAAGGTTTCAGAAGGACCCAGAGGGATGCAGGAGGAAGCAGAAGGATCCAGAAGGATGCAGGAGGATCCAAAGGGATGCAGGAGTGTCCAGAAGGTTCCAGAAGGACCCAGAGGAATGCAGGAGAAAGCAGAAAGATCCAGAAGGATCCAGAAGGATCCAGGGGGATGCAGGAAGATCCAGGGGGATGCAGGAGGAAGCAGAAGGATCCAGGGGAATGCAGGAGGATCCAGGGGTATTCATAAGGATCCAGGGGGATGCAGGAGTGTGCAAAAGGATTCAAGGGGGCGCAGAAGGTTCCAGGAGGATCCAGGGGATGCAGGAGGAAGCAGCTCCAGGGAGCTGAGGCAGAGCAGCCCCTGCTGTGCCTCCTCCAGGATGTCCCCGCCTGCCCCAGCAGGAAACGCTCCCAAACCCCCACTCCCTCCCCGTCCATCCCTTCCCAAAGCCCGGCTTTGTTAAACCAACACCTCCCAAACCCCCGATCCCTTCCCTAAGCCAAGCTTTGTTAAACCAGACCTCCCGGAGGAGGAGGAGGTGACAGCTGTGTCCCCCGGGGAATATTTACAGGCTGCCGAGCCGTGCCGGTGATCAGCAGCGCGGGTGGCGGCAGAGGCCATCCGTCACCGTCACCGCTGTCACCTCAGGGCCTCGCTGCTCCCGGGAGCGCCAGATCCATCATCTGCACCTGCCAAGGTCCCTACCAAGGTGTCCCCAAGGTCCCCCCAGGGTCCCCCCTCAAGGTCCCCCCTAGGTCCCCATCAAGGTCCCCCTAAGATCCCAGCCAGGGGTCCGCCAAGGTCCCCACCAAGATCCCCCCAAGGTCCCTCCCAATGTCCCCCCTCAGGTCCCTGCCAGGGTCCCCACCAAGGCCCCCCACAAGGTCCCCCAAGGTCCCCCCAAGACCCCCCCAAGATCCCATCAAGATCCCACCAAGGTCCTCCCAGTGTCCCTGCCAGGGTAGCCACCAAGGTACCCCAGTATCCCCACTGAGGTCCCACCAAGGTCTCCCCAAGTTCCCCCCCAATGTCTCCCCCAAGGTCCCACCAAGGTTCCCCCAAAGGTCCCATCAAGGTCTCCCCAAGATCCCCCAAAGGTCCCCCCAATGTCCCTGCCAGAGTCCCCACCAAGGCCCTCCCCCAAGGTCCTCCCAAGGTTCCACCATAGAGGGGTCAGGGGACACCCAGGAGAAACAGGGGACATCCAGGGGACATCCAGGGGACATCCAGGGGACACCTAGGGGGGACAGGGGACAACCAGCAGACACAGAGAACACCAGGGGGACACTCAGGGGGATTCAAGGGACATCGAGGGGACAACCAGGGGGCACAAGGCCCTGGGGCAGGGTGCCCGGGGCAGGAGCGGCAGGAAGGGGGCCGGGAATACCCCAAGGAGGATCCAGCTGGGATCGGCCTGCCGGGAATGGGGCTCAGCCCTGGCCGGGATGGGGCCGGGATGGGGATGGGGATGGGGCCGGGATGGGGCCGGGGCCAGGATGGGGATGGGGCCAGCCGGGAGCGGGGCCGGGACCGCAGCCCTGATTTCGGAAGGGAATTGTTGCCATGGAAACGCATCCCGTCCTTTTTGACCGCCGGCGCTGAGGTGGGAGATCCAACAGGAGGAGGGGGTGGCTCATAAACCGGGAAAAATCGGGATAAACAAACCCTGGCACAGGGAGCTGCTTATCCCGGCTGCTCCCTGCATGTACCGAGCTCCGGGAGCATCCTGGGGGCTCTCCTTGCATCCCATCAGGAAATTCCTCATTTTTCCAGCGGCTTGGCATTGAACTTCCCTGAGGGAGCCTCCTGATCCCGAATTCCTGCTGGCATCTGAGGCCAGAGTTAAAGCAGCCTGGAAATGGTAAAAACCCCGTTTTTCCAGCAAAGTCTTCCTGAGTCTTCTCCCTTTTTGTTTTTTCCCCTTTCCCTGCTCACAGGTGGATTTTGAGGTCATGGAGCCGCCTGGCTCTGCCTTATCCAACCATTCCCACAATAAATTCCTTCCCTCTGTGGATCTCCCCCTGATAAGGAATCAAATGCCAGGGCAGGGATGAAAGAATTCAGGCCGGGTTTTTTGGGAATCTGAGCTCTCCCTGGGAATGCCAGGGGTGAGAGAGGCCAGGGAGGGGCAAAAGATGAGAAATCCCACAAGAAACCTTGGAATGAACCCTTGGATAAGCCGTGCTTTGGGGTTTTTAAATTTATTTTTCTTGGAGTTTGATCTGGAGCTGCGGGATGGGGTTTTCCAGGCTGGTGCTGGAATTCTTTGCAATTCCAACTGGGAATGCTGGTCCTGCCCATCCCGAGGAGCTGCCTGGCATTCCTGGGATGCAGAACAGGGAGAATCCCAGGGCACATTCCCAGGGCAAGGCTCTCACTGAATCCTGGATGGGCAGGAAAATTATCCTTGGGCAGGAAAATTATCCCTGGAGAGGGAAATTATCCTTGGGCAGGAAAATTATTCCTGGATAGGAAAATTTTCCTGGATAGGAAAATTATCCCTGCATAAAGAAATTATCACTAGGCAGGAAAATATTTCCTGGATAAGGAAATTATCCCTGGATAGGAAAATTACTCCTGGGCAGGGAAATTTTTCCTGGATAAGGAAATTATCCCTGGATAGGGAAATTATCCCTGGATAGATAAATTATCCCTGGGCAGGAAAAGGATCCCAGAACAGGGAAATTGTCCCTGGGTAGGAAAATCATTCCTGGAGAGGGAAATTATCACTGGATAGAGAAATTATCCCTGGGCAGGAAAATTTTTACTGGATAGGGAAATTATCCCTGGGCAGGAAAAGGATCCCAGGACAGGGAAATTGTCCCTGGACAGAGAAATTATCCCTGGGCAGGAAAATTTTTACTGGATAGGGAAATGGCCTCTGGGCAGGAAAATGATCCCAGGCTCCATCAGGAGCACCCCTGAGATGTCCCTCCTTCCATCCCTGCCCTTTTCCTGGATTCCCATCTCGAGCATTCCCTGCATCCCTCAGGAGCTCTGGGGGCCGAGAGGGGCTGGGATGGAATTCCCAGAGAATCCCTGGATCCCTGGAAGTGCCTGAGAGCAGGATTTTGGAAGGGATGGGAATCAGGGAAGAGCTTTTTTGCTCCAGGAGTTTTCCAGGCTGGAGTTGCTGCCGTTCCCCCCAGGAATCGGTGCTCATGAATTTATGAGGAGCACGAGGCTGCTCCGTTTGCCAGGATGTGAATCCCGAGCAGAATGCAAATCACGGGATGGGAGGGAGGGAAAACAACCCTGGGTGCATGGAATTGGATTTTCCGGAGTTTAGAAATGTGCCCAAAGCCCCAAAGTTTCCATAAAACCCTAAAAACAATGTGGGGATCGAGGAATTTGGGGTGGCAGATTCCGGGGATTTAGGGGTGCCTCAAAGATCCCTGGAGTGGCTGCTGGGAAAGGGAAATATGGGAGAAATGCTCTGGATGTTGGATTTTAATTGTGGTGCTCCAGGTGGGAATTTTGGCAGGAAGTTTGGTATTTAAAATGAGGATTTGGGGTGTTAATTGTGGGGGATTGTGATTGAGAATTGTGACAGGGAATTGTGGCAGGAATTGTGACCGGGAATTATGGGAGGAAATTTTGACTGGGAATTATGACAGGAATTGTGGCAGGGAATTTTGGCAGGGAATTGTGACCAGAATTGTAGCAGGAAGTGTGGCAGGAATTGTGACTGGGAATTGTGGCAGAAATTGCGGTAGGGAATTGTGACTGGAATTGTGGCAGGGAATTGTGAGAGGGAATTGTGGCAGGAAATTTTGACTGGGAATTATGGCAGGAATTGTGACAGGAAATTGTGACAGGGAATTATGACAGGGAATTGTGGCAGGGAATTGTGGCAGGGAATTGTGGCAGGAACTGTGAAAGAGAATTGTGGCAGGGAATTTTGACTGGGAATTATGACAGGGAATTGTGGCAGGGAATTGTGATAGGAATTGTGGCAGGAATTGTGACAGGGAATTATTGAAGGAATTGTGTCAGGGAATTGTGTCAGGAATTGTGGCAGGCAGGGTTTGGGAGGCTCTGGGGGATGGAAAATGTGGGAGCTGCTGGGGCTGAACGGAGCCTCCTCGGTGCCGGAATTCTCATCCCAAATCTCCTCATTAACAGTCGGGATTAGCAGCTGCTGGGGTTGGGGCTGAGCCATCTCCTCACGGCAGCCGGGCCGTGCTCAGCATCCCGAGCAGCTTCCCAGAATCCCGGGGAAATGGATTCAGGAATCCAACAACAGCAACCCTAAAGGAAGCTTTGCATGGAGCCATTCCTTGCTCTTGGAGAGGATTTGTTGGTGCAGTTCCTGCTCATAAATCCCGGGATTTGGGCTTGGGGTGTGGATCCCAGGGTTGGGATCTTATTCCTGGTGCTGTAAGGGTGTTCCCCTTCTCAAGGCCGTTCCCAATCCCTCTTCCAGAGGCTGTTGGTGTGTCCAGGGAACGCCCAGATGTGGCACAAGGATTAGGCACAGCTGGGACCCCATGGCCCTGGAAGATTTTCCAACCCCAAAATTCCATGATCCACCCAAACCAGCCCGGCTGGCCCTTCCCAACCCCTTCCTAATCCTCCAAACTTCCCATGGGAACGCAGCTAAAAATTCTGCCACGGGTTCCCAGGGATGTTCACCCAGCACGAGGATCCCAGGAGAGCCAAACATTCCTGAAAACACCAGGATTTTACTCCTGAAAAGGAGTTTAATGCCGGGCCACAGCGTTTTCCGCTCCATTGCTCCCATCGATGTCCTTGTCTGGGAATAAAGGCTCTGAATCCCGATCGATACCAGCACAGCTGCCTGCTCAGGTTTGATCCACCCAGGAAAATCCCTGGAACTGGGGATGATGTTAGTGGTATGGATAAAGGAAATAATTTGGGATTTCAGGCCGAGATGGTGAGGCAGAGCTGCCCCACATTCCCAAAAAAATAAATCAAAGCCACACCAGACAAATAAATACTGTTCCCTGTCGTTCCCAGAGTTTTCCAGCAGCTCCAGAGCTGCTGCTCTTGTAGCTCCTAATGCTCCCCGACATTTAATTAACTCCAACAACTGCCTGGATCCCACTGGAGGAAGGGAGGGCTCCGTGCTCCGAGCTGCAGAGAATCCCAGAATCCCTTTTCTGGCATTCCATTAATTCCCCCTTTTCCTGTGTGTCCCATTGTTTCCCCTTTTCCCAGTATCCCATTTATTCCCCCTTTTCCCGGGATCGCACCACGAGCAGTTTTCATTCCAGGCAGTTTTCGTGGCTCCCTTGTCGCCCCCGTTCCCTTCCCATCTCCAAATATTTATCCCAGAGTTCCATTCTGCCGGCAAATAAATGCTCCCACCTCCTCTCTTCCCTCACCTTGTCTCCCAAATTAATCTCCGGAAATAATTGGGAAGCAGAGGAAGGAGCTGGAGCGGGGGAGGAGGGAGCAGCGAAACAAAGAGTTTTATTTAAATCCTTTCTTTTTGTGGAATTTCACCCAGAATTTCAACATTCACATCATGGTCCTGGATCTCTTTCTTCTCCTGCATCCCACTTTTCTCCTGGATCCCATCCCACTGCTGGTCCCCATCCTGCTGCTGGATCCCATCCTGCCCCTGGATCCCATTTTGCCCCAAACAGGCCAAGTTTGGAGCATGGGAAGAGCAATCCAAGGATTTGGTGCCTTTATGGCTTTGCCATGAACCGGGAGCTGTGCGGTGGCTGAGGATGGATTTTCCATGAGGAGTCAAAAGAGCGGGAGAGGGAACAATGGATGGATGGATGGATGGATGGATGGATGGATGATGGATGGATGATGGTTGGGGGATGGATGGATGATGGATGGATGGATGGATGGA
>JAWWMS010000084.1:2930889-2953023 GCA_035048045.1 Chlorospingus semifuscus
GGGATGGGATGGGATGGGATGGGATGGGATGGGATGGGATGGGATGGGATGGGATGGGATGGGATGGGATGGGAGAGCAGGGCCGGGATAGGAGAGCAAGGATTGCGGGGATGGGAGAGCAGGGCCGGGATGGGGAGGGCAGGGATTGCGGGGATGGAATGGGATGGGAGAGCAGGGCCGGGATAGGAGAGAAGGGAATGCAGGAATGGGATGGGAGAGCAGGGCCGGGATGGGGACAGCAGGGAACGCAGGAATGGGATGGGAGAGCAGGGCCTGGATGCGGAGTGCAGGGCCGGGGTGGGGAGGGCAGGATAGGATTAGGGCCACAAGGAATGCGGGAATGGGATGGGAGAGAAGGGCCGGGATGGAGAGTGCAGGGATGGGATGCAGAATGCAGAGACGGGATGGGGAGGGCAGGGATTGCAGGAATGGGATGGAAGAACAGGGTCGGGATGGGATGGGATGGGATGGGAGAGCAGGGAATGCAGGAATGGGATGGGATGCGAGAGCAGGGCCGAGATAGGGAGAGCAGGGATTGTAGTAGTGGGATGGGGAGGACAGAGAATGTAGGGATGGGATGGGAAAGCAGGGCCGGGATGGGATGGAAGTGAAGGGCCGGGATGGGAGAGAAGGGCCGGGATGGGGAAGCCAGAGGAGGCAGGGCCGGGATGGAAGAGCAGGGGAAAGTAGAGACGGGATGGGAGAGCAGATCAAGGTAGGGATGGGTCGGGGTAGGATGGGGAGAGCAGGGACGGACAGGACGGGCAGTGGGAGGAAGAGGAGGCAGAGGAAGGTAAGGACAGGCAGGGGAAGCAAAGGGAAGCAAGAGGAGGCCGGGGGAGGACAAGGGCAGCCAGGAAGAGTCAGGGGAGGCCGGGGGAGGCACGGGAGGTACGGACGGGCAGGGGAGGACAAGGAGAGGCACAGGGAGATGGGGCAGGAAGGGGAGGCAGAGGAGGCAAAAGGACGCAGAGAGCGCCCGAAAAACTGGACTGGAGCCGCTCCCGCCGGCGCACCGCGAACTTGTGGCAAAAGGGCTCCGGCTGCGCGGGGCGGGGGGGTGGGTTCCCCTCCGTATTAAAAAAAGAAAATTTAAAAATACTTAAAAATTCCTCATTTTTTCTTCTTCTTTTGGTTTTCTTTTTTCCTTTTTTATCCTCTTTTTTTTTTTTTTTTCCCTATTTAAATGAATGAACCAGCCCTGCCCGCAGCGGTGGAGCGGATCCCGGCCCGCGGGGGCAGCACAGGTGAAGCCTCCCCCTCCTCTCCCGCCCCCGCGCAAGCTCCGCTCCCCTCCGCGTGTCCCCCTTCCCCCGGCCGAAACCTCTTCCCACCGCTCCGATCCTGCTCCGGGAACGGATAAAAAAACCCAAAAAAGCCAAATCTCTCAAAAGTGGCAATTCTGGCCGTTTTGCCCGGCGCGGGGGATGCGCGGGCGCGCAGCCCCTACGCGGGCCGGTCCCGAGTTCACTCCGCAGTTTGGCTCTGCTCGGAGTTTGGTCGGGCCGCGGAGGCGGGGGCCAGCCCTCCCCTCCCGCACAAAGGGGGTTGAAAGTCTATTTTCCACTTGGCTGGATCGAAATGCTCCGCGCGGGATCCTTCCCCCCGCGGAGAGCAGAGCGCTGCTGCGCGCCCGCGGGCGCTGCGCGGACTCGCTCCCGCAAGAGGCTGCGGGAAGAAGGATGGGGGCAGGAAAAGCAAAATTCCGCGAAATCCCAGAGAACTGAAAACCTAAAAATGGAGCGAGAGCGTCGGCAAGGCGTTTTTTTTTATTTTTATTTTCATTTCCGCAAGAAAGAGAGAGGAAAAAAAATAATCGACATTCGAAATATTTTATAAATAGATTTTAAAATATATATTTCCTTTTTTTTTTTAATAGGAAAAGTGGAAATAAAGAAGAGGAGTTGGGTGAGAGAGCTGGCGGAGAGGGCAGCGGGAGCGGAGCCGCGGGGGGACGGGGATGGGAAGGGAAGGGATGGGAAGCAGGGGAAGGGAAGGGATGGGGAGGAAGGGGATGGGATGGGATCGGGAAGGGGAAGGAGAAGGGGACACGGGGACAGCTCGGCTCAGCCGCGGGAACTGCCCGGCTCCGGACCGTTTGTGGAATTTCATTGAAATCAATTTAATCCAATTGAATTCAACTGAATTTCTGTTTTCTCTCCTTTTATCTTTTTTTCCTCTCGACCTTTTCCCTGCCCCGGGGCCGGGGGGTGGACGCGGCCCCTCCGGCCCTGCCCTGCGGCAGCCGCGGGTGCAGAGCGGGCGCTGCGGGATCCGCGGCCCCGGAGCGCGGCGCGGGGCCGGGATTTCGTTTCGTGCGGATCTCCCTCATTTCAGCATCTTCCGAGGGAGAGAAAAGCGGGAAAGGCGGCCGGGCTGCGGCTGCTCCCCGCGGGATCCCCGGCGCCCGCAGCTCCCCCGGGCTCCCCGGCCGCAGCCGAGCATTGTCCGGCTCCGGTTTGGGGTGAATCCCTCTCTGGGGAATTTACAAACCCTTCACCTGATTTTGGGTTTTCCCCATCTCGCCCCGGTGGTTTTCAGCCCCGGCTCAGTGTCCAGGCGAGGCTGCTCGGATGCTCCGAAGGGAACCGCGGAGCTGCTACGCTGGAACCCACCGAGAACCCCAAATTTATCTTTAAATTTCTTTTTCCCCTCTGCTCCCAGGCCTGCTCCTAGCTTCAGGAGAATTCAAGCAGTATTTTTATCCCTTCGGGAATAAACCTGGAGCCGCCGAGACGGGGTCTTGCTCGGGCTGGAGATGCCCCTGGTTTATGGAGAGGAAAACTTTATCCGCGGAATGCCTGGAGAGGGGAACAGGGATGGATCTTCCCCGCTGGATTCCGGCCGGGAGCGGCTCAGGGAAGGGGAAAAATCCATTTTCCTTTCTAACGAAAGAGCCGCCGGCCGTGCGAGCGCAGCCGAGGGCCCGCAGGGGCCGGGCAGGGGAGGCTGCACCGCGATCGGGGGTGCCGGGGGCAAAGACGGGTCTGGAAAACCCAACCGGGGCGTCCTGCAAGGAGCAAACGAGAGAGGAGAAAAGGAGAGGGAAAGAGGGACAGGACAGACGCCGAACACCGGCGGCGGGATGGGGGTAAAGGGTCATTTGTGGGGTGGCAGGGGGACAGCGGGGCCACTCTGTGTCCGTGTCCATCCGCACCCCAGAATCAGAGCCCGCAGGTGCTGTCCCCGAGCAGGGCAGTGTCCTCGGAGCCCGGCGGTGTCCCCGAGCCGGGCCGTGTCCCCTGAGCGGAGCGATGTCCCCAGAGCCGGGTGGTGTCTCCGGAGCGGAGCGGTGTCCCCAGTGCCGAGCGGTGTCCCCGGAGTCCGGCGATGTCCCCGGAGCGGAGCGGTGTCCCCGAGCAAGGCAGTGTCCCCGAGCCGGGCGGTGTCCCCGGAGCCGGGTGCTGTCCCCGGGCCGGCCCCACAGCCGCTGTCCCCTCGTCGTTAATCGGTAACGCAGCGGCCCCGCCATCAAAGGGCACCGCGGGGAGCGCGGCCCCGGGCCCGGAGCGGGCACGGCTCGGCCCCACGTTAAAAGTTGACCAGACTTCAAAGCGCTGCAGCGTTTCCTCCTCTGCTCTGCCAGCTGCTCCTCCCGCGGGCACCGCTCCTGCCCGGCCCCGTTCCTTCTCACCGGCCATCCGGGGCAGCCCCGAGGGGCACAGGGGGAAATTTAGGGCTGGGAGGTTAACGAGGTCCTTTTCCTGCTTCCTCGGATTTAATTTCATTCTATTTTTTGTGTTTTCTTTAGTTCGGGAATGGTCTGGATTGGAATAAATTGTCCCTGCAGCCGCAGCTTCCAGCAGGTTATTGCTGTCACCTCCCTCAGGGCCCCTCAGTCAGGGGCTTCTGGCAACTGGTGCATGGAGGGACGGACGGACGGATGGACGGATGGATGGGGGATGGATGGATGGATGGATGGATGGATGGATGGATGGATGGATGGATGGATGATGGATGGGGGATGGATGGATGGATGGATGGATGGATGGATGGATGGATGGATAGATGGAAACCAGCAGAGGGACAGGGATGGATGGATCCAACCCAGCGCCTCCTGAGCATCCCTAAGGAGCCCCTAAAGGGACAATGGTGGCACTTGGGTGGCTGCCAGGCCACCAACAAGCTGGGACAGCCATTCCCACATGATCCCGCTTTTTGAGGACCCTTCCAATCCTTTCCACGAGCAGCGTTGTCCCCACCCCGCTGTCCCCAGGCCTTGGGGACACCCAGGCTGGTGCTGGGGGATCCCAGGGGATCAGGGGCTGCCATCCATTAGTGATTCCCGCAGTCCTGCAATCCATCCTGGTCATTTCGGGATCGCCAGCCGTAACTCATCCCGTTCCTTGCTCCGATCCCATTTTTCACCCATCTTTTATTCATGGAGGGGGGTCAGCTCTGTATCGAAGGATCAATAAAAGCCTCCATCTCGGCGCATTATTAATTAATAAGGAATCCATTATCTGCAGCCAGCCCGACCACTCCCTCGGATTTTCTCCCTGGAGAAGCTTTTTGGGGGCAATTCCGAAAATTTACAGCCTGGTCGATCTCCTTCACTCCCTCCCTCCTCCTGCCCAGGGATAATGGGAACTTTATTTAGCACCAGCTGTCCTCTGTCCCCGCTGATGTCCCCGCTGATGTCCCCACTGATGTCCCTGCCTTGCCTGGATCCTCCAAAACCCCTAAATCTATGGGAAAGGCTCGGGAAGAGCACCCCAAGCTCTGTGGGTTTGTGCCCTCTGTTTATTTTGGGTTATTTGGCTTCATTTCCTCTTTTTTTAATCTTTGTCACACCAGACTGGACAAGGAATGAATTTATGGCCACTTCCAGGACCGGACAGTGATGGGGACATCACCTGTGGGAGGGAGAAAATGGAAGCAATAAAATTAGGAAAATTCAGGATAAATCCATAGGAAATGCAACCCCCCAGCACCAGAACAACCCAGGGTCCTGCTCCAACCCCTCCTCTCCCTCTGGAATTCCCAAAAAAGGATTCTCCAGCCGCTGTTTTGATTTGTTGGCACCATTTTGCCCACGGGAAGGGGTGGAAGAAAAAATTCCTGCTGGGTTCCCGTGGGAAGTGCTGGAATGAGAATTCCTGCTGGTTTTTATGGATGGCTCCTTCCAGAGGGATGGGGAGAACCCACCCCAGGCATTCCCAGGATCCCAAAGAGCTGGGAATGGGCACGAGGGCATGGATTCGTCAAGGAGTCCCTGGGAAGGGACAGAAAATCTCTCCCATGGATTGGGCACAACTCCGGTGACCCCGTGCCCCCCCCACGCTGCACCCACTCATAAATCCAACCCTAATCAGCGCTAATTAGCTCTAATTAAGGGAGAAGGGGGAATTATTAGGGGAAATCATAAAATCCTTTGCCTGGGGAAGTCTTGGGACAGGTCGGGATTTTGGGAGAACGGGAACTGCTGGACTCATCAGAAACGAGCCCAGCTCAAGCTCTGACCTCCCCTAGCTAATTAACAGCATGATAATTAATCATTCAGCAGCTTTAATGATGGATTTCCCCCTCTACTTGTGCTGGAAAACACCGGGATGGGAATGATTCATGCTGGGGGTTCATCCCAGCTGGAAAATCAATAAATTAGGGAATTCTCACCTATTGAAAATGGATTTTCCTCCCCTTGGAATTCATGAACTTTCAGGAGAGAAAAACTGGGAATATTATTTCAATTTCAAGTTTAGTCGAATTTAAATTTCAATTTTGATTCCATTTTCAATTTTGATTTCAAAATTGAAATAGAAATTTCTATTTCTATTACAATTCCAATTTTGATTTAAATTCTATTATTTCTATTTCTATTTCTATTCCAATTTCCATTGTGATTTTGATTTTGATTCCAATTCGTATTTCATTTTCATCGTTATTTTTCTTTTAATTTTTACTTTTTAGCCCTAAAAAACTTCAAAAGTTTTTACTCCCTTTTTTCCTTAAGTAACTGCAGCACTTCCCAACCTCTCAGGCATCCAAAACTCAGACAGATTTTGGGAATGTTTGGGCCAGAGATGAATCCAGGATAAGGGTTTGGATGGATACTGCTGGAATAAACATCGGCTTTGTGTCAGCTCCTTCCGGCCCCAGAGTCTAAACAAGCCCAACCACCAGGAATTGATTTTCTAAAAATGTCAAACACACACAAAAAATAAAAAAAAAATAAAAATAAAAACCCCAAACCTGCTGCGGATAAAAAATGTTGGTTTGTGTGGAATAGTTGAGCCCCTTTCCTGCCTCCCCAAAAATCGATGGAAAGAGGACATGGAAAAACACAGTGGGCTCTAAAGTGTAAATAATGAGAGGATGTGATTTAAAAATGGCTCAGCACGAATGGGGCCGAGGCCAAATTTCCTCAGAATAAAGCTGGGAACGCAGCAGCTTCCATGTGAGGAGGCCGAAAATGCAGGAATTAAGGGGAAAAGGGGAAAAATGGGGCTGGGAATGAGGAGGGAAGGGGAGGGAGCAGCAGCAGAAGAGCAGCACTTGGCCAAGGTTGTTTTGGAGCAGAAATTGAGGAAAAGAATGAGGGGGAAACATGGAATTAAATAAAATTTTGATGCTGGAATGCATGGAAGAGGATCAGCTCAGGGTTTGGGGTTTTCCAGGGGGTTTGGGAAGGGAGGGATGGCAGGGATGGGAAGGAGCAGGGATCATCCCATCCCACCTCCCACAGATGCAACTCATCCCAGATGATCCCTCCAGGTCATCCAGCAGCAGGAACAGCTGGGAATGCGCTCCCCTAAAAGCATTCTCCAATCCCATTTCCATGCAAATGTCACCTCCATAAAGAACTGGGAAATTCAGCACAGGCTCCGGGCTCGAATTGATGCGGAATATGTGGGGTTTGGGAACAAATCCCATTTTTTTCCATAGTTTTGAGCTCCCTGGTGCTCCAGCTGCTCCTTTAACCCTCTCCAGGCCTCGCTGATCCCGTCAGCTCTGAATCCATGAGTGGGGGAGCTCCAGCACATCCAGCAGCGGGAACTCCCACCCTTCATCCCTTCCTTTTGCCCATTATCCCTGGAATGTCACTCTTGGAGCATCCTGATGTCCAGCAGGAGCTGTGGTGGCAGTGCCACCCTCCCTGCCCAGCTCCATCCTCCCGGAGCATCCCACAATGGCAATTCCCACATCCCATTCCCACTGAGATGAGTCCTGGAAAGGACCAGGAGAGAGTTGGGAATGGGGCATCCAGGAATGGTGGGAAGAGAGCAGTGGAGCCAACTCCATTGGAATTCCAGTGAGAGGACCTCGTTGTCCCATCCCGGGATTCCTCCTCATCCCTCATCCATGATTTACCTTTCCTCGCTCATAAAATGGGAATTGTTCCAGCTCAGAGGAGTCCCATTCCCATTCCCATCCCCGTTCCCATTCCCGTTCCCGTTCCCATTCCCATTCCCATTCCCATTCCCATTCCCATTCCTGTTCCCATTTCCCATTTCCCATTCCCATCCCCATTCCCATTCCCCATTCCCGTTCCCATTCCCATTCCCATTCCCATTCTCCATTCCCATTCCCATTCCCACTCACACTCCCACTCCCATTCCCATTTCTGTCCCAGTCCCATTGCCATTCCCATTCCCATTCCCATTCCCATTCCCATTCCCATTCCCATTTCCATTTCCATTCCCATTTCCATTTCCATTCCCATTTCCATTTCCATTTCCATTCCCATTCCCATTCCCATTCCCATTCCCATTCCCATTCCCATTCCCATTTCTGTCCCATCCCTGCCGCAAACCTTCTGGAAAATTCCAAAATCAGCTGCAGAATGGGTGCAGGATCCCTGAATCCATGAGGGAATGCCACAGAAAATGCTCTGATCCCAAGGACAGGCAGATCCCGCATGGATGCAACATCTTGTCCATGATCCCACCCAAAACCCACACGGGTACCAGGGTGGGAGTGGAAAGACTGCTCCCAGGGGAATTCTGCCACCCTAAAACCAGGAATTGTCGCTGTCACCGCCCCATTCCCACCTTCCCAACATTTTCCCACCCTCCAAACCCTCATCCCTGCTGTGGGAACGGGAAGGATCCCAAAAGAATAACCCCGGAACAAACGACACCATGGGGATTTTCAGCGAGGTTTTTTAGGGCTTGTTTGGATGTTTTTAATTCCAAATCCCCCAAAGACTCGATCCCAATTCCCCTTTAAACGGGCAAACCATAACATTGGGAATTTGCCACGGATCCAAGATGGATTGAACTCCTCCGAGCTCCTTTTGCAGGGAATTTATCGGTGCCATAAATTCCCCCGGACGGGATTGCTGTGAGTGCCATAACACATCCTCCAGCCAATCTTTTATCCATCAGGCTTTGTCTTGCTTTTTTTGGGGAATATTTATGGACTGGATATGTTCCGGGAAGAGGGATCACTCCTGAGGGTGTCTCCGGCTCTCCCTGGCCACAGATAATTTGCAAGAATGCTCAGCCCTGCTCCAGGCTCTGTTTTTGAGGATTTTTCAATTTATTTCAGGCTCAAAATTTGATTTTAGGGACTTCCAGACCTCCTGTTTTCCCAAAAAATAAACTCCATGCAAAGGGGGATCCTAAAGCTCCAACCAATCACAGCAGGAGACTTTAAACCCCATTTTCCTGCATTTTCCTTGGATGGGAAAAGCACCAAGGAAATGGACTTGGAATGGGTGAACAAGGAGAAGAATTTTCCCAGATCACAATTCCCATTCCTGTGGCTCTGCCCCGAGGCTCCTGGCTGGGAAAATGAACAGAATCCAGCCCTCCTATGAAAAAGAAGGAGAAATCTGCCTGGAAAAGCACCCAAGAGTCCCAAAATTCCAATTCAAGCTGCTCCTCCCAGCCCTGCCAGCAGCCAGGGAGCTCCATCTGCTCTCGAATCCCACCCGGAGTCAGCTGGCAAATCCCACCTTCCCTCTCCACGGGCAGGTGCCAGGGCTGAAAATATTCCCAGAAATGCCCCTTTCCTTGGCAGCCTCTGAAAAAGCTGGAATTGCAGCAAGATGCGGCTCGGGAAGGAGCTGAGCTGGAGTTTTTATGGGATTGCTGCCCAAATCCAGGATTTTCTCTTCTCCTGGATCACTTGAATTAATTCCAGTGAATCAGCAATTCCCATTAGGAAAGAACAACCCCAATCCCAACTCCACTGGTATTTCCAATGATCTTGGAGTGTTTTGCATGGTCCCATCAGGAATTAAACCTGGGTGGTTGCTGAGGGGGAAAATCAAATTTAGGATGAATTGATTTGAAGTTTGGGGGAATGAGCTGTTCCCACATGGACTCCAGATGATCCCTGGAAAAAAACTGGATTCCCCTTTCCAGCAGCACAACCCAGCCAGGCTGAAATAACCGGGAAACGCGGGATTTCCATGGTGAAATAAAATGTAAAATGTAAAATAAAACAGAATCAAATTGAATAAAATGGAATAAAATGGAATAAAATCAAATCCCTGGAGTCACTGCTGCCGGAACCATCAGCATTCCCAGGAGTGAGATCCCTATCCAAGGAAAGCGAGAGGCTTTGGCTGCACAAATTAGATTTCCCCAGGCAGCAGCTTAATTAAAACTATCGAGTGCTCTGAGCTTTTGGAAATTAACTTGGAAAGTGTTTGGATAAAAAAAGCCTGGACTGGTTTTTTGTTCTTTTCTTCTCCCTGGAGTGGAGGAAAAAGGAGAAAAAACGGGAATTTTTTTCCCTCCTGGATTCTTCAGAGGGCAGGAAGCAGCAAAGGGGGGCTGATTTTTCTTAGGATAAACCTGGATTCATCGGGATCTTGGGTCAACCTTCCTCTAATTTTTTTATTTGGAGCTGCTTGGATTTCTTGGGAAAGAAATTAAAACCAGAAAACCACGGTTCCTCTGTTTTTAATCCCAACCTGATGCTCAAAAACACCATGAAAATCCCTGAGGAAAAATAAAAAAACAGTGGGATAATGCAACCAACACCTGATGCAAACAAGAGGAGACGGGAATAAAAAAAAAAGAGGGAAAAACCACAGGAGCCATTAGGGAGCATCAGGAGGGATCAGATCCGCAGGGATGAAGAGGCTGCTCTGAGGAAACAGGAGCGGGATGATCCCGAGTCCCTTTCCCGCGGGAATTCCACCAGGTTGGAGGTGAATTATTCCCAGCTGCACCTCCTTGGCTCTGATTTCACGGCCCGGTGGTGATGGAGCTGCTGATATTCCAAAGGGGGATGTTCCAGAGGGAGACATTCCAGAGGGGAATGTTCCCACCTGGAGACTTGGTGGGAAGGAGGATGGGGGAATATTCCATGGATGAACACGCCATGGAGGCATCCCAGTGGGGAACTGGGAATAACCAACAGGAATTGGGAATAACCAACAGAAACAGGGAATAACCAAAAGGAGTTGGGAATAACCATGATTTTCCAAGACTTGGGAATTCTTACACGAGATTTTCCTCTTTCTCCTGGATCCCACCTGGATTTTCCACCACTTTGCCACCTCCACACTTGGATCCAGCATCCCTTGGAAAAGTGGGATTTGCTCCTCTCCCCCACACAGCTCTTGGAGCAAGGAGTAAACCCAAGCCTTGGATAATTATTTTTATGAATTTTCACCTTTCCAATTAATTCCCAACAGCTTCACTCGGAGCACGGAGTGATGGAGACTCCAGAGGTGGAGATTCCCTCCCATCCCAGGTTTTAAGGAGCAGGAAATCCGAGCAGGAAGCGGCTGCATTATTTAAAAATGTGCTGCTGAATAATTTATCCCAGGAGTCTGTGCACGTTGGACAATATTCCATTACAATATTCCATTAAAAAAGAAATCAATTACAATTTATGGAAGGAAAAAAAAAAAAAATCCTCCCTTTCCTGGCTCGTGGAAAAACGCTACGGAGGCAAAGATCCTGAGGTTTTTTGGGATCAGAGATGTTTTTTCCCCTAAAACTGCTCCTTTCCCACCCAAACCTCTGTTCCAGGGGGAGATCCTGAGGTTTATTGGGATCGAGGATGGTTTTTTCCCCTAAAACTGCTCATCTTCAACCCAGCCCTGTCCCAGGGAGCGATCCCAAATTTTTCTGGGATGGTTTTTCCCCCCCAAACCAGCTCCTTTTCCCTATAAATGCAGAGCAAAGCAGAAATTCCCAGGAACAAGCAGCAGGAGCAGCTGGCAGCCGTGACCTGCAGCTCTGGGAATGTGTTCCCAATAATCACCCGTGTTTATTTAATGGACAATAATTCTGTGCCGAGCGCCGGCGGAACGCGGAGTTCATTAAAAATGGCTTTGGAATCCTCCTCCCGGGAGGAGGTTTTGGGTTATTCAAGGATTTTTTTTATTCATATTTCTTTTTCCCTCTTCTCTTCCGTCTGTCTTGTTTTTAAAACCTGGTGCTGGTTTTATTTTTCCCTGGAATTTTGGGGCAGGTTCCAGCTGGATTCCCATGGGAAGTGGGCACTGGAGGGGGTTTGGGTCTCATCTCCTGGGATTTGGGGGTTTTTTCCTGTGGCAAATGGTGAAATTTCACCTCATTTTTCATGGGATTTGGGGCTGGGATGGAGGGGTTGGGTGGGATCACCAAAGGTTCCCCCGGGAGGGAATTCCAGCCCCTTTCCTGCATCCCTGCTGGGATTTGGGAATGCTGATGGAGGCACGGCCCAAAAGGCAGGAATGGGGTGAGATTTTGGGAAAACTGAGGCTCGTGGAGCCCATCCAGGCTGGCACTGAGAAGATTCTGGTGCTGTCCCAAAACTTGGTGAGTCATTCCCATGGGGGAAAGACATATCCCTGCCCCAGGCCCCCTTTATCCCATAAATCCCACTGGGATGTTTCCATGGGACCAGCATTCCCTGCTCCTCATTCCCAGATTTCCTTGGATGTGTTTTATCCCATCAATCCCACCGGGATGCCCCCATGGGATCTGCTCCTCTCTTCCAAAGCCCCTTGGATGTTTTATCCCATCAATCCCACCAGGATTCCTCCATGGGATCACCATTCCCTGCTCCTCATTCCCAGACATCCTTGGATGTGTTTTATCCCATCAATGCCACCAGGATGTCTCCACGGGATCAGCTCCCAATTCCCAGATTTCCTTGGATGTGTTTTGTCCCATAAATCCCACTGGGATGCCTCCATGGGATTTGCTCCTCTTTCCAGGCCCATAAATCCCCGTTGGTTATTCCTGATTCCTGTTGGTTATTCCCTATTCCTGTTGGTTATTTCAGTTCCTGTTGGTTATTCCATGAGGAGCAGTGGGAAAATTCCAGGCAAGACCTCGGATGTTCTGGGAATGCTTCACTCCCTATTTCCCAGTCCCTTCCTCAGAACTTCCCAGAATTTCCAAATCCAGCACCAAAATCCCTTCCACAGCTGCCTGAGAGGTGGGGGCAGATTCCTGTCTCATTCCCACATTTTCCAGACCTGGATATTCCCATGATCCATGCCTGCCTCAGTTTCCCCTTCCATGATCAGGGCATTTCCAGTGATCCCTGGATCCAGGCGCCACCATTCCTGCATGGAAAAGAGCTCCAGGCTGCTCCAAAGCTTCTCCTGCATCCTAGGATGATCCTTGTGGAAAAGGCAGCTGTGCATTCCCAGGGAATTTCCTCTGAGCTCCCCAAATCCATGGATTCAATCCCAAATTTTCCTGCTGGGGCACTCTGAGCTCCAGCACATCCCAAAGGATGAGTTTTGCTCGTTCTGCAATCTTTCCCTTTCCAAATCCAATTAAATCCCTTTATTGGTTCCCTTTGGACACAACTCCTGGAACAATTAGGGAATCATTTCCAAGCACAAAATGATTGCCTCATTCCATCCTCCCTCTCCAAATTCCACTTTCCCTTAGTTTTTATTAGGATTGAGAGGGAAGAGGAACTCACCCAAATCCCTAAAATTAAGGGGGAAAAGCCAGTTGGGAGCTCTGGAATGGGGTTGGAGCCTGAGGAAGGGAAGAGCTCCAGCAGGATGTGGGAATGGGGCTGAGATCCCGAACATCCAGGAGCTTCCAGAGCTCATCCCAAGTACAAATCCCTCATTTCCTCATTTCCCAAGGACCTACCTTGGCTTTGATTCCCGGATTTTAAGCAAATCCCATTTTAGGTGTTTGTCCATCCCTGATTTTGGCTCCTTTTGGATCCTCAGGATCCACCCAGGCTGCCCCGATGGATCAGGGATGGCCCAACCAGCTCCTGTTGGATCCCCAACCCTCATTCCTAGTTTGGTCCATCCAGGCACATTCCAGCTGCTTTTCCAGAGGGATTTTTCCTCATTACCACCCCACATCCACCTGGATTCCAGGCTGGACATGGAATCGATGCTGCCTGTTCCCTCTGATGGATTCCTGAGGCTCCAGGGATTCAATCAAGAGAAGGGACATAAATCACAGTAATTAAAGAATTCCCAAACCCTTCCCGCAGCCCTCGGGATCCTTCCACGGAACGGGAATGTGCCCTCAGCACTCCAAGCACTGCCTGCTGCCTCCTTGGAATTATTGATTCCCTGGGTCTGGTTTTTATGGATCTCACAGCCCTGGGAGCATCGGAGCGGGGTCGGGGGGATTTAATCAGCAGCTCTTTCCTGAAGCCTGTTTGGGAATTGTGGAATCATGGAATGGGAAGGGATCTTGGAGCCCATCCCTGGAATGGGACACCTTCCCCATGCCAGGATGTCCAACCCAGCCAGGGACATTTCCAGGGATGAGGAATCCCTGGAATCAGCAGCAGGAATCCGGACCTGCTGTGTTTTCCCAGGATCTCCCCCAGCTGTGTCCTTGGCTATCCAGGATCCCTCCTCTTGCTCCTTAAATCCTGGAAATTCTGGAATCCTGGAATCCTAGGAATCCTGGTATCCTGGAACATTTTTAGGGATCAGAATCACAAATCGATGGCTGGGTGGGAATTCTGCCTCCCAAGGTGTTTGGAGATGCTTTGGAATTTGGAATGTGGGATGAGGGGCTGGGATGTGGGGTTTGGAATGCGGTATGTGGGGTTTGGGGTGTGGGATGTGGGGTTTGGGATGTCGGATGCAGGGCTTGGAATGTGGGATGTGGGGTTTTGAGTGTGGAATGTGGGGTTTGGAGTGTGGTGTTTGGGATATGGGATGTAGGGTTTGGGATGTGGGATGTGGGATGTGGGGTTTGGAATGTGGAATGTGGGGTTTGGAATGCGGGATGTGGGATGCAGGACTTGGAATGTGGGATGTGGGGTTTGGAGTGTGGGATGTGGGATGCAGGGCTTGGAATGTGGGATGTGGGGTTTGGAGTGTGGGATGTGGGGTTTGGAATGTGGGGTTTGGGATGTGGGATGTGGGGTTTGGAGTGTGGGATGTGGGGTTTGGAGTGTGGGATGCAGGGTTTGGAATGTAGAGTTTAAGATGTGGAATGTTGGATGTGAGGTCTGGAATGTGGGATGTGGGGTTTGGGATGTGGGATGTGGGGTTTGGAGTGTGGGATGCAGGGTTTGGAATGTAGGGTTTGGGATGGGATGTGGGGTTTGGGATTTGGAATGTGGGATGTGGGAACATCCCTCTGCCCGGAGCTCCCCGCGGCCACATCTCTGTGGAGCTCCAGGCTGGATTTTGGGGATCGTGCTGGGATTATCCCGCTCTGCTCCTCCCTGGAACGCCGTCAGGCCTGGCCGTGTAATAAGCTTGCAAATCCATGGGAAAAAAAGCTCGGACAAATCCATGGTTGCTCCAGGATTTCACCAGCAGCCCTGAAGGGATGAATCCAAGCTCAGAAAAACTTGAGGGAAACCTCTGGAGCCTTGGACACTTCCTGGGATGGGGCAACCACAGCTTGGGATCCTCCTCTCCAAATTTTTCCCTTTTTTCCTGTTTTTCCAGAATTTCTCCCTGCTCACACGTGGGAAGATCCTCAGGGCTGGGAAATCAATGTCACCTCTGGGATTCTGCGCTTCCAACTGGCAGCAACCCCATCCAGGGATTAGTGAGGGATTAGGATGTGGAACAGGACAGATAATTAATTAATGAGCAGGAGGGATAATGAGAACCAGCAAACTGGGAGCATCAGATCCAGATTTTTAGGGGGAAAAACAAAAGATTGGAAAAGTTCTGCTGTTCCCTCACCCCTTTTGTCATCCTCCCTCCAGAGCCAGATCCTGCCACCATTCCCTGCTCCTTAAACAGGGAAAAATCCCACAAGGACCACGGTGATCCCAATGGGAGGTTGGGAGCAGAGATTGGAGTCTGTGGGATGCAACTCCAAGGGGATCCCAGGGATTTGTAGGAATCCCGAGGCCAAAATCCAGCATCCTCCAAATTTTGGGGCACACACAGGTGACAGAGATGTCCCAGCTCCTGCTCCAAGGGTGGGAAGGGAAGAAGCCCAATCCCAGTGGGAATCCCAATCCCATGGGGAGTCTGTGACAGTGAGGAAGAGCAGGAGGGGAGCAACATATGTGGATTCCTGGGTATGGCTCCACAGGATCTGCGAATTCTCCTGGAGATTCTGGGCTGCCTGATTTGATGGATCTGCCACTGAATCCCAGCAAATTTGGATGGATCTGCCACCAAAACCCCATAAACTTGGATGGATCTGCTGTGGAATCCCAGTAAATTTGGACGGATCTTCCACCAAATCCCCAGTGAATTTGGATGGATCTGCCACTGAATCCCAGCGAATCTGGATGAATCTGCCATGGAATCCCCATAAATTTGGATAGATCCACCACTGAATCCCAGAGAATTTGGGTGGATCTGCCACCAAATCCCATGGATCAACCACAGAATCCTCATAAATATGGATGGATCCACCTCTGAATCCCAGTGAATGTGGATGAATCTGCCACAGAATCCCAGTAAATTTGGATGGATCTGCTGTGGAATCCCCATAAATTTGGATGGATCTGCCACGGAATTCCATCAAATGTGGATGGATCTTCCACCAAATCCTGGCACTACTGGAAGAGGCAGGAGCTGGAAAATTTCCCACTGGAAAACTGCACCTTGCTCAGGAATTCCTGGGGCTTGGAACCACCCTGCTCCTGCAATTCCTCCTGGGAGCAGGAGCTCCAGAGCCCAGCAGGAATTCATTACCCACCCACCATGAGGTGAGGAGGGCGAAGGGCTGATCCCGCCTGGAAAAGAGCACAGCCGAGCATCCACCTTCTCCTGGTGGGAAAAACAATCCCCAGCGCATGGAAATAATCAGGGACAAACACAGAATTCCCACGTTCCAGCTGGATCTGGCTCCAGAAGGACAATTCCCATCCCCAACATCCAGCCCTGGCCATCTGGATCCGATTCTTTTCCTGGAATTTGTCCTCCAACACATCCCAGGATTTTATTTTTTTTTCCTCCCTGGCCCCACAAGCTGCTGTTGCTCCCGCTTTCCCTCTGCCCTAACCTTGTTTTTCCAGCTGATTTATGGAATCATCACACCATTGATTTCCTGACAGCGGCCCTGACCTTTAGGATTTTATAAAATCCAGCTTTTTTCCATTTTTATTTTTTTTTCCCTAGGCCTTGGCAGCCCTGCAAAGGTGACGCAGGGAATTATTGTGGATTTTTCCGGCTCCTGAGAAGCGACAGGATCCGTGTGGGAAGGGGCTGGCAGCAGGAACTGCATCCATCACCTTTTCCGAAGGGCGAGCGACAGGAGGTGGATGGAGCCCTGCTGGGATGCCGGTGACGCAAGAAATTCCCTGGAAAAAGCAGCTTGCACACGGAATTAACCACAGCAGCCGAGTGGTTTGATCCCAAAAAAAAAGCCTCATCCAGGCTCTGGGAATTTTGCTTTGCTCCCTCTTTTCCTTTCCAGGAGAAATCTCGGGGATTCATAGGGAATTTTGCCCCTGGAAAAAGGAAAGTGGTGGAAGATTGAAGGGAAAGCAGAGCCAAGAAATTCCCTGGAAAAACAGCTTGCACATGGAATTAACAGGGATGGCAGCAGCCGAGTGGTTTGATCCCAAAAAAAGCCTCACCCAGGCTCCGGGAATTTTGCTTTGCTCTCATTTTTCCTCTCCAGGAGGAATCTCAGGAATTCACAGGGAATTTTGCCCCTGGAAAAGGAACAGGGATGGCAGCATCCGAGTGATTTGATCCAAAAAAAAGCCTCATCCAAGCTCTGGGAATTTTGCTTTGCTCCCACTTCTCCTCTCCAGGGATTCACAGGGAATTTTGCCCCTGGAAAAGGGAAAGCGGTGGCAGATTGAAGGGAAAGCAGAGCCAAGGGGAAAGGGAATTAAATCAGCTCCGTATGGAAAGGGGTTTTTTTTCCCCAGAATTAGGATTCCAGTGTAAACACATGGAAACAGCCACAATTCCCAGCCGTGCGGAAAACCACAGCGTGGGAGGAGGGGGAAAAATCCCCCAATGCCACTTTCCCCACTGGTGGCTCAGCAGGAAATCGGGAATGACGCCAATGCCGGGTGATGGACAGGGAAGGACTGGGGCTTTCCAGCCTCTGGAATCCCGGAATTTCCTGGGAAGGACTGGGGCTTTCCAGCCTCTGGAATCCCGGAATTTCCTGGGATTTATGGGACCCTCCAGTGCACCTCTCTGGGGATCCTGGGAGCAGCTCCAGCAGGCTGGAAATCCCTGGAATAAATCAGGATGGCACCTCCGAGCAGTGGGAATTGCACGGGGAAAATTAAAATTGCTGCTGAGCTCTCAGCTCTGGGAGCCACTCCTGACACAATTCCAGCTGGGAAAAATCCTGGGAAAAGCTTGGGGGAGGTTGGGATTCCTGCCAGACCTCAGCTGTCCCCGTGGGGAGGGGCCTCGGAGATGTCCCCAGTGCCACCAACCCCTCTAGGGAAGAAAAGACCAGCTCCCAGAGGTTTCCCCAGAGCCACCGACCCCTCTATAGGGAGGGGACAAATCGCCTGAGATGTCCCCAGTGCCGTCAACCCTTGGGGAAGGCCGTGGGCCCAGAGATGTCCTCAGAGCCACCAATCCCAAATTTGGGAGAGAACCAAGGCGTGGAGATGTCCCCAGAGCCACCAACCCCTGGGGAAGGTCGCAGGCCCAGAGGTGTGTCCCCAGAGCCACCAACCCCAATTTTGGGAGGGGACCAATGCCTGGACATGTCCCCAGTGCCATCAACCCCTTGCAAAGGCCACAGACCCGGCTGCATTCCCCCTTTGAGCCAACCCCAAAATTCCTTGGCTCACTTCCCCCTCTTCCCCGGCTTTACCCTCTGGATCTCTCCAGGATTTTTGTGGACGAGCCACTCCCCCTACCCTGATGAGCAGCGCTAATGACAGCGCTAATTACGGAGCTCCATTAACCCCAGGAGCAGCGCCAGGGCCGCCTCTGACCGCGCCGCTTTTTCCTCTCTCCAAAATCCCTTTTTTTTTTTTTTTTTTTTTTTAAATTTTTTTTTATCCCTGCTCAACAAAATATCCACGAGCGATCCGCAACGCCCCGCGGAGAGCGAGAACCTTCCCGTAATTGCCCGTCCTCCTTCCCGGGGCTCTTAAAAGCTTTTCCGAGGAGGAGAACAGAGGCTCCTTGTCAGCCACGAGCCATTACCCGGCTGAGAGGAGCCGCCCGCCCTCGCCCGCCGCCCCTGGGCTGCGGAAATGTTGGAGAGATTTGGAATTGTTGGATTTTCTGCTCGTTCCAGAGGCTCTCCTGCCTGGAGAGGCAGCTCCGGGAAAAGGGGACCAGGGCCACCAACCCCGCTGTGGGAAGAGGTGTCCCCAGTGCCACCAAGCCCTTCATGAGGAGGGGACCAATGCCCAGAGGTGCCCCCAGTGCCACCAACCCCTCTGAGGGAAGGAGAATCCCAGTGCCCAAAGATGTCCCCAGTGCCACCAAGCCCTCCATGGGGAGGGAAACAATTCCCAAAGGTGTCCCCAGTGCCACCAACCCCTACATGGGGAGGGGATCAGTGCCCAGAGATGTCTCTAGTGTCACCAAGCCCTACATTGGGAAGGGAACAGTACCTGGAGGTGTCCCCAGTGCCACCAGCCCCGCTGTGAGAAGGAGGATCCCAGTGCCCAGAGGTGTCCCCAGTGCCACCAGCTCCTCCACAGGGAGGGAACCAATCCCCAGAGATGTCCCCAGTGCCACCAACCCCTTTTGGGGAAAAGACCAATGTGCAGAGATGTCCTCAGTGCCACCAACCCCGCTGTGGGAAGGGGGATCAGTGTCCAGAGATGTCCCCAGTGCCACCAAGCCCTTCATGGGGAGGATCCCAGCGCCCAGAGATGTCTCCCCAGTGCTACCAACCCTGGGGACCAATGCCCAGAGATGTCCCCAGTGCCACCAACCCCTCTGTGGGGTTCACATTCCCGACCCTGTGGGAGCCTCAGGGCAGCGCTGGGAGCCCCATGGCAATGCTGGAGGTGGATTTTAAGGGATCATTTTAGGAATATTTGACACAGGATTCACACCCAGAAGCCCTCACAGCCACACCAAGCCCGGGCTGGACTCTCCTGGTGTGGATTCCAAAGGAGCTGGAGCAGCTCCAGGTGGGAATGGTGGCATGGGATGGCTTGGGGTCAGAGCTGGGAATACCAACCAAAAGATTTGGGATGATTCCTCTGGAAACCCTGAGGGGCTTTGGGATGCTCCAGGAGCCTCATTTGCAATCGTGGCCCATCCCCACCCGTGGGATGATGAGGCTGGAACAACTTCAATCCAAACCCGTTCCTAACAGCTTCAATCCAAAACCTTTCCCAACAAATTTGATCCAAAACCTTTTCCAACAACATCAATCCAAACCCTTTCCCAACAGCTTCAATCCAAAACCTTTTCCAACAACATTAATCCAAACCTTTCCCAACAACATCAATCCAAACCTTTCCCAGCATCAATCCAAAACCTTTTCCAACAACATCAATCCAAACCCTTTCCCAACATCAATGCAAACCCTTTCCCAACAAATTCAATCCAAAACCTTTCCCAACAACATCAATCCAAAACATTTTCCAACTTCAATCCAAACCCTCCTGCAGCAGCTCCTTCCTCGCATGCCCAAGATCAAACCACTGCTGACTCACGACGCCTCATTAACGATTCGCCGGCAATTAATTCATCTCTTGATGCTGCAGGGTCGCTCCTGGGTGATTTGCATCCTTAGATCAGCGCCGATCACAGTCCTGCATCTCCAACCTCGCACTGATCAGCTAAAATTCTGTGTTTTTTCCTCGTTTTTTGCTCCAAGAGCTGAGCCTGGAGACCCTCAGGATTGGGGATGGGATGATCCAGCCTGGCACGGCCAGGACTGCTCAGATCAGGCACCATGAGGTGAAGGAAATTGGAATTTTCCCTCTGGAGCAACTCCTGGGAGCAGATGGAGGCGCTGGATGGGAAAAGCGTCGCGTTCTCCCTGGAAAACGGGAATTGGGCAATGAAGGCTCTGGAGCTCCCTTGGAGTGGTCTCTCCAGGCAGGAAAATCTCTGGAATGAGCTCTGGGGTGGAAAAGCTGCACAGGGCAGCCCCAAAAAGCAGCAGGGAGAAGGGGATTTGGAGAGACCCCAACCAATGGCAGTGAAAGCCCCAAAGTTTCACCAGCTGGGCCTAAAAAATTGGAATTATGGGAGCAGGGGAATAAGAAAACAAAGGGGAAGCAGAGTTGGAGAAGTCAGCCCAAAAAATCAGAATTATGGGAGCAGGGGAACAAGAAAACAAAGAGTCAGAGCAGTCAGCAGAGGGGAAACTGAGGCATGGCATAATTCTGTGTAGAAATACACATTTTGAAATCTCAAATATGGTAAAAATTAATCCCACCAGAGCTGTTCCAGCCCCTGTTCCATGCTGGGATATTCGTCCCGCAGCAGATCCAGTTGGGGTCTGGAAAACTCTGACAAAAAAAACTCTGATAAAATCCGGATTTGGGGCCGGAAAGGCCTGGACAATGTCCCTTTGTCCCCACCGCTGTCCCCGGAGGAGCTGGCAGTGAATCCAGGTCCTCTCTGATTCTGGCAGAGGAAATTTCTCTCAGCCTGGAATTGTCTCCAGTTCCCAGCCTGATGCTTCCCGAAGGGGTTTGGAGGGAAGGGAGTTCCAGGGTGGGCTGGGACAGGCACAGGAATTCGGGAAGGCAAAAGCATGGGAAATGTGCCCCAAGGGATGCTCCAAACCTGGCATTCCCTGTCCCCAAAGATGCTCCAACCCCAACATTCCCAGCTCCAAAGATGCTCCAACCCCAACATTCCCAGCTCCAAGGGGTTCTCCAACCCCAACCCCCCGCTTTGGATGTTCCAACCTCAACATTCCCAGCTCCAAGGGGTTCCCCAACCCTGACTTCCCCTTTTGGATGCTCCAATCCCAACATTACCAGCACCAAGGGATTCTCCAACCCCAATCTCCCCCTCTGGATGTTCCAACCTCAACATTCCCAGCTCCAAGGGGTTCTCCAAACCCTTACCTCCCCCTTTGGATGCTCCAGCTCCATTCCTCACCCCTCAGTTCCCAGCAGGATCCTCTTTGCAGGGTCAAGCACCTTCCCTGCAGCCTTTTCCCTGTTTTGGGGGGGGTTTGGGATGGGAATTTCACTCCTCAAGAGCCTCAAGCTCTCCCCTCCTTCTTTCCCCGCCATCCACCCCCAATTTTCCATATTTTCGTGCCCTTCCTTTGTTCCGCCTCCTCCTTTCACACTTCTCCCACTTTCCCCTCCAAATGTCACTGCAGGAGAAGAAAAAGTTGGGCCAAGAACCCAAAAGACTCAAAAGCAGCAGGAAAAAAAACCAAAAAACAACCAGGATTATTTTTAACAGGAATGGGAACAATTCCCACCCTAATGATTAGCTTGGATTTTTTCCCTACCAGGAACAGCTCCTGGGATAAGGGAGAGGAGCAAAACCAGCAAGGAAAGGGCAGATTTTTCCCAGATTTTAATTGGATTTTTCTGCAAGGATCCAGCTGGATCCAGCAGCTCCTCGTGCTCTTCTGGAGTGGTGGCACTTCCCATTTTTCCTGGGAATTTTGCTTTGGGCTGGGAAGGCCCCAAGCAGAGGAAGATTTGGGGCTCCATGGTGGAGAATGAGGGAATTGGGATCATTCCCAGATTTTCCCGTAGCCAGGCAACCTCAATCAGTTCCCACCCATCCCAGATCCCTCTGGAAAGCCTCAATCATCCCTGGATGAAAAGGAGTGGGATGAGGACAGCGGGATCTTCTCTGTGTGCTGGGAAAATGGGATGGGATGGGATGGGATGGGATGGGATGGGATGGGATGGGATGGGATGGGATGGGATGGGACGGGACGGGAT